>KV751325.1:11525875-11595208 GCA_001698575.1 Mola mola
GAGCTGCTGATAACAAGCTGTTTGCTTAATTGTAGCCGGGGTTCCATCATTAAGCAAACGGCTGATCACAGCATCACATGAGCTTGCTGTATTTGGCTGTGAACTATTGCACTTGTTCGACCCCTTTGAGGTCAATGTGTTTTATTATAGTGCAGCTGAAATCCTCATTTGCCTGTTCACCTGAAGTGTCCTGTCACTGTGGGACTACTGTGTAGTGAAAAATTGATCAAAATAAGTGATTTTTGGATTGTGTGTTACCTTTGTGATACATATGATCACAAGGACATGTCCTTTATGTCTCAATGAGAGAACATCGCGTAATGTATATAAAGACATTTCTGTATGTGTATTCTTGTTGCATAATGAAAATAGATTCCTTACTGGTGCGGCACTTGAACAAATTTTGGCACGAAAATGTTTTGAGAGACAGAGACACATTTTTTGTCAGCCAGGAACAGGTTGGGGAGAAGATTTACGGGTTTCTCAGACTGACACAAACTTTGCTTGTCGCTAACGCTCACATAGACTTGGAGATAAAGCACAAGCACTTCCCAGCAAACACAAACAATACCCAGGACATTATATACAAACTGTACAGATGTGTATACCAATTATCCGAATTCATGTTCCACACTCTCATTTAAGACCACACAAATGGAGAGATGTTGTTTACCGAAATGAATGAAGAGGGCAAGCTTGCCATTCTAAGTTAGGATGGTGTGTGAATGTTGAAATCTATTTTCAATTTAATGAAACCAGTATCTGCAAGTGGACTATTAAATCGTTGCAGACCTGCTGGAAACAGTTGGATTCCAGATTTTAAAAAATGATCCTTCCGCCCCTGCAGCCTTTGTTTGTGTGTGTTTGCCATCTTGACTAAGACAGGCTGCACTTTCAGGCTTGCAGATCTCTGTTAGCTTCAGATATGGTCACTCAGTGATTAGGTATGTAATAGAAAGCCAGCTTGTCTCAGCTAGTGCTTGCCCAGGGACCCCTACTGAGCCACAAGTGTGGGCAGTGCAGGGTCATATAATTTAAAAAGACCAGGGTGCCATTGCTTTTTAATAATGTAATGGGTAGTTCCGTCATGCAAATGAATTAGTTTGAGCATGCACCAACCGTTACCGTATGTGTCTGTAAAGTCCACAGTGGTGTGTTTTATGAATTGTTGAACTGCTAACAGAAATGGTAACCAAGGAACTATTTAACTTAATTTTAGTCTCTTCCTGCATTTGTCATTTGTGTGTCCAGCATGGAAAGAAAGCTAAAAGCTCACTTATTCTGCAGAACGATTTAAATGACTAAATCCGTAAAAGGTGTTCTTTATCATCATTTTTGATCGAAGCTGATAGTCTTAAATCATACAATATTTATGTGAGTTTAAAAGCAGTTGGCATAACAACTGAGACTTCAGAAAATCGAGGAGATTAAGACAACTAAAAGAAATTTTTGAAATGTCGGTCAAGCTGAATTAAGGATTATTTCAGCTAAAACCTTAGTATTTGGCAGAGAGCTTTTATACTCCAACATCACAAATTTACTAAATATGTAAGAGCAGATAGGGTTTTTTTTATTGTCATCTGCAGTGCTGAGTTTGTGTAAGCACTGCATTCTAATGCAAAAACAATGCCATGAGTACACATGCAATATGCTAAATGTGGTCCATGCACTATACAAACATTCTTTACTGTACCATACTCACATATGAAGAAATAAATATAAGTATATAACATAGATCGGTGCCAACTAAAATAGGGATATATCAAGAACCCACAGTCAGATTTACTGCTGGACTGTGATATGCAGCCAATGGGAGAGGGACAGCAGAAGGGTATGCACGTTGCAGTATGTTCTCCAAGTCTGAAAAATCGAAGCCACAGTGGACTCGAGACAAGCAAGGACTAAATATTGACTTCATCCTACATGGCTCTATGATCATGACTCTCAACAGTGTCAAAAAATTGACACAAAAAAAATTATTTTAGAGTAAAGACTTGATTTAAAGTTGATTAAGGTTTAGCTTTAGTTTTAGACCGTGAGAGTGGAGACTGTTTTGGGTAATGTGATTTTGGCCAAACCAAACTGAAATTAATATACTGCTCTTCTAATAAAGGACCTCACAAGTATAGACGCACAAATGAGTATGCTTGAGTATGTATGGATGTCACTTATTATTATTTCCCGACAGATGTGCTCCGAATCATCTGAAATTCCAGTATCAGTGCCTCAGACTGGCAGTGCGGTGCTATGTGCATCTTTGTTTAGATGTACTGCAATTATGTCATACATGACACTGAATCATAACTTGTTATTGGGCAACAGAACGCTCCAAGCTTCTTTTATTTTAACCAGACTAAACATTGTTACCACTGTGCATCAGACTAAACATGATGGAGAGTCAGAGCCAGTATATATGCTTTATTTCAGATATACAAGTTGCAATCTGTAAACAAACACAAGGAAACAGGCAATTAGAATATTAAACACATGTGTTTCAGCAAGTAGTGAGCATCTGTTAAACACTGATCACGGGTAAAATATGTCTGCGCAGATATTCAATAATAATGTTCATGTGTGGCAGAGTTGACTTAAGTTGAGACGTCAGTATGTGTTTACCCAGATGTAATGATTCTGCCATGCAGCCTTCCAATGCAGCAGTACAGTAGCAAAAAGACACATACACACATACACACATACACACACACACACACACACACACACACACACACACACAAACACACAGACACACACACACTCTAAAGACATTATTTCCTCTGTCTCTTATTTATTCAAGCTAATAGCACTGCTATGGCAACCAGCAATGTTTTGGAGAGTGCTTGTTTAGGGAATGTTTGTCAGGGGACAGTTGAGCTAACACATGGGACCCTCTGTGCTTCTGCAGCCAGCTAAGAGAGGAGGAGGTCAAACCAGGGTGGGGGTTTGAGGGGCAAATCGCAGGGGAGCGAGTCAACAAACAGAGGAATGACACTAAATTGCAGAATCTGACATTTTATGTACACCTGACCTTGTCAGCGATGCCACGTATAAGTTCCAAGCCCATTATATCCTGCATCATCCGCAACTTTCGCTAATGAAGCCGGATTTTTCAGTTGTTCAACTAGTGGTGGAAGAAGTATTCAGTATTAGCTCTTTAAAGGTAAAAGCACTTATTATCTATATCTATTTCAGAACCATTTACATCAATGAGTTAAATTTGTGATAATATGTCTTAAATAATTAGTTGTTATAAATAATGATTTGAATCCATAACACCATCAATTGTAAATACATTTACTGCAATAAAAAGCACATTGTTTGCCTCTGAGATGTTGACAGATGTAGTGGAGTAGAAGTATAAAGAAGAATAAAAAGGAAATAGTCAATTTCAGTACCTCAACATGATACTTCGGAACAGAACATGAGAAAATATTGCCTATTCAGTTACAGTACATTCCACCGTTCATTCCAAAACTCCAAAGCTCTGCTGCCCACAATATTTTTACTCAGATTTTTTTTTAAATAATTACCAAACCAGGTCCCTCTGGTGGCAAATGATCGAAAACAGATTTTAAAATGAAAAAAAAAAAAATCCTCTTACATGTAAATTTAATGGCTGCAGTTAAAGGTGAGCTAGCGTGCCACTGAACGCCAGTTCTTTGCAGTCGTGTCAGGAATGTAGGCAACCTGTCAGAACTGAGAAACATTTAGAGCCACTGGGGTGCAGTTTTAACCAAGACCAAAATATGAATTCTTCACTCATAACGAACACAGCAAACGCAGAAACAGCTAGATCGTGAATGGACATCATTGTTACAACCATCACTGTCCTTCTCCTGCCGACCAGAATGCTAATTATAATGCCGGAAGACCAGAGATGCTTTTCAGGATTGTCATATACCAACACATGTACAATTAATAACAACCACATTAGGCAACGTTATAAATAATCGTAACGAATCAAAACAGAATTCAACTGAAATGACTGATACCAGAAGAGGGCAGTCATGTGCAGTACAAATACATCCTGGCTGCCATCCGTTTATCATTTAGATAAAGTTCAAATCATCATATTTCTTACCTACGTGTATGTGCAAATAAAAATTGCCTTCATATGTACTGAAAGGATTTTATGCTGAGGGTTTCCCCTGTGCAGTAAACACACGCAGCCTGATAAACGAATTAATAAAGAGGTGAACTTGTAAATCAGATAGTTGGAGGCTGCAAAATGCACATCATTGTTGGGGTCCATTGTGGTGCACACACTGGCAGACTTCTCGATAGATTAGCAGCACTTAAACATCCTGCAGATAAATAAGAAGCTAGAACGCACAGTGAGCCGACCCTGGCTTTCACTCAACGTCAAAGGCAATGACTCCTTCATGTGGTTGGAGTGATAAAACTGCCTTCCAATGTAAGAATGTTAATGATCAGAGCTGTGCTGCGTTTGATGGAAGAATATAGGGAGACTTAGTGAGAGCGTTTGAAACAGCCTAACTGGGTGTATGGGTGTATTTCACAATAAAAGCCCCGTAAAACGGTACTTGAATATAGTAATACATGACAGAATCGCAGAGATAAGTGGCACGGATTGAGCTTAATGAAGTATCAATGGATATAATCCAGTGTGGCTGCTGGGTGCCGGACAGGCCCTGAGGTTGGTTGCAGGTTTACGGTGTTTGACCACAGACGCTGATGAATAGGGACCGTGTGAAAGTTATGCCTGTTAACTGTGTGAGGGGCTAATTCACAGGACCACTCAGGAGAAATTATGAATCAGATTGTTTTCGCCATGACAGCTACAATGTGGGCTCTAGAAAGTGATAGAAGGAGGGAGAAGGAGAGAGAGAGAGAGAGGCATGGAAAGAATCACAGAGGATTTGTGATGTCTGAGCCCTCCTGTGAGAGGGCCTTCTCTCTGACAGGCGAGGAAATACGTCTTCAATCTGTCTCCCTGCTGACACCAATGTGTAATAGACTCAAACATGCCCCCCTCCTTAACCAACCCTTGCCCTTCACTCTCCCTGCGCGGCTCCTCGTCTGCCCTGTCTTTAAATCTGCTGGTAATGATGCAGCTCATTGAAAGTGGTGAGAGCAGGGGAGGGGGAAAAAAAAGAAGAGGGATACGTCCCGAGAGCCTGAGGGATTCCCGAGCTGTGGAAAATGTGCACTCTTTGTCTCTTCATCCTCCTCCGGAGAGCACAGTTTCCAGGAAGCACAGGGGTTAAACACACACATTTTGGCACTGACCTCTCACCTCTGATTAGCCTAGCGTAGTCGCTAAGTGGTTGTCTGTGACTCCTCGACTCAGCCTGTCTGCTTCTTGGGCCATTTTCACACAGTAGCAGCTGGCGTGATGTATTTCATATGTCACAGGACATGGCTGCTGTTGTTAATGAATAATCAGTCCAGCAAGATCAGCGCTTCACTGTAGTTTGGCTTAGTTTCAAGTGAAAATACCTTACCAGTGCTGTACTGTAGATCCATTACAGTGCAGCTAACTAACGGCTTTGCTCGTGCTGTGCATGAACGCCTGCAGGCACTAAGCACAACTTGTTTGTGGCTTTGCAATGTGTGATTTAAAAGCACTACTGCTGTGAGGATAACCACTGGCTTTGCTCTTGTTTTTTCCTCCTCTCCCACAGCTGACCTATTTATGACCCGTTTTTTCTCGTCATGCCTGATATTAGAAAAGTTTAATCACTGGTGGGAGGCATACAAAGAGGATTAACATTCCTGGGTCTCCAACACTCAGACGTTGCCCTTCTCCCTCCCATTTCTCCCCCGTTTGGTCTCTCAGACACCTTCTTTCCTTGTCGCTCGTCTACACTTTTTGCCCACTTTCAGTCCTTTGCTTCTTACTTCAGTTTGTTGCTTATTCTGCCAGAGTTGCAACTGCACTTCTTTCACCTCCCATCTTTTTTTTTTTTTTTTCAGTTTAGTACAATAGTGTAAAACGTCCAGAAAATAGTCATCGTAACGATAGCATCCAATGTTTGTTGTTGTTCTTGTATTACTCTTTTTCAGCTCTCGTTTGTCTGCATCTTTGCAGGATGTGCCGAGATTGTTTGTGTTTGTGTTTAGCTCCTTTTACGGCATTTCATAGTGGAGACTTCTTTAGCTCTCAGCCTGGGGGCCGAAGATTCTGAAGATTCTTCGTTTAGTGCGTGGACTTCTTGCTGCCATGTCCTCTGTAATACACACAGCGTGTGTCTGCTGTCTGTGTATTCTGTATCAACAGAGATTCTGTTTGCTGCCAGTTATTGTAAACAGGACTCTGTATGGACAGCAATAGCAGGGCTTCACTTTTTCTTAGCAATGAGTTTGTAGAGAGATTACTGTGGTTCAAGTGTGCAGCTCCGTGTCTCTATTCAGCTCTACGTCTCTTCTATCTATAACTGATCATTTGTATAGTGCATGTCTCTATAACCCCGACGACCACACACAGACACCCTTTGCATTAATTTTTTTTAGAACTTCAGATAAGATCTGGCAGGTAAGAGTCAAACAGCTCTTATCGCGTGTAACTGAGTAAGAGGCCTCCCACAATTTTTGAGCGTAGCATCAGCTCCCTTCTGTAACACATTCCCCAGCTATTCAACAGGGGCCTGTAGTTAGATGCTTATCAACATAGAGGAATATTCAATATTTCACATATATTCATTGCACAGTCCAGCAACACCACTAGTGCACATTTGACCTTTTAAGGTACGAAATTATCAACTGCCACGACTTTTTTTTTAACAGTATACCCCTGTAAGAGAAGGTCACAACCAACATGTACGGTCAGTATGTTGATACTGTGGTGAGATAGCAACACTGGTTTAATAGTGAAAGTCCACAGTTTAAAAATAAAAACATCAACTTGTTAGTGTATTTAAGCATTCCACATGTGTGTTTTCCATATGAGGCCATGTGTGGCTGAAAACCTGATAGCTTTCTCCTGCAGCCAAAGAGTGGGGTACTGTTTCCAGAGTTTGTTTGATGTGCTATATGATGCTATCTAGTAGAGGTACAGCACCACCTCAGGGCTGTCTCCAGAATGATGAGTAGCCTGCCTGAAGCTATACAGTAAAGACATGGCCAGACTTTGAAGTTCTTTGTTGATTATGTCAGCCGTCATCAGTCACAGCCTTGTTTTAGCTGTCCTAAATCATGCTTCAAGAATTTAAGTATTTTCTGGCTTGAAGTTGTAGATCCAACTAATTTGGATCCTCAAATAAATATTTTCATAGTCTACTCTATTAAAAGCAAGCACTATATAGGTAGCCAAAAATACAGAGTAAAACAAATATTAAGCTTTATGACTGTGTTGGACCTCTCCGAAGCAGTTTGAACTCTGGGCTTGTTTTCTACGAGTGAATGCACCGCTGCTTAAAGGATATGACAGTGTTCTTCCATGACTGATTAAATTATTTGGTATTTATTTTTTAGTTGGTATAGTTGAAAGCACAGCGTCGGGCCCCATCCCAAAATGTCCCATTTAATAAGGGCTCAGATGTGACTGACAGGGCCATGGTGCGTGGTTAACATAATTTCTATGCTCATCAAAATGCTTTCGTGATCACTAGAGCTCCACAGGTACGGCCCATGTCATCCCGCAGGCAGCCACTCCTGTTTTTCTCAACACGCACCCATTCACTGATATTTTTTGGCCTATCAGTTAATCTAAAACATGCTGGAAAAATTGGCTCTACACTACGAAAGAGCTGCAAAATCACTTTAAAGCCCCCAAGAAATCCTAAACCTCCAGTGTGAGAACGTTGGTCTCCCCCCTCTGGCAGTGAGAGTAATTACACAAACACTGTTGAAGTGCAAATGACAAGCAGAAAACACAAGCTCCACCACATTGTAGTCTACTCCATTGTTTTCCCTTAGTTGAAATAAATTAGTCAATGCTGGTTGACGTAAAATGCTTTTCAACCGGTATTGGGAAATTTGCCAAGACTCTAGACTCAAATAGAATTGAATTAACTTTTCCTAATTACTTTAAACATTCATAACTAAATATTTTTTTCATGTATTTTGGTGGAAAAATACTCTCAGCACTGTTAGTAAAAAGCCAGTTTAGAAAATGGGTTTTCAAAGCTTTATTCTAGCAGCCCTGCTTCATTGTCCCTTTGCTGGCCAAGCGAGTGTTAAAGGTTGAAATAGCTATGTCATTAGCGTTATCTTCAGTGGGTTTTGGTCCACCCAGCCACAATCTGACCCCCCTCTCTCTCAGCGTCGCAGCAGCTTTCATCAGTCATAGAACCATTCTTTTGAGCCTATCATCAGCTGTCATTAGTGCTCTGAGAGGCCCCTGCTCTTACTCACACACACGTACAAACACACACACACAGGTGGCATAGCCGAGGCAATTCTCCAAGGTTAGGCCTAAATGCTCCTCTGTCTTTGATAAGAGCTCAGTTAGAAACATTAAAGAATGAGGGGCATTTCATTGCTTTAGTGGTGTACTCCTTGGAGGGTTCACAGTCGATGTGATTATTTGTGACACATGCCTTGTGTTTGTCTCATGTTTTTGACCTTGCCATGGATAAGGAACCTTTATCCAGAAACATCAGTGCACGCCCTAAATGATTGCTATTTGTCATTGACTGTGAGGGGCTGAAGCACACAAGCACATGCTCAAAACGCTCCTTTCTGATATGATATCTTCTCCAAAGGCACTAGTCGTTGACAAGTAGCCTATAAAGCCATCATTTTCTACAGCGACAGGACGAATTATTGCAGCCATTCTGTCTCTGTCTCCATGAACATACACATCTGTCTGGTTTGTAGCTACTTTGACAAAGACCTGACCGAGTTTTAAACCTGCAACAGGTTGTTTTTTTTATTGTCTACATGCATGTTACCATGTAAGCAAACACTGCAAATATATTTTTTCCTCTCAAATACGCAGATGTATTCTTAATTCTTGAAAGAGATCGGGAGCTCCCTTTATGATAGTATGGGGTTTATTGGGAGTGGAGCAGTAATTATACTTATATTTTATTTGTGTTATGAAGTTGGTGCTACAAATAGAATTATTTAACTCTGTATATTCTAATCTGGGGCGCGGTCTCTGACTTTCAGAGCCCCATGTTATTCATGTTATAAAGTGTTGTTGTTTGCATTGGCATCAGGGAAAAAACCCATAAAAGTCTATTCCTAGCCTTTTAAGAATCAAATCAAGCAGCTACCAAGTTGTTAGCTGTATAGTGAGTGACTGTATTATGTTAGCATACGGTAAACATAGTTAAAACACATTCATATCAGTGATAAGTCTGTGTGTTTCATGTGTAAACATTAGGTTAATTACAAGTATGTTTAAGTGAATGTGTGTGTGTGTGTGTGTGTGTGTGCGCAGACTCTCTGTCTATATCTGTGCATGTGTGGATGAGCCAGTGCAGCACAGCTTGAGCGTTGTTTGATGCGCTGATTTTGGAAGTCGCTGATTTGTTGACCTCTACATCAACGGTGCGGCCAACAGTCGACAGTCAGTGAAATGGCAGACGGAGCAGAGGAAGAAGTAATGACGTGTCGAGGCTCCAAACTGAGCAATGCTCTCCTGCAAACTGTGCCCTAATGTTTAAATACATGTCTTGCACCACTATGTTATGTTGCAGGCTGTGTCATTTTTCTTTACCCATTTTACTTTTTTGCTGCACCTCTTTTCAACATTTTTCATATAGTAGGTGCCAAAGCTTTCTCATATTTTCAGCATTTCCAAAGCTAATAAAGAGCTGGACAAAAATTATATTTCCATCAAGTCCAGGTTACTCCAGAGTGTTTTATATGAAGAGAGGTTTGTGAGAAAAAATTTAACTCATTGAACTGTTAAATCCCCCACCCCTCCCCCCAAAAAAAACTGTAGAATGCAGAGGACAAAAAGAGGATTTTTTTTCCAATCCATCACAGCATCTGAATAATGTGGATCAAAACATGCCCCTGGGTAGCGACGATGACACATCCAGCAAAGACAGCTCATCCGGGGCACAAGGTGGTGAATAAACAAAGACTTACTGGATTCATGGGGGCTAGCTGATAAATTTGTTTTAGTAGGGCAATGCGCTTCCAGGAAAATGGGACATTAACAGACAAGAGGGGTTGACGTCCCTTTTACTTGCAGAGCACATTCATAGTCCAGGAATCTCCCTTTTGTTTCTCACTGCCAGTATCTATCAAGCAAGTGCCCTCCTTGAAAAAATGGTGCCATCCGGCTGTAAAGCTACAGATATTCACTCTACAAATGCTGAGCCAGCCACCCGTGTCTCACATTGTTAGATGTTTCTGTGTGTGCCTACAAATGTTGCACTTGTTTTGGGGCACTGTTAGCCGGTGATGGCTCTTTATAAGCTGGTGCTGACAGGCAGAGACATAGGTTGCACAGTGTGATGAAGGAGCCACCGTGCTCTCTCTGACAGCTAAAGGTCAATATTATCAGAGGTTTCATCAACACTCACTCACATGCACTGCATTGGCCTGAAGATGACTGTGCTCCTCCTCACAGTGTAGCTAGGTAATGTGCACTCAGAAATAGGCAAATGCTTTGGATAGCCAAATCTTTATTAATTATAGGCTATATATAATATCTGTAGGTTATCCACTATGAACAATTTAGAGACAAAATACCCCCCAAATCTTTAAATGTTTACTACTTTTCCTGAAACAATGAAATGCAACACACATGAAAGTCTGAGAGCTGCTGTAGAATGCTGTTGGAATGCTAATTTATTGAACTTATTGAACTTCTTAGCTGAATCTGGATTTGTGCATTTTCATGACTGTTTTTGTCAAAAGGATTAGCCTTAAATGGGCAAAACCACATTTGCATTATGCAAGTGGCTGTATTATAGACTGTCTTTTAAAAAAGTCATGTTTATCCAATGATCCCCTCAGCTCATAACACCTCTTAAGCGGTCTATGGCGGTCCATATGAACATAAGGCTGTTTCTCTTACTGTAAAATCAAGACATAGTGTGCTTGTATAGTGACAACATGTATATATAACTTAAAATGTAAAACTGAATGAAGATTGGCTTCTGCCACGCTTGTTAACTCATCACTTTCATTGCACTTGGTGAAATGTTTCCCACTTTTTGTGTAGGAAGTTGTTCACTGTGCTGTTTCTCTCATCATGATGATTACACATGTAATGCAGATAGTGTGCAACGTATGGATCCATGGCAATGCACAAACTGTAGAAGCAGATTACATAGAGTGGATGCACCTGCTGTCCCCTGCTCTGTGATCTCAAGAGTAAACAAATGCTTTATCCCTCCGATGGAGAGATGGAAGACACTGACAATGAGTAAGAATGTCAGGACCGTGAATCATATGGAATATAAATTAAAGAAGACAAAAAGGAGAACGTGGTCATTGAGAAACCACACATCCATATAAATTACCCAGCCTTAAGAGTCACCATATCATTGGATATAAGCTCCAAAACCATCACAGCCTATTAATTTCATCCTAACCCACCTGAGGATGATACGACAGCAGAGATCCAAACAACACTGTGAGTTTAAGTGCAGGACTCTGATTTAATTGAGGGCGCAGTAGGCTGAAGTACCAGAGAAGCTCTTCCTAACCCTGATGCACACTTCAAACAAACTCTGCGTTATTTAGGCAATCTAGAGCGCAGTGACTTCACCATTATACTGATGCAAGTGCTTTCAGCTGCACTTGCCTTTACTGTATTTATGTGCAGCGCCATTCTTCCACCATGTTGGTTTAATCTGGTGTGCCACACATGGCATTTTCAAGTTGTTAGAAATCAGATTTTTCAGCATTTAAAAAAAACAAAACAAAAAAAAAATTAACTAGATGACGGTTATATGCTTCCTTGAGGCATACGAAGCTGAAAGTGAAGCCACAGTGGTTGGCTGCTTGTTTGTAGTGGGATTAATAGAAATGTTATTATATTCAAAGGGTTACGTACGTTGTTTAAACATGTTTAAACTTTAGTTTACAGAACTAGTTAAGTGTGTGGGGGTCAGATTGTAAAAGGTAGTGAAGAGTCACATGCTTCTTGTGTAACTCAGTTTTTAGTGGGGCCAACCTGAACATGAATAGTAGCAAAACCAATTTGGTTGGCTGATTTTTATAGGAACGGTAGGCAAAAAGTACTCTGAGTTAAATCATATAGTCGTAGGATGCAGATCAGCAAAAAGATCTTACTGAATTTATAATACAAGAGCCTGTTTGGGAAGGTAGAGAACAGGTTGTCTTTTCTAATTCCCCTTTCACAGTGGCCAGACATCTCACTGTACTAAAACTTCACTATATGCAAGGTCACAGTGTCCTATAGCCTCCAAAATTTAATCTTTCATCTTTGAGTCAGAGTGGAGATTGGTGCAAAGTTAGAAGAAAATCCCTCAAAGTGTTCTTGAGATATCACATTCACAAGAATGGTAAGACGCATGTATGTGCGTACGTAAAACGGACTGACGGACAACCCGAAAACATAATGCCTCTGGCCCTGGCTGTCCCCGGTGCGAAGGCATGATAACAATGAAACCGGTGCTCTGATGTGATGTTCTATCCTGCTGATGTGAACATGCATCATCCCTGAAACATGCTGAAGAATACGTCACAAACAAAGTGGTCAGGATGTACTCTCTCAGACTTCTCCCTGTTTGTTATTTTAGAATCCTCTGCGCCTTATGTCAGTCATATTTATGTCCAAGAATTGTGTTGACAAATAGTCAGTTGCTCGATGTCAAACAAACGCTCCACCTTTCAGGCTGACTGATGTGTGGTGAAACTAGATCCTTTCCGTCTCTCCTCAAGATCTTCATTAAGCTTTATGTCTACCAAGCATAAAGTCTGAAATCTGAGACAGAGATCCATTTTAAGACGCAGTGATGTATAGATAAACTGATTATAGTTAAAATAATAGTATCATTTAGATAAGAGAACGACGAAGAGAAGAAAATAAATAAAGATCTGGCCAGAGGCTCCAAATATGTTTGTATGAAGAGAAAATAATTCGGCTGAACTGACTGACCTCATGCTTGTGTTGGCCAGAGATCAGTATGCAGAACATGTGGGAAACTATCTATGGTAGATAGCGAGCAGGGTTCATTTCCTTTGATAGCACATGTTCAAGAGGATCCCGAGTTTTCAAAATCATGTAAGCTGAGCAGAGAACAAGTAAAGCAGCATAAATCATTCACATCTGGTTCAGGCCTGCAAGACGGCTTCATGTGCTGTCATAGCTGTTGTTTCCCGGCGCCCCGTGCTACTTGTTTATTCCTGTGCATAGTCTCTGCCCCTCTGCCTCTGTCTCCAAAATATTTAGGGTGATCTGTTGGTTGTTGTTGATTGTAATGATTTTTAAACACTTGACTCTAAAATTTATGGAAAATAATGAGAAAATAGCCAGAAGAGCCAAGTTTCCCTGAGCATTAGGAGGTAATTTCTTAAAACTGTTTCTTTAATCCAGCCAACACTTCCAAACTTTCATCTCAGCGGAACTACATCAAACTCCCTTTGCTTGGAAAAATTTACTGAGCATCAAAAATTGTCATCGATTTGTTTTATGTGACTTTATGATTTAGTAGCCCATTAAATATGTTGTTTTTTTTGGCAGTGGTGTGTGTTCTTAAGTATATTTATGTCTTCAGAGTTGAAAAGATTTAGTTTTAAATTGGCAGCTATCTTAATAATGATTAAATCATTCCAGTCATTATTAGGGAAAACATTGCCGCGTTTCAGCAGTAAAGATTTTAATACAGTATTTTTCATATACTAAGATAAACATGTAGCTAAAATCCAGGGATTTTTAGCTCTGCATTACAGTAAATATCACCTAAAGCAGCAGTAGTGAGTCAAACAGGAGCCTTGCATGACATCTGTACTTGAGACATATTCACTATCTTCATAGTCAAGCTTACCTCATGACCAAGTCATGGTATAAAAAGACTTTGAGAGGTTAAGACAGAGGCAATATCAGGATCAGATACCACATAAAATGCATCCAAAACATGATACATTCTCTGTAATGGCACATGGCAACCAACAACTTGAAATAGTTACACCAGGATATGATTAATATGGTTTGACATGGCCAAACCAGTGACATTTTGAAACCATAACACTGCAATAACAATCATCTTTAAAATGATTAAACTTTCATGAGGCAAATATGTATGTTTCTATCTATTGTGGAAAAGACAGACTGAAGTCAGGTGGACAGAGAGGAACTGAAAACACTGAAAACACAATACACTTGGACTTGGATGAGTCATATTTGGAGCTTATGACAAAGGCGAAACACACAATTTAATGTGTACATTTTTTAACTGAAGTGGCGTTGCGTATTTTAAGCTCTCATCTCCTCTCTGCTGTCACATCTCACACTCAACTGAGGGATTAATATAAAGAAAGAGTTTATTTTGGAGTTTACAACATATCCACGAGCTACGTAGCTTCATGTAGCCTGTCTCCTCATTGTTTATTGATCCATTTTCTGCCACTTTCCTATTAAAGGTCACGGAGGGGAGATGCATTGGGCGAAGGCATGGTACACCCTGGACAAGTCGCCAGTTCACCACAGGGCTGACATATAGAGACAAACAACCATCCATACTGACATTCACACCTAAAGGCAAATTTATTTACTTATTCATATATTTTCAGAAAGGCCCTGACCCGGGACTCAGGTAAACACTGCTAACCGCTGCACCACTGTGGTCACCACATTCCTTGTTGACTCAATCTCTCAACACTGTAATTTTCATTTTTATGTCTATAGCTTACCTTTCTTTATGCTGCCTATTTAAGAGCAGGTAAAATTTTGGTGTAGTTTGTCAAAGGTAGTGGAAGGTTAGTTTGTGGCAAAGGCGTCCAACTCGCGCCTCCGTTGCAGCCTTAAGCAAATGTCATTTACCATCGTCAGGTATCAAACAGTAGAGGTCAGTTGCAATGCAACTAAAATGTTGAGATTTGGCCCTGAAATCAACAACACATATCCGATTATATTGGTACAATTCATCTGAAAAAAAAAGGTGATTCAAGGGTTCAGTTACTCTTTGAACACCTGTTTTTCATTGCATGTCTTTGTCTCTGTGGTCCGACAGTTGGTGTTTTGACATCCGACGGGTACAAATCTGGACCACACGATCCTGAATAAAAACAACACAGCTCTTCTGATGAAAAGTTTTTCCATTGAAACACGCTCTCTTTCTCTAGCCCAAATGATGCTCCGCCATGCCAAACATGTGCTGCTCCTTTGAAAAGTTGGATCATTAATGTCTATAAACACTTCAAATGCTAAGGAGCTGGTCTGAAGCTGGCTTGGTGGAGCCGCATTTGGTGGAGTTCTAGTTTTAGGCAGAGGGGCGAAATACAGAGTAGTTTTTGGGTGAGCAATCTGCTCATGGAAATGAATTGGATGATGAAGCATGTAAAACATGTATCACACCAAGGAAAAATACCAGGGGAGAGCAATTAAGGAATTGTGGGAGTATTAATTGCAGTAAGCTTTCTTTTTTTTTTTCGTCATTAGGTTCTTTACATATTCAAATGTCACAATACTAAATGGCTTGATGGCATATCTGTTCCTGACAATTTGTGTGTCTATTGACATTTTTTTTAATGCATATTTTTCTCTGTTTAAGTCATCATCAGTTTGCCTTTGTCAGGTGATACAGTTTTGTGTTATTTTCAATAGATAAACTCTTGCATGTCATCATCCTGTATTTAGTTCCAAATACTCCTTGAGATGTGACATGCACGAAAAAGGAGGCTGACACACAGCCCGATTATGTGAAGGTCCCACTTAAGCAAAAACTAACTGCTTTTATCACCAAAATGTGAACACCCTAACACTAACCCACATTTGTCATTATTACATGATTACTAACACAAATGCTTATTATTGCATAATCATAAATAACTTAACGTTGCATTATTCACTTACATACCAGTGACAAACATTTCATCTCTTTGGTCTTTTTCATTGATTTGAATTTTTGACATTTCTTCTACATCATTTTGAGCTATGAGTTAATTTTTTTTCCCGCAATATATATTTATATTTTGGAAAACATTGGCTTCAAGTCACTATAAATTGTCATAGTTGGCCTGACTTGATCCATTACACCACCATGAACACATTTTTTGCCAATTGTTCCAGAATAGTAATGGGGCCAGTGTCTTTGCTTTCAAGTTTTTCCCATCTGCACACATCATTTTTCTCCTGTCAGAATCAGCTATGCCTTAACATATGAATCTCAATGAATCTTCTCCTAATAAAATCCCTTGAACAATGGATCTGTGTATCTTGAAGGGATCTATAGTGTTTTCCTTTTAGGGTGGGTTTAGGACACTCGGTGGCAGTCAGGACTGTTTTCACCAAAAAATAACACAATGCCATCCCAATCACCCCTGAGCCACACGTATTATCCCAATCTGTTTCAAAAGAAGCTGACAAGTTGGAGATTGGAGATTATGTCAATTAGTGGCCAATGTCCCACCTAAGGTCATAGTTCACGACCTGACTACCAAAACATGGGGGCTACTAGCCCTCAGCCAGAGAGGAGGTGCACAGTTTTATCAGCCTGAATGCCCACACACACACACACACACCACACACTTTCACCTCCCTGTGACCTCATCCCTTTCTGACCTTGACCTCTCCTGTTGTGTGTGTGACAGACACAGAGAGAGGGAGGTCAGCAGGTCTTTAGGGGAATGGATTTATTTATTGGCTGATGCTTGTCTTTCCAAACGGGTGTAAATCACCGCGCCAGCCCAGTGTTTGCTCATGCACGTGGGTGTGTGTGTGAAGAGCATGAACCTTTGCTCCTACTCATGTTGTTCTTGCCAATGTTTGCTTTGTCACTGCTTTTTGCATCCTGGCACACGCCTGAATGTATGAATAGAATTTGTGTTTGGCTTCACAACATCAGTATGTCCTCTTTGATGTCTGTGTGTGCCCGGTTGTCATTACTTGGGCGTGTTTGTCAATGTGTGTGCGTGTGTGCGTGAGTGTGTGCTTTCCATGCAGCTGTAAATCTACAGACTGACATGTAGGTTCAGTGGGGAAACAGCAGGTTTGGGACACACTGATGGCCTTCACAGATGGCTTCAGGACCCTGCCCATGGGAGGCCTTCTACTCCGCCTATTAATTTATTCATTTTCCACTGCAGCAGAGACACTGAGGTCAATGTGATTGTTTCCGAGAGCCAAAGCCCTTTGAGAGCATCTTGGGTGTTTTCTTATCCAGCCCACCCCCTCCATTCTTTCCCTTAGCCTCCTCTGTCCCCTTGCCCCATTTTGTTTTGTGTGTGTGTGTGTTGGGTGCGTTCTGTGTCTCTAACCTTATCAACCCAGTGCAACAGCCTGGTTGACAGATTTGTCACTTGTGTCTCTAAGTCAGTGCAGGAAACCGATCAGCCCAAATAAGAGGAGAGGCTACAGTTTGACTGACACTTAAGACTCCTCTTGCACTCAATATGTCTTTGATTGATGAGAATATCTGTCTAATTCCTAACAAACGTGGATCCATTTGAGAGGTGTTGGAAAGGGATTGCCAAGTGATTGCTCTGAGTAAATATGTCTCCACCTTTAGACTTTTTTTGGCACAAAATTTAGACGTCACTAGTTACTAGAAAACTCCTCATCTAAAACATTTGAATGTGGGCTTGATGGTCTTTTAACCAAATTCTTGATCTTTGATTAGCTGCTACTAGCTTTGGTAAGCTCCCATTAGCTCCAATTAGCTGCCATTAGTTTTAGATTGCCGTTGATAGCTTCAGTTTGGCTGCTATTAGATGAGTTAGCTCAGATTCAAGAAGTATAACTGCATCATCAAGCAACCTGTGAAGGAAGCACCTGTAATGCAGACAGGACACTAGAGCTGGAACGAGACACTAACATTAGCCATGTACCGTGTCAAGTTAAAGTGTACAATTAGTAAGTCACAAGATTTTGGTGCTGATCTGATTTTGCTTAAAGCAGGGGAGCTATAAAGAGGTCTGCCATGTCTACTCTGATAGACGATGATCTTGGGGTTATGAAATATAATGATATGGGTGGAAAAAAGAAAAATTCTGTAATCTAATTGAAAGAGCAATATGGGATGAATGAAAACACGTATAAATAAAATTTTGAATTAAATGTATTGCCTATTATTTTCAGACACCGTACGTCCAATGTTGGTTGAAAACACAGTTCCACACATACACCTGTGGTGAGGAAGGAGGTTCTGACTACACATTTTAATTAAAAAAAATGACTTCACTGAAACAATGCTGCCTTTTCATTAACGTCCACCATGACTGTGAATACAAATTCACCAGATGAAACTGACAGCTCAAAAAGTGTGCATGTAATTGAGAGTAACGTTGTGGGAGGCAGCCTGTTCTCTGTAAATGTTTCCACAAGAAGAACACTTCGAACTTCATTAAAAGGAGAAAATGACTCCCTGGCTCTCCCCAGGCCCTTTTAAAGGGCGTCTACACTGCACACATGTATACGTCAACAAATGCGCTCACAAAAAAATGTAGAAACACGCACAACAAAACCCAACATCTTTAAAGAATTTCACTGAGCGAGGCGGGCCAGGATTCGGCGCCATTGCAGTCCTCCTGTCTGTGTGCTGCTGTTTCCTCCCTCTCCCACTCCCCATCTGCATGAGTGAAAGGCTCTGCCTGTCCTCCCTTCCTGCAGACAGGTGGTCTTGCGGTTGAGACCAGAAGGATGTCTGGCTTACTGTCTAATGTTGTTTGAATGGGAGCTTGTGTGGTGGGCAGAGAAGCCATGCTGCTGCAAATGGAATTTTGTCCGACTCCCCAGAATTGTTATATAATGGTCTCTTTCTATCAGGTTTATCAAATCTGATTAACACAAGCATATGTGGGTGATCAATTCTGCATTAATGTTAATTAATGTTAAGTTAAAAATATAATTAAAACAATGTAATTAGATATTGAAATAATTCCATCTCACCCTGATATATGATTTAAGAAAAAACCTTGGCGGTACGTTTTGGCTTTGTTTTTTGTCTGTTGGAATTAGAGTGAGAGAATCTTACTCTGTGGTGCTGTCTCCACCCAACTTCAAAACCGGTGTGTGATGCATTAGAAAAGTGTGCCTTTATAAACTGACTGCTTGAAGCAAGTTACAGACACAGTTTTCGGGAAAAAATGAAACCCCAATCTGATTTACCGCGCACACATTCGACCTTCATTAGTCAATGTTCCCAGATGAACTAATGAGTGTGTGTGTGTGTGTGTGTGTGTGTGTGAGATGGGCACTATTGTTTCACTAACTGTGAAAAAGCTTCTCCTTATCACCACACTGCAATAAAAAAGGACAATGTCACCATTCTTCTATTATGTGTGTGCGTGGTGGCTGCACTACTTTCTTTGTAACCAATCAGTCCCGCTGTGTGTGTGTATGTTTAATAGAACTGATGCTTGTTTGAATCAAGGCCTCGCTGGATGAAAGTGAGACAAGCCTGTCATATTCCAATGCAACATGCGTGTATTCTTTGTGCGTCGTCGGTCCCTCATCAGGCTCTTATTAACTGCGCACACTAAGTGACCTTTGAGGAAGTGTTGACGGATGACTGTGGGACCTGGCCAAGTTTCCATCTCCCTTTTCACCTTTTTTTCTTTCTTGTCTCGCTCCACTTTGTAGTTAACTAGTTTAACACAACATGTTTCGTGAAAGCTGCTCATCATTAAATGTAATCAGTTGCATGAGATCGGATTCAGCTCTGACGGAGGAGGTCAACACTTTCCAACAAAAGCCTCTCGTCCTATATGGAGTTAGAATATCTAGGTCAGTATTTATAGCATTTTGATCAATAAAAGAGAATTTGCTGGTTTTGAAGTCTTCATAAAAGCAGATCCTCTCCAGCCTGCTTTTACCCATTAATCCCGTCCCTTCCTGTTTCTGCCATTCCACAGTCTGGAGACAACGTTGCACTTAGTAGTCAGATGGAAACAGGCCATCTTTCTACTGGCATTCATGCTTCAAATGATTCCAAAAGTATCCACATTTCGAGAAATATGGGTGGAAGACAATAAACATTGTGCAGTGTCACAAATGATTCATTTTGCATTCTGGAGAACTAATGTGCCAAAATATTTTTACTGCAGTGAATTTGTGATGTGTCTGGAGTGATCAACCTCCGGATGGGTTAGACTTTAAAGTTGGTAAATTATATTCTAGCCTGCTGACCGTCTGTGTCACTCTTTCACTCCTTAACATTAAATATGGCTGGCTTTATGTGAAGCTGAGTGCCCAGCAAGGATCTAGAAGCATTGCACTGGGCTGAAAGAAGGAATGGATGTGAAAATCCATGAGCACTCAGTTCTTATCATGTTTTTGGGTTTATCTACAGCTTAGATCAGGTCAGAGTAATATTTTGCTCAGTTAGATTTCAGACAAGTTAGTGACAGAATATTTTTGGACTATTTCATAGATATCTGAAAAAAAAAAAAAATCCTGAATTTCAAGTTGAAACTATGGTCTTATTATCATATTTCAGCATTGTGAGGACCGGCCCTCACAACTTTCAACTATATTTTAAGGGTTCAAACTATTTTTAGAGTCTTAGAGTGAGGGTTATAATTAGGTTTTGGTTATGGTTAGTGTTAGGTGCTCCGGAATGACTTATAACCATGAATGCCCTCACAGAGATGGAGAGATACGACTGTGTGTGTGTTTGTGTACATGTTCATACATATTTTTTCTTACCCAAGCGACAAAGAAAAAACACATTCCAAAGAAATATTCTCCTTAGTTTGAAATATATTTTATTCATTTTCTTATTGTAAAACAAAGATGCATTTCAGCAACAGAGCTACTTACAGGTTAATTGATTAGAAAAATATTGTCAAAGTTAAATTTTTTATCTTTTATTCCTCCGGCGACAGTGAATTTAGGTGCCATGTATGATTTATGCTTTCATACAATATAAGTTTAACTGGTGCATGTAAAAACACATAAAGCGCAATAAAAGAAATATTTGAAACATGAAAAATAGCAAGTACCATCAGCACTGTGGCTTCTGTCAAGAGTCTCTTTCTCTGTCATTCTCTCTCTTTTGTTCTCCACTTGCCTTCAGGACGATGTCTTTGTAGCCTTCTGTTACCTCCTACTCTCTCAATTGAAACAAAACAAACAAACAAAACAAAAATTCAAGTTTCCTTCTTTCAGGGCAAAAAAACCCAAAAAACTGTACAAAGTCAGTGGAAGCATCCTCCAGTCCGTCAGTCAGTATCTCTCCATCTTCTTTTCCCAGCAGGGATAAAAACCAAAAAATATCCCAGCTTTTAACTCATCTACAATCATCTGAATTACCTAATTTATACAATATTAAAACATCTAATTACGTGGATCGTCTACATTTCTCTGCTTTGATGTTGTTCGGTTGAGCTCGGTGCCAGCGTGTTCACTGGCCCTTGGCACAGCCCACATATACTCGATCATTTCTTTCTGCTCTTTCTACACCGAAATGAAACCAACTCCGCTCCCTTTCCATCCTGTCCGTCCACAAACATATTATCATACATCCTTTTCTCTCAATATCTTAAGCTTCCCATTTCTGAATGCTACTATCTAACTGATACACTTGCTCTAAGATATGTAAGTGATTGGTGTTACTATGGCAGAAAACAGAACTGTTAAAAAACATTCTGACAAAATGTTGGGGGAAGACCAGAGCATCTGGTTTTCTTTGGGAAATAAAAATATTGTGGTAATTGTTATAAAAAAATCTATGGTTTCTTTGGGGCTTTTAGCATGTGGAGGAAGCAGCAGGGTGTGCAGCTTGTCTCCCTCTCTAATTCTTTATTTGTCTGATTCATCTAAGAAGATCAGTGAGACCACCTCGTCTACCCGATTCATGTTTGCAGCTGATAACAGATTTTGAATGGATCTGGGGTTCAGGGACACATTATTGCAGCTAGAATTGAAGATCTATATGGAGCAGGGTGAAATGCTGGGAGCAGTCATGGAGCTGGCCGGCAGCGCAGAGAGCTCTGTCACTGGAAGACGGTGTGGTAGGTGGGACACTGATGGGACTTCATGTACTTGATGGCGAACTTGAGCTCCTTGCTCTTCTTGTCCCACTTGTGAATGGACATGAGCAGCAGCTGCTGGTCCACCTTACGGCCCATGATGAGGAAGTTGGAGCTGAGGCTGTCGAGCTGGGAGCAGGGGCAGTTGGCCCCATTCTTGATGTACAGCGTCAGTTTCTTCAGGTCTTTCTTCCTTAGCACACCCTGCTTCAAAATCTTCTTCTTCTTCTGCGCCGCAATCAGCTTCCGGTCACCCTTCTCCTTCTTCACCTCCTTAATTTTCATCTTGAGGGCTAAGAAAAGGGGAACAGATATTTTGTAGTTTAACTTTTGCTCGATAAAAGATATTTAACCCACAAAATGTTAATCTTACTACCCTTGTTGCTTTCTACTGTGAGCAGTTGTGACGGTTCTTTCTGCATCTCTGAGCTTAGCCATAGAAGCAGCTATTTACACCTCTCCTGGGTATCATCATTTAACCTTCTCCTACAGTGTATAATAACTGTCTGACTTGGGGAAAACCCATAAATGAAGAGGAGGAAAAGTTTTTGGATTTTCAACCATTCTCTATGAAGTCGGTCATAAATCACAAGTCTTTAAAATGACATCTCAAGTCAAGAGCCAAGCTTTTCTAATATCCGAATGCTGACAATTAAATGCAAATGAGACATGTGGGACAAAGTCAATTGGATTAAGACTCCCAACAGTTCTGTCAGTGCAAAGGCATCTTTTTTTATCAGAATTTATCATGTCAAATCTTGGGACATGCATGTTTTTGCTTTGAAGTCTAAATTCAAGTCAAGTTTTCAGTGAAGTAATTTTCAAGTCCCACAGCAGTCTATAGTCTAAGTCAAATCTTAAAGCTATTATATTTAACACGCAGAAGTCGACAAAACAACAAAATGTGCCAGAAATAAGACTCAACGTCTTAGATATTGTTTCTTTCAGTCCTTATTCCAAGTGGTAAAGTCTCGTCTTGGGACCACAATCATTTCCTAGTCTAATGTGAATTTTTAGGTTACATCTCTTGCTCCTCCAATCTGAACACTTTGTTCTCATTTCAGTTAGCATGAACTCCAGCTTATCAGCCCAATGAAGCACTTACTTGTATCTCTAGTCAAGCTGTTTACATAAGTTTATAACTCATAAAAAGTTCATATTTGAACTTGCGAGTGATTAAATTTACCTGGCTCACATTCGAGAGAGGAATTCTCTGGGTTATCGTTTTGACAGGTGAAATGAATCATAGGCTGGGCAAAGATGCTGGTGAGTAGCATCACTATGTACTCAGGCCTGTTGGAAGACTGCCATTTCACTTCTTGCGTACTTTTCTACAGTTGCATAAACATCACTTGATATACTTGTATTCATGCAAAGTATATGCAAAGTGATATCACGTTCAAGAAGGTATTCGTGTTGAGTTGCCTCTCATCCATGTTTCATGATTCACATGGGGCTTCTTCACTGTAGGCACATGTTTTTTATGTACTTTTTTCTTTGTGAATGAATGCATTCATGGAAATGTTTAGTTAAGATAGAAAAGATAAAATAATATCCCTCCCCGTGTCACTGCTGTATGAATGCTCACGCATATTCATAGTACCGCCTAGCCAGCACACTGGTGACAAGTCTTTGAACTAACTTCCTTTAAAGGTGCAGAAGCAGATGGAGAGAGGGAGAGAGAGGTGAGGTGCCATCATTTTGAGAAGAAACAGGTTTTCTTTGACCGAGCAACCTCTCCTACCTGCCCTGGGTCAACTTTATGTCAATATCGCGCCAGACTCACATTCCCTCCCTCTTTCTTTTCTACCCCTGTCGATATGTTATGCCATGTTGCTGGACGGTACAACAAAGAATGTGGAGGGATCAGACATCAAAAGCAGACAGCAAAAAAAAACCCCACCAAGAGCTAAGAGTGTCCAAAGATGGATGTATAACATAGGTCAGGCATGAGATCAAGCTGCATGCGTCATGGTTATCTCAAGTACTTTACTCATCATCATGTGTTGTCCAGTCACAAACATTAATACCCAATAAAGTCTGTGTGTTTTCTGGCCTTGTAATCATGTTTCATTATAATAAACAGGGAGAAGAAATTCAGTTGCTTTCTGTATCAGCCTCATGTTGGATGATTAAGATATGTAATCCAGCAATCAAACTAATAAATATCTTTGATTTGGCAAAGTCATGGTGAATTATGATGATGAACTGTGATGCCTGCAGCTTTTTTTGTTGTTGTTTTTGCTGTTGGATATGATTTCTTGGGTGATTAATTAATTACTTTTATTTAGTAGTGGATTATGCGCTCTATATTCAACCCAGATTGTAGGTGGGGGCAGTTGCCAGAGGATAGATTACAAAACCCTTCTCAAGTGCAGCCATTTCCTCTGTGGGACAGAAATGGTTTTCAAAATGGTCTGGCCACATTTCATTTTCAATTATACTCTTCTCACATCTGTTCGGGAATGTAAACCATGTTCTTTATGAGTCTCTCAAGGCAATGAGATTTTTTTGTCATCATTTCTAGCTCGGTGCTCAAAATCTTATGACAAGAGAAAATAGAAAGCAGTATGTAATAATTAACTCTAAGGACTTGGGCAATAGTCCATGCTAGCAGAAATTCAGCCGCTGTGGTGGATGATGGCGCAAAAGCCTCAAAGTGCAGAAATAATGGAATAATTATGTTCTGGCATAGTGTAAAGGTCATTACTGTGGGGAAAACGGAATACTGAAAAGAGGGAAAGTGAAAAATAGTGATGAATGGACATTGGAGAATAAAGGCTTTAGACTTCAGTGTAGAAGAAGAAAAAGGTTATTCAAGCAGACAGAAATGTGCAAAGTAATTGTGCTTCTTCACATCTGTGCTTAATTTGACCATTTTTTATGAATACTCCTGGTTTAACATGATATAGAATATGGTTGAACAGAGGAGATCAAAACTGAAATCATCAGCCCATAAAGCGATTCTTTTATCTTACTTACATTAATTGTTAAACCAACAAGTGTGCCCATTAACTGAAAGCGAAAATAAACCCAAGTGTATTTCACATATTGCACTAGTATATATATTTCATAGTTAGCTGGTGCTAGTGGCATTTTTCAATCTATAAGGCTTTTTGAAGTGCATCCGTTTACTGATAACAAACTATGTGAACAGTTTCATGTTTATGGATCTTTTTTTACTGCACATTTTTGTGTATCATGTTTCGCACTCCTCTTAAAAAATTCTTAAAATGTGTAGAGTACTGGTGGTCAGGCAGACATTTAAACTGCTTTTACTGTAGAAAAAAAGAAAGAAAAGTTACATTCAAAGCCTGAACTTAAAACTTTAAAAAAAAAACCTGTGGCAAAACATTTTTTTGCATGCAAAAATAACTTATTCACATTTAGCTGCAGACAGACTCTCCACAAGGGCAGCCACTTCGACCATTTCAAGGCTCTTACTAATCTATGCTTGTAGTTGTTACACTCACTAGCTAATAACCAAATAAATCAAAAAACTTTATCAGTGCAGGCTGCCTGATCTGCTATACACATGTGGGTGCTTAAGCCTGAGCAGTGGGGAATTCATACATTATCCTAAATTCAAGCACTGACAGGTTTGCATTTTAAAGGAAAGACAAGCTTTTTAATGGCTGCTACTCACCGAAGTCACTGGCGCAGTAATGCTCCATGATGTTATCTGCTTTCAGCTCATTGTCACATGGGGGACACACTTTGGACACTGAGGAGAAAGAAGAAACAATATTTGAAATTATTCAGAATTGATTCATTAAATAATCCCCACATAATTTTTCATAGCAAACCTACTCCTTTTATATTATCTCAAGGCCAGTTTAGCTAATTTCTAACAGCATAGTTGAGGTCATTGTTAGTCATCTACAGTCAAAGAAGCCCAAGCTGTGTCAGTATGAAATCGTTAAGCACTTTCCAAGCACTCATTTGCAGCTCCACTCTTCTTGTCAGGGGCTATTTGCTACAGAGCGAATATATACAGCCCAGTAGACTGACTGCTGTTTGCTCTGCAATTACACTGGACAAAATGTTTTCATTCGGACTCTTGTATATTTTGGTGGTGCAGGCGTGGTCTTGGCTTTACAGAAAGGTAAACGCCACAGCAGGAGCAGCTGAACAGGGTGAAAAGTGATTCAGTACACGGACACGGACAGCACTTAGGGTGCGCGGCAAACCACACATTGTGAAACGGCGAGGGGAAGCCGAAGAAAAAAGTTGAGTTTATTTTCCACTCAAAATTTATGTTTTCCCTCACTAATGTTAATTTAGGGCAGCTGATTGTTGATATCAAGTACACACAATACAAAGTACAGGCCTGGCATGAGGTATTTTTCATTTGTTTCTATGCCTTTGTATTTATTTACACAGCACAAAACTGGCTGGAAATGTGATTCCTTTTGACTGTTTGTCTAAATCAAACATTTGTTCTCTTCTACCACCTGTGCTGCTTGCGAAACCGCTCCCTCGGACACAGAAGCGTGCTTCACAGTCCCTTTCAGATTTCTCGAAAGGCACTTCAACAGAAAATTTCATTACTGAACAACAATTACCACATCAACTGTTTGTAAACTGTGTGCGAGGAACCGCTGGTAACTGTACACCTTCGATCAGTTAGAGCTTCCACAAACAGTGCCTTGTACTGATCCATAGAATAATATTAGAAAGGGCCAGAGAGAGAGGGATGTGGTACAGAAATCTTTTCTAACCACATATATACTTTTACAGGACAGAGACATTATCCAACATTATCCAGCTTCTGCTGAGTAAGCAGCCTTTTACAGCACAACTTCCTACACAAAACCTGTTTCTTTGTCCTGCCATTCCTTTTTTAATACATGTTAAAAATATGGTTCATTCTCTCGCCCTGAAAGCTTGCTCAAAGCGCACACAAGATGATCCAGCCCCGTCCTCTGGGTTAAAAGTCAGGGTTCAGAGGTTATCACCCCACCCCAAACCTCAGCGTCTGGGCAGATAATGAGAGGGGTCAAAGTTTAGCTCGCTTCGCTGCTCGGGGCGGGGAGGTGAACCCCCTAACCATCTCGTACACACACATATGTGTATGCGTGTACGCGCTCCTATGTGTGTGTCAGAGGGAGCTGAACCACTTTCTTGTGGAGAGACCGTGGAGAGACATGCTTCCACAGACCGACAAGGCCTACAGGAGGCCAGGCCTCTAATTGTCTGTTGCTGATGTGAAGACTGGGGCAAGAAAGGAAACAAATACTAACAGATCAAGAGATGCCAGAAGTCTGCATTTGTCTATTCTGAATGATTCCCTTGAAGTATCTCAATCAGGTTCCACATTACATTCTGGTTTTTGCAGGGGTGGTATTTTGGCAGAAGGCCGTTGTGGGGATGCCAGAGCATGTGTCAGGAGAAGGCAGTCCCGCCATGACACTTAGTGGGGTTTGGACCGAAAACCACCATTTGGATGCGTCTGACAATTCCATTAAATACTCATCACGACCTGGTCCTGGAACCAAAGTCATGTTCCGATGGGACTCTAAAGCGTGGTTTGGTGTTTTCTTCCCCTGGACACATTTCTACTCAGCAAATATTTTGACATTAGGTCATTAAAGTATTTTGCCTTCATTTCAAAGAAGTTGAGGAAATTCATACCGTGCCGCGTGATTTAACTCTGAGAATTTAATTGTGACTATGGTTGACTTTGGACTTTACCGCGTCTTCTGTGCTGCTCTCCGTCATTTGCACGCAAGGTTAAAACTTTAATGTTCCCGATCATGGTGATGCATGTTGTAGTATTGTCTCTCCAAGTTGTTGTGGAAATTGAAGTGGCTAGGAGGAAAAGGATGTTGGAAGCCAGGCAAGTAGGGAGGCCTGCTGTTAATCTTCAAACAACAAGCCAGAGTGGAAATGGCGTGGGGCAAGAGGCCAGTAATTTAACTACACAAGTCCACTTAGTCATAGCTCTGAAGTTAATATCACTTTCTCCATTTGAGTTTTTCCTCCCCTGCTGTGCCTTTTGTATATTTCCCCCCTCCTCTCTTTCACATATCCTAGTTTTTCAAGTTCTCTACTGCTTTTTGAAAAAAACAAAAAAAACAAAAACTGATAAAGAAGTGTCGTTGTGCACAGTATGGAATTGCTATGTGCGTTTGTCATTTAAAAATCCTTTTTAATTCATTTCATTCTCTCTCCTTCTAACACATACACACAGATCTTCACAAAAACGATCTCACATCCACCTGACATGCATATACCTTGTCACCTGCAGCCTGAGCGACTGCTATTAAGAGGAATATTCCATTTAAAGTATGCGTGGGTCACTCTACTGTGCCTCATTTGGGTCCTTTAAGTTATAAGCAAAACCTTTGTGGCATAAAACGGGACTGTGCCTCAGACGAAATGCAGCGTGTGATTGACGTCGGAGGGCCAAACATCTGTTTCAGTGCAGCACGCAGACAAGCAGAGGACAGAGTAGACACCAGGGCCCCTAAAAGACAGCATGCTCCTTGCATCACTTTATACTGAAGTGAAAATAGATTCTCAAAAGGCTGAGGCACTCTTCCAAGCATAGAGCATTGGATCACATTTTCCCTTTCATATAGCAGCCAGAGCCACATGAGTAGCGCCCATTTTGTTCCTGGGGACCTCACATTGCCGCCTGTCTCCTCCAGCGTGCTTTTAACTTACACTTGCTGCATCAGTGAGTGTGGCAAAGACAGACAATGTCTCTGACACCATGCAAGACCATCACTGAATGACGTAACTATCAGCTTGAGGAACATTTAAGTGGCATGGGTAGTATGACATCTACGGACTTGAATTTCACATAATCACATCACATAGGGCCCCAGTTACGCACATCCACAGGCGTAAATGTCAACACGTGCCAAAAATCATACACACACAGCCTGAGCGCAGGTGGAGGGGATGGTGATGTTCCTCATAGTTTGGGTTAAGACAGAGGTGGAAAATGAATTTAACTCTGTATTGTTTTCGCAGTAGATCTGGAGCCATGCTATACAGAACACCTAACAGAATCAGGGTACTGCAGGTACTACAACACTTAAAACCTGTGATTGATCCAAGCCACCTGGATTACCACAAAGAAGAGTCCTCATATGATCCCTTTTTGAGGGGTATCCTTCATGCTGTTTGACATAGGATTCTCAGGAAACTCACTGTTCTTAGCTGAAATTCATTCCCTTTTTATTATTTCTGGCTGTCTGTTTGCGTGTGTTTTCAAGCCAAAAGCTTGTCCCTAGGATGGCCTCATCGGCACATCTGAGAATCTCTGGTTCTTAACAAAATGTCAGTGTGACTGAGCCTTCAGGCAACAAGTGATATGAGTTCACTCTCAGACAAACACACAGACACACACACACACACACACGCACGCGCGCACACACACACACACACACACACACACACACACACACACACACACACACACACACACGCACAACATACATACATCTATTCTTAAATAGCTTCAAACATTTGAATTTAGAATATCTTGTCTTTTTTCCTCTATGCATGAAACTAATCATTAAAAAACATACAGCATTTTTTTCCACTCAGCACTCAGATTCACCACTTGATTGCCGCTTTTTGCTTTCTCACTGCTTCAGATTATTATTTCATCAGATAGGATACACAAACAGTTGCCTGTTTAAGGCGCTGAAAGAAGCTTAAAGCTGCCTCCTTCTCTGTGAGCATGTGAAAGAATGAGTTATGACTCTGCAAAGCCAAAATGTCAAATAGTTGATACCAGTCCTACAAAAATAGAGCAGTTATTTTCCCTCATGGAATAATTCAGCACTGCATGAAATCACCAGAGTATCTTTTCTCACTTTTTTTTTTTTTTTTTTAAGTGGTCTCGATGTATATCAGTATTCTGTGATATGTGAAGATATGTCACTGAAGTTGTTGTGGCAAGAATAAATAGTTTTAGTGCTTGGAGAAACAGCTCATGTCAAAGAAATTTGCTGTATATATCAAATTATATATTAACATTCAGGGACATTTAGCCTGAAGATAAGAAATGGCAATAAACTTTTAAAGGCAAGAAGTGGAGTAATGACAATAATTAACTATTTTCTTTACTGAAAACGGAGGCACATTTTATGCAGCAGGAAGCAGCTTTTCTCCTATTCTGCCCCCTCTTCACTCTGTCACTTCCCTCTCATTTCACTCCTCTACATTCACTCCACTCTTCCTTTCATTTTGCCAGGGACAATCAGACTTTAGCCGTTCCATTCTCTGCCTACTTCTCTTGTCCTGTCATGTCAACTAATTAGCAGGGAGGTCGGTAATTGGCTGTCTAGCTAATTGGCCTGCTGGCTGCCAGGCCAAACAAAGGCCCAGCAGACTGGAACAGAGAGTGGACAGTCCACCTGAAGACTCTCATGGATTCCCTCTTTCCTTATCTCAGCATGGAGTACTTTTGTGAAGGAGCTGCTCAAATAGTTGCAGTTCACACACAAACAAACAAACACACACACACACACACACACACACACACACACACACACACACACACACACACAAACAAATACACACACACCCACACACAAGCACATGCACTTATTCACACACACTACGTCCTCACACAATTCACAATTGGCTCCTGTTTGCTTCCTATTATTCGTTGCATGTGAAGAGTTATTACATTTTCCACTTGTTTGAATGAAATCTCTCTCAGAACCACAATTTAGCGATTTCTTTCCTTATTTCCTTGATTTCTTCATTTAGTGAGACTCCACAGACCAGCTCATGAGTTCCATGCATGGCAGCTTGAGGGCCCACATTCTCCATTCTCTCACTTGTTAGATTGATTGATTAGCTGTTGATGAATGTCTGCTGAATGATAAAGTTGTGTGTCTGTGTGCATGTGTGTGTGTGTCACCTTTGCATTCGAGATGTGTTCAACATAACAGCCCATCAATCTTAATTCTGTGAGCAATCTGGTCAACCGGAGCCTCTCAGCCTCCTGTCTGTCTCTCCTCTCCTGTCTCTGTCTCTGTCTCTGCCTGAGGCTCAAGGGGAGCCGTCCTGAGCCGTCCACTTACTTGAGAACTTTCCCCTGTAGCCTCTTCCGGCCTATTTCTGTTATTGTTTCATACTCTGCAGGCCCCTGATCTCTCATTTGTCTCAGTTAATCAATATCCTGATAATTGTAGTGCAATTTTGTTTTTGTTTGTTTGTCATTTTGGGTTTTCTCTTTGCATTTTAGTTAGCAATAATTCAATTTTGTATTTATTATTAGTTTTTCAACCCTATTTATAATACCTGCAAACAACTGGCTTGACCTTATCAGTAAAACTCAAATTAAAGCATGTTTTGTAAAGAATATTTACAAATATATATAAACCTTACAGCAAGCTTTTTAGAACGGAAAGGTTTAATTTCTTGATTTAGTCAACTTAAATCAATTGCAAACTTCTTTTGAGATTGAAGAAGACATTGAAATTAAAGTTTCTTCAAAATGTCAAGGTAATATGTTCTCATGACTTTTAAAAGCACTGAAGCAATAATCATTCCATCTTTAAAGCCATGCTATGACTGAAATTAACTTACTTTTTAACTTGTATCTGTGCACACATTATTTTGTGTGTTAGTATGCTTGATTCAGGGAGTGTGCTGGAGTGGTGTATGTGCATGTAGCTGCCCTACCTGGTGGCTGAGTTGCATGGTTCCCGGTGAACTGCATGGGGATGCAGAGGTCGTTGTCAATAGGAAACTTATCACAGGTCAGCATCTCCGGCCAGGGAAAACCGTAGGTCTCCATCACTGGAGCGCAGCTGTCCCTCACGGCCTCGCACAGTGAGCGGCAGGGATAGATGGGCCTGTCCAGGCACACTGGTGCAAACAGCGAGCACAGGAATACCTGGGTATCAGCATGGCACCGTTTGGCCAGTAGGGGCACCCAGCTGCCCGCCTGCTGCTTGACCTCTGGCATGGTCTCGTGGTCCAGAAGGTTGGGTAGCCTCATCTTCTTGTAGCCCACATTGTGGCACAGGCGCAGGTCAGTTGGTATGTCCACACACTGTGGCTGCTTGGTGTAGAAGCGGCCATTATGAAAGTTGTCCGACTGCCAGCTGTAGTAGTCATACTCATCAGCGGCCGAGACGGTGAGGAAGAGAAGGAGGAGTGAGGAGAGTGACAGGCCAAGTGCCGAGCTGAAGGAGCCCTGAGTTAAAGCCCAACGGGAGCTCTTTTGTCCACGCGCCATGTCTCTCTGAGCTTGAACCAACAGTTCAAGAACGTTGTATCCAAAGTCTCCAAAGTAACTCAGTAAGTACAAAATGTAAAGAGAAGAGAGGAACAATAGAGGCAGGAGAAAAGCTGTAATCCCTTTATATGTCCTGAGTATAGACGCAGTTGATTTGAAATAAAAGTCCTTAATTCTCCTCTTCCCTGGAGAGTCAGCTCGCTAAGCCTCCCTGAAGCACGTCTGTGTGTGTGCGTGTGTGTGTGTTAGTGTGTGTAAGTGATAGTGTGTGTATGTGTGCCTCAGGTAGTGGAGTGGGAAAGCAGCTGTCAAAGAGAGGTGAGCACACAAGTAGGTCTACTTATTTTTCTAACTTTCCCTGTTCACAGTTTCTCCCCTCTCTCCGCACTGACTGCGGCCCTCCCCTGCTCGCTGTCTATCAGTCTGTGGCTCTAATGAGAACTACCTTAGGTTTTTAAGAGGCGATGGTGGCCGCTCTCCTTGGCTGCCTGCCCCCTAGCAGGCTCCCAGACTACTCACCTTTCTACTGGCCTCCCATGCACTCACTCACAACAGCCTCAGCCAATCACAGCCCTGGGGGAGGCTCCCATTGGCCTTTGGGACGCTCCTCCTACCCCTGACAAAACCCCTCCTCAACAACAAGAAGGAGATAGAGAGAGCAAACTGTGGCAAGTCTATTTGACTGTGTTTTACTCTAAAAAGCACCAGATTCTCTACGTAAAATTACACCAACAAACACAAGGACAAAGTCATTTTCACCCATTTTACCTTGATCCCCTTAGATTTACAGGACTTATTAGAGGAAAGCTCCCCGCACATTGCTCAACACACAACTGGTAATTCATGTTTGCCATTCCAGTTTCCTCAATTGATTAACTCAAAACAGTCAATCATAACTGGCTTGTGCTGGCATTACCATGGATTTACCCATGTTAACACAAGAAATCCAGAGGAGAAAAGCGAGTGAAATGGGTGCGTAAAGTCTGCAAAACTATGTGATGTGCAGCTTTCAGGTGGCTAGGTGGTTTACTTTGGGCATTAATGCTTATGTTTATGTTGGCTGTTCGAGTATCCATGTTCTGTTACTATCCAGGGGCGGTCGCCTTGGCAGCAGTTTTCACTAACGGCTCATATGGATGTGGATGTGGGCTCGGTGGCTCACATGGGGCCCATTGTCACATCTTGCATTTTATCTACGTCACGCATTAATGCTTCTCCGCATGTTAATGGACTGCAAATGCAGCTTCAGAAAGAAAGAGTTGGGATAAATTTTGCATTATTATTTTAATCTGTATGTGGCAGTGCTAGCAAGGAGATGTGGAAAGCATGTGTGTGAATGATAGTGTGTTACAAAAAGTTGGGGGTGCACGTGAATGGGAATCAAGGGACAGTATTGCTAGTCGCCTGTAACGTAGAGGATATAATTCCAGAAAGAGCACTTGATCCATAAACTATAATTCAATTAGATTAACATGTTTGAGCCTTATCTTCCTGAGCTGGAGTTCAGGTCCCTGCGGACTTGTAACACAGTGATCATTCTGGGAGGGGAAACGCTGCCAGCAAAAAGAACACACTCAGTCCTCTCTTGGAGAGGTTTTCATGTGATGATGTGGAAAGATGAGACGTCCGTGACCTTACATCCCCCACAGAATACTGCCATTGTTATAAAGTGCTTCTTTTGTTTTGATAAATTTTATGGTCAAAGCTAATTGACCGTGTTTCTTCGCTGCTCCTGCTTTCTCTCTTCCAAGCGTTTTGTTATGCAAAGACAGAATTAAACCCCACTCACCTTTGCACCATACCTAATCAATATTACTTGCAGCTAATAATTTGTGGACTTCATCCTTTCGTGAAGGGGTAGTGAAATTGTGCACACCTCAATATCTCATTGACGGCTCTCGTATGCACGTTAGCGTGGTGGTGACCTATTTTGAGGCTGCTGGTTTCCTCCCCATGCAGGCGCAGTGTACTGCCTTCAAGTTGGTAACAAAAGTGTCTTTCATGGTAATCAATCAACAATGGTTGTCTTCTCTGTTCTCCTTCCCCTAACTGGCCCCTATGGCCACCGGCCAATCAATTCCACTCTACACTTTTCAGCCCTCTGATTGGATGAGGGCTTTAAGATTAGGTCCAGCCTGTATTGTTGGGCCTAAAGGTTTAGCATGGTTTGAAAAGAGTGTCTCAGCAATTGTATGAGTGAGTGTGTGTGTGTGTGTGTGTGTGTGTGTGTGTGTGTGTGTGTTTGGAGATGGTGGTGGTATCGCTATTCGTGTGTGTTTGTAAAGGAGATTCTAAAGAGGAAAGGCTGGGACGGCCCATGTACCCTCCAAGCAGATTTTGAATTCCAAACCACACAAGAAGATGGGAGGTGGCAGACACATCCACATGATGTAAGTTCACTGTATCCCTTGATAGAGTGAGGTACAGCAGATACAGTGAGAAACTGTATACCTCTGACCTATTGTGTATTCCCAGGTGCTCAGCAATCTTAAATATGAATTTTCGCTCAAGTCAGAATGAATGAGTGAAAAATATTGACTTACACACTGTCACACCGTCTCTTTTAACAAGCACTCCCTGAAATTTTCAAAAATATATATTTCCGAAGGCAGATTCAGAACAGAATTCAACCTTATGCAACCATGATGCAAAACTCAAACATGTTTTAGTCACGGAGGAGGCTGTACAGAAGTTTTATCCGTGAAAGTTTTCTTTATTTGTTGTTTCGTTCAAAGAGTAAGCCCCCATCACCGTACCACACACGCCACCCAGCTTCACAGTGCAACAATGGGGATTAGCTTGCAGAACTGTCAAAACATGCGTGAAACCAGTGTCTCCCACAAATATTTTTTCTGTCTCTTTGGCCAACACTCTCTCTCTCTCTCTCTCTCTCTCTCTCTCTCTTTCACACTGAGATCGTTACTGCAAGCTAGGGTACAAGCATAACTACCGAAGAAGCCACTGCAACAGTGCCACAAGAAGAATTATTGGGACTAAGTCTGATCATTATTTAGGCTGAAGAATTGTCAGTAAAACTCTCAAACTGAGCTGTGAATCTTTTATGTGAAATTTGGTATGAGCAATTACGGGTAATCTTCTCACTTAAAGCAGGGTCAGGCGGTTCACAGACAAATGCAAAAAATAAAATAAATCAGCAGCGAGGCCTAGCCCTCCAAGAAGACAGACTTGGCAGCTTGAATGACATCAGGAAACATCAGGCTTGCGTGGTATGACTGATTTCTGCCCCAGGAGGAGCAACTACATCACGGGGAGAAAATTATTGCACGTAGTTGCTGAAATGTGATGAAATTATGTTGGAAGATTTTAGCACCACACAGTCACATAGTGCTACACCCGTAAGTGTCTGTCATGCCAGGCAGCGGTGAAGGGCTACGCTGACAAGTGTTTGCTCCCTCTCTTTGGCCCTCCTGTGTGCCGTCAGCCCCAAATTTGCTCTGATGTTGTGCTCTTTTTCCGTCTGTTGTCCGTCATCGCTCCCGCGTCCGTGCGTTGTTCCTGTTCGGACATTGGAAGCTGCTCTGCATTAGACGTCAGGGCTTACACGCGGGGTCAGACGGTGCGTTAAGTCATCCTCACTCTGTCTGCACGGCACTAACACACCCACACACACTCCTCCCTTCACTGTCAACTTAAACCCTTAACAACTGGCCTCAGCTTCCCCCAATCGGAGTCTTTGTAAAGGCGCTTTGACCAGATCACCGTCATGGAACCCAATGTAAAGCGACAGAGAGGAGAAAGGGATACTAGGACAGTTTTGTGTGTGTGTGTGTGTGTGTGTGTGTGTGTGTGTGTGTGTGTGTGTGCGTGCGTGCGTGCGTGTGTGTGTGTGTGTGTGTGGTCAACAACTAGTCAACCTTAGAGAGCGTGAGTGACGACAGGATGACCTCTGAAGCTCATGACACACATATACTATACAGTACATATGATGACAAGCAGCAACAGACTTGCTGTTACAACCAGACATGACGTCTGTCGTCAGCATTTTGGACAAATTCCTCCCACAGTGCTAGAATTCACACAAGGGGTACATGTGTGGAACCTTGCATATTCAGTTTAATATCTCTAATGTGGAAAAAATGTGCTTCCTGTAACTGGCTTGTGTTTAGTGTCAGCCCCATGTCGTCAGTCAGTTCATTTCAAGTAGCTTAGGGTAAAATATGTGATACAAGTGTGTGTGGACCGCGGCACACACGTTAGACCTCACTGTATTGTCTGCTCGCAAACAAGAGGGGAGAGGATAATGTGTGATAACAATAGCCACCAGTCTGTGGACATATCGGGTCGCAGTTACTTGTCAAAAACGTTTATCGAATTTCTCTTAACTTTGTCACAAAGCTATACAGAGTTTAGAATAACAATTTTCCTGAGTTTTTACCTGTTGATCATTAATTTTTTTTTAAACAGGGCTGGAATAATTTCAGAGTGAAGTTTTAAAGATTCAACAGAGTGACATCTTACAGATTTTAATGAAGCTCTTTTGGAGAAGGACAGTTAACCTTAAGTTAAACGGTTAAAGAAAGACATTATTCCCGCTGAATTCCAGCAATATCAGCTGTATTCACAGAAATGGACGTATAGGATAAATCAAAATGGGACCATCTGAAACTCTATGTGAGAAAAAAAAAAAAAAGTCCACAAGTGATGCACGAGTCTGTAGTGACTGTACTTTTGACTGTTTCCACTGTTCTAGAAAATGAAAGTAAATTAAATGACAACAAAAACATTAATAAATCAAGTATGCTGTGACTACATTCTGCACACTGTGCTTTCAGTTCAGAGTGTCATATTTTATCACCACATGCAATGAAGGCTTATCTCCCACATCACTTTTGGTTTGAAGAACCAGTTTTTGTCACTGAGGTGTACCTTGCTAGCAGCTAACACGGTTGTGCTGATATTCACACAGGTCATTGAGATTTTGACATTGCAATTAGATATGAAAAAACGCTTTGTAAAATTAAAACCTTTACACGGCACCACAGCGCCACTGCCTCTGTGGCCCACTGGATGGTGCCGCGGTTCACAGGTTGAGAATTGCTGGTCTCCACTCTGATGGTTTTGCCAGTATGTCTTGGGTACCTGCAATTACAGCTGTTCATGTGTGTTGGGATCACTCATAATGCATGTTTCTACCATGTTTGAACATGCTCTTCGGTGTCTCTGCTCGGAGTGTGAACCCAAGTGTTGGGGAATTGTGTGTTTGTATCTGCAAGACCTCCTGTGATTTATGAGCTGAGGAAAGTGTTTAACATTTCGCTTTCCTGTCACTTGATCCGCATGCTGCTCCTGTGTATGAACATGTCTATCGATACATCTGCTCATCTTTCAACGTGTAATCCCCAGTATGTCAGTGAAGACAGCGAGAGCCCATTTTTCCTCTTTTCCTCTATCTCTTCATCTTTTTGTTAATGTGTGTGTCCGCATGCCCTCGCTGTAACTGCAAGGGTCACCAGATAAGGATCAGAACTCACCCCTATTGAGAAGCTGAGACAAACAGGGAAAAACTTTCCTGTGACTCTGTGAAAGACAGTGTGATAACATTTTTTGAGAAAAGGTTTAGCCGCCATTACTTTATCGCTTATAGTTCCCGCTTATTGGCACAGTGAAAGTCATTTTTTTCCACAATTTTGCAGTATTTGCTATGATTTGTAGCTGTAAGCCTAGAACCTGCTGTATTGCAGCAAGATGAGTACATAGAGGTCTCTTTGATAAATTAGTAATAACAATTGAGAAACACAATCTAAATTAAATGGGTGAGATGAGTTTCAAGCAGTGAAAATAAGGTTTTTTCATACAAGACATCGGCATCATGTTAATGAATGCCAAGGACAGCATTCTTTATTTCATACAGGCCAGAATTGTACTTGCATGCTTCAGTTTTATGATTAGTTTATTATTGAAATTGAAACTTATTGGCAGAGCAGTCCAGACAAGGTCATTTTCTCGTCTTTCCACATAAATCAACACAAACGTTTAAGACACTAATTTAAACTCAGAAAGTAAGGGCTTCCTTTATAGTTCTATTGCACTAAAAATTCAGGATGTTTTTTACAAATCAATTTTATGAACAATTACGGAGATCAACTGGGGTCGTTTGAATTCAACATGGAAATGAAATAAAGCTAAAGACTCACTTCAGCCAAAATCTCCAAAATCTCATCAGACAAATTTTTGGATTAAAATATTGGAAGTTTAAAAATATTCTCTTACTTAGAATCCTCGGAAGCATATCAATCATTAATGAATAAGATTACACTAATTTGGCATTCACATAAGTGCATTCAAATTCAAAAGCAGCAGGAGCTATACTATACTACTACTGCATAGGTGTACCTACTGTGTAAATCTTTTGTAAAATACACCATTTATCAGGGTTTTATAGATGCAGTTATGCACAGCAATTTACCCAACAGTATTGTTATAATTATATAGTATTGTGGTCAGCGTTTTTAAATACATTCAGAATAATGAATATCTACAGGTGATATGTTAGTTATCAAAAGTTTTTTGTCATATTTCAGAAATATAAGGTGTAAATATGAAAAACAAAATCTGCATTATTTCTACATGGTGGGCAACCTAGCCTGGGATCAAACCAACATTAATCTTACATATAAAACTACCGTATACTGGAGCAAAGCACATGATTGGAACTTTATGTGGCCATCAGCGTTAAACGATGGAGAGCTACAAGTTATTTGCGCTCAACTGAAAGAATGTGACATGTTGCATAAGACCAGAACAAGCTGTAGGTAAGAACAAACTACTGAATTGTTTGGTACAATGGTGCTTTTCACTGATCCAGCGGGCAGACGTGCTACTGTACTGTGCTGAATGGAAGAACAGCAGACTCATACTGGCAGCGAGGCCACTGTTCCAGACCACTTCATCTGCCTTCTTCCAGTCTGGTTACCATACACCTATGCTGGTTTTGGACTTCACAAGCTCTGGAATAGGAAAGGCATAATTCTCTCCCCTTTCTCTTTCTCCCTCACTCCCTCACTGTTTCTCTGTGTCACTTTCTCATGCACATTACCCCACACATATTTTATAATGATCAAAAATTTCAAGGGCAGACCACCTGGCTGTTCCCTGCCTGGTCAGAGGAAAATCTTCCTGTCTCCATCAATGAGGCACAGTGTGCAGAGGGTGCTCTGTCCCACTCACATATCACAACCATTAGACAGGCATGTGCTGGGCTAACTCCAGGGCATTGCCTGCAGCTCCGCTCTCACAAGTCCCGTTCAAGGTAATCGACACCAAGCCAACCAATTTCACAGGTGCAAAAAACGTGTAACAAGGAGAACTCCAAACATTATTGCATTGTTCAGATGATCTTTGGGGAGATTCAGCAGCACAGGAAAGTCTGTTTTACGAGCCCAGAAGTTATTCTGTCAAGTATAAAAATCCAATCAAGTTAAGCTTTCAATGACCTGGCACCCAGCCACGTCTGCTCTCAAATGCTTTGAAAACAAAGCAGTTGTTTTAGCTTAAGGAAACTTTTCAATGACTCATAAATTGTAATGAAAGCAACATTTTAAAGAAGTTAGGTTAAAACAACCCGAGCATTTTTATGTTTCAATATTGAATTTTAATTCTGATCCCCTATTACACAAGTGAAACAAAAACAGGGAAGAAGAGTTGAAAGTGGATGTTGGTGGGTAAACAGACCACTTTTTATTTTGAATAAAGTCTAGATTAAAAACATTTAACTTCTAGGTTTGCTTATTTTACAGAGATCAAAACTTTCCCCTACCGTCACCAGATGGTTCAAAAAATAAAGACTTTACGTATATTTCATATTAAGCTTAATTTAACCTACATTAGATCTTGATTTTTGCTATCCATCCATTGATTATCAGTGATATGCCTGATTCAGGAATTGATGCAGTTGTGGAATTACAGCTGTGCAAAACTATTTCAACATTGACATTGACATTTATCAAATTTTTTGGTAAGGATTTTACACTGTATTTCATCGTGTGACTCATGCTGCCTCCTGCCAGAGCACGATTTCCTTGGTTTTTGTGTATTCTCACAGATTTTCCTTTTTCCAACTCATTTTTATCGACAGTTAGGTCCAGAAGTATTTGGACAATGACAAGCTTTTTATCATTTGCATCTATATACCACCACAGTGGATTTGAAATAAAACAATCAAGACAATGACAATCTATGTTTAGTGTCTATGTCTACGTTTGGGGTCATTATACATCTGCAAAGTGAAACACCATCCAATTAGTTTGGTAGCATTTGGCTGAATGTGAGCAGCGAGTATAGCCCTATACACCTCAGAATTCATCGTGCTACTTCTGTCAGCAGTCACATCATCAATAATCAGCAGTGAGCCAGTTACACTGGCAGTCATACATGCCCATGTCATAACACAGCCTCCACGATGTTTGACACGTGATGTGGTTTACTTTAGCTGTTGATGAGCCTTTCCTTCGCCATACGTTTCTCCTCTCATCATCTGATACAGCTCTATCTGTCTAAAGATTGTGATTCAAGAACTTGGGAGCCTGGTTTTCTGGCCTTCCTGTTCTTGAATGTTACCGGTGGTTTGCACCTTGTTGTAAACCCTCTATATTACATTAATGAAAGCGTCTCTTGATTGTAGAATTTGACAATGATATGCCTACCTTCTCCAGAGTATTCTTAACTTGTCTTGTCTCCATGTTATGAAGGATTTTTCTTCACTAAGGAAAGGCTTTTGTAGTCATCCACTTTAGTTGTCATCTGTGGTCTTCCAGGCCTTTTGATGCACTGAGCTCAACAGTGCTTTTTTTCTTTTAAATAATGGGCCAAACTGTTGATATGACCTCTCCTAATGTTTTTGATATCTCTCTGATAGATTTACTTTGTTTTTAAGCCTGATGATGGCCTCCTTCACTGGCATTGATATCTCCTTGGACTTTATATTAATACCTCCAGTCAAACAGCTGCCAAATGCCAATTTAACACTAAAATTAACTCCAGACCTTTTATCTGATCCATTTGTCTTGAAGTAACGAGGGAACAGACCACACCTAGCCATGAAACCACTTGTCAGTCAATTGTCCAAATACTTTTGATGCCCCGAAAATGGAGGTAGTGTGCAAAAAGGGGCTTGAATTATGAAAGTCAGCACTTAACCACATTTTGATGTTTTATTTCAAATCCATTTTGGTGATGTATAGAGGCAAAATGATAAAAAAAAAAGTGTGTCCTTGTCCGAATACTTCTGGACCGAATTGTACATGTGAAAGTGGATGGCTTGAACATGTAGGGACTCAAATGATAACAATTTGAAATGACTCTGTGTGGTGTTGTATTCCTGAGCCTCTACGTGTGGAGGCATAGAAAGAGCTGCAGCCTCTGATGTGAGGTGAGAAAACTTGCTGAGCTGCTGTGACAGTAAAAGCAGACTGTCCAAAGAGCCGGACATCATACAGTAGATTTAAGTAGGATTTAAGTACAAATTAGGTTCTGTTGTGGCAGTGTTTGGTATTTCCTGGACAAAACTTTAAAAATCTACATTTCCCTCTTTTTGCCGTGTCATTTCAGACTGGCAGACCAAAACACTGAACTTTCTATAAAACGATATAAATCCATCCAGATGGGGATCAGATTTCCTTTCATCTACAAGGGGGAGAGTTATAGATCCTGTATCTTTTGGATTGTTTTTTTCATTTTCTCTTTCTTTTCTTGGTGACAGTATAAGTGTCCTTCTCGTGACAGCAGAGTTGAGGACAGGCTGTGAGTCACCAGACAGCGGCTCTCCTGCAACCCTTTATCCAGGTCCATGTTGGCTGCTGACAGATCCTGTCCTGGTCCCTCGTCAGATCTTTGTGTTCACCTTCATCCCTGACCCTATCCCTCTGTGACTGTCCCTGCCTCCATTTTTGTTTCTTAGATTACTGTACTGATTATTGCGGCAATCTGGATACACTTTCTGCCATTTGACAGATCATTTCCAAAAACATCTTGACTGCTCTCATCTTGTATTGTCTTGTCTTGTAGCCATGGTGCTGTGGAGCGATGTACACACAGTAAGCACTTTGTCTTGTCTTTATACAATGTCATATGTTCAGAGCCAAACACAGTCATTAATAAATTGGGGCTCCAATTTCTCCTTGTGGAGAAAATCAGAAAGACATTTGAATGGTTGTGTTCCTTTTTTGTTTTGTTGTTGGACAAGCGCAAAAAGATGACTTTACTCTGACAAGTGTCTGGAAAACTTCATAATTTAGATCTATCGTAGCTGCTGGAAACAGAGCGTTCCTCTCTCCAAATCCTTTCATTGCAGACCTTTTCAAGTGGAATCTTGGCACACGGCGAACCCCCGCACAGCTAGAACCACACTGAACAACTTCATTTTATATTCTGCACAATCCCAGACTAATTTATTGAGGTCTCTGTGTGGGAATTTGCTTCCAGACGAAATGGTCCCAGCTTTGGCTCCTGCAGTCGAACCATAGCAGTCGCTGTGCATTATCCTGCCACTCTTGCGGACCAGCTTTTGTGAACACGCTGCCAAAACCTTATTGCACAAATATGTGTGCTCAACACTCCTCTCCTTACTGCCCTCACCCTGTCGCTCCCACTGGGCTCTCACCTCTCTTTTCCTTGTCTTTGCACCCCTGAAATAGATCTATGCTGATGGCCGACAAGTGCACTTGTTTGTCTTCATCATTGTTAGGAGGTGATAGGACATTTGGAGGACCGTTAGAGCTCATGTTCCTTTGAGTCAGAGAACAGGAGAAGGTGTAATTTCCTGAGTCTAAGACCCAGGTGGGCTCTATAAATAATCGACACTTGTGCTTACAGTTTGAAAATGACTCGTTGATTAAAAGCACATCGCGCCAAGAAATTATGGGATCTGGTCTGAGACCACCCCTAGCTTGGTGGGTAGTCCGTGGCAGCAGACAGGTTGGTGTATCATCATAATCAAAGTTACCCAGTAAAATGTGAAATACCAAGAGTATAAACACACATTTCTGGGATGTACATTTTCTGATAGTTTTGGTCCTTCCGTATCAGGCCTGGGCCAGCGCTCAGCACAGAGCTTGAAAACTGTCTGCGTGGGGAAAGCCCAAAACACTTCAAAGCAGCATAAGACTGATGAAGACAGCAAGATGGCTGGGGAGGTAGGGAGAGGCAGCACAGGGAAGGAGAATATCTCTGCACAACGCACTACAGGGAGAGACAGAGAGAGAGACAATCAGAAAAGGGGATGAAAGGAGGGAGGGAAACAGCACGGCATCCTGAAATTATGCCCGTGCTTTCATTGTTGTTGTCCTTTATGTTTCTCGACTCGATTGACGTCTACAAAATTAGGAGAAACATTTTAAATTATTCTTATATGTAAGATGTTTGATGATTTTGTTTAAAAAATGTATACGCATGTCCGTCTCTCTTCCTCAGCGGTTTTTTCTCTTACACACTTGTGCACTTCAGCTCCTCTGAAGCTTGGATAAAGTAACCTGCAGTTCTGGGAAAAAGGGTGGCTTCTGCTCTGTGAGGCTGCTTCCAAGTAACGATAATGCAATCCCCTTGTGTATATGAGTCTTGGAGGGTGTGCACATACAGTCAGTGTTATTTCATTAATTTGTGCTCACAAGCTTGTGTGTGTGTGTGTGTAACGAGACCTGACTTTCACCTCCCAACAGAGAGTGAAGCCAGTATTCATTACTTCATTCTTTAAAGCCTTCAAGCTGTCAAGCTTTTGTTGTGCTCATCGTATATGTTTTCCCCGTCTTTTAAGATGAGATGTGGATGAGTCTTTTTATTGTCAGTTTTTGTGGCTTATTGCACGAGAAATTCCTCAGTGGTGGCTCTCTTACTCCAAATCCAGCCTCCTGGGCTCCTATTAGTGAAGCTCAATAGAGCTTTTGCTACCTCAAAATCTTTTATTATTTCTTGGGCAAATGCTCTGCTGTCTCACCTTAGAACTGCTACACCTAAATCATTAGAAATATATGTTTTTAGCAATTCATTAATACGTTAATACATTATGATGGTGCTAAAGGTGCTGTCTATTTTGGTCACTGTGCCTTTATTGATGGATGATCGCCAGAGGGGGAGTCAGTGAACACAGCTGATCCTTGATCTCTGGCTGACCTGTCTTGCTGGAACCAGGACCATTGATTAGAGGTGGCAGCAAGATTACATCAATACTTCAATAATAGTGGATGGGATTTATTTAAATGTGCCAGAATTTGAATCTGTATGAGCCACGACCTGTGTTTTTGTACATACTTGAGTCAGAAAACACATTTCGCAGTATATAAGTAGCGTATGTGTGCAAGCAGTGAATGATGAGGAGGCTAGTGCTGCTGATGGAGAGTTGGATGATAGGCTGTAGCAGCAGCGCTCAGGACTCATGCCATCTGTTCTGAAATCTGAAGGCAACTGGAAACTGACTGGCCTCAGTGCTCCTTCTAATACAGACTCCACCAACCTGCTCTGTACTTAAGCCACAGCATGAAATAAGCTTTCCAACAGCCTGAAATTCTGTTTTTACAATAAGGTACAATGAGGCACACTTGGCATGTTGCCCTTATTGTCACTTTCATTGTTACTGTGTTTTCAAAATAGATGAGAGTGAAAAAATGGTGTAACGGTCAGATTTAATGTTGGAGACTTGACCGTGATAGCGTGGGTCTATCGGCTGGTGTCCTCGGCAGGCTGGATCCCTCCATACTGTAAACAAACAGCAACCAGGTATAGTAACTGGCACACTGTTTCTCTGGATGTTTCTCATGTAAGTGAGTTTTAATATGTTGTAGAGACTTGGCTGAGAAAAGCAGATCCACAGCCAAACCGCACATCAGAACTTTTAGGGGGGATTTTTTTTTCTTTCCCTCTTCGTCTGTCCTTTTCTTTTCTCTCTCCAGACGGGCTCATTTTTCTTTTCCCAGCAGGATGGCTGCTGGTGGTGGTATCAGTGCCCTGCGCTACATTACAGAACACTCTATCATGTGGCTTTCATGCTTGTTGCTGTCACTATCAATGACAGGTGAGGCTTTACTGTACAAAGTCCAGAAAGCTCATAAATTCTGCGAGTTCAACAAGTTAACCTTCTGAGACCTGTAACCCGCTCCGAGCTGTTTGTATTGGCTCCAAAATGACAATACAACCAAAATGCTTAAAAGACATGACTGCAATTGACTGAGTGGGACTTTTATATCTATTATATTACGTTTTGTGTCCTCTGCTTGGTCCAGATTGCATTCATCTTTTATGGGAGTCTTAGAATCATCTGTTTGTGTAAGAAGTACAGAGTCTCCTCCCTTTATCTTTCCCCTTTTCATCCACCTCTTTCTGCTTCTTGGCAGTAAAGACTGATGCAGCAGAGTGTGTGTGGATTACATATTGAACATCCTCTCATCATACTCTTAATCAAAACTGCTCCATCTAACACGAATTAGTAACTGCAGGCACCAATCATGCAAACTCAGGTTTAGCTCTACTGAAATGATTCCAGTCTTCTTTAAGTCTATAAAGTCATTGTAAAAATAAAAGTAATGTTGTATTGTGCTTAGCCATGGCTCACAAATCCTTCACATACACTTGTATACATTTTGTTAGAAAATATATGCTAAATATGATCTAATTTTTCTCAGATCTGAAACAAGCAGCACAGAAATTCAAATTGATACAACCTGACTAATTTAGATATAAGACATTGTTGCATTGTGGCCCCTTAATTCTGCTTTCTGTGAGCCAGTGGCTGCTGCATAATGTCCACGCATGGCAGCTCTAATCAAACGGTGCATGGGCAAAGACAGTACAGATACAAAGCATTTATATTAGCTATAGTGTAAGCTAAGTGGACACAAATACACAGCGCGGGTGTAAAGTCACAGAGCAGCACTGAAGAGGAAGTTTTTCTTGAAAAACGAACTCATTGGTTATTCATAACTACATGCATTGGCAACTTCTTCTGAAAGGAAAATTTCCCTCATGCATAAGAAATAAGTTTTATTTTTGGAACTTTTTTAAAAACACAGTAGCAGCCATTAAGGTGAGTGAAACCATGGCGATAAACCAAGACAAACGTATGTAAGTCTGCTGAGACTTCCACTAGCTCAGTGGGAAGATATGTATGTCTAAGCGCTGCCTGGATGTTTTCTCTGCTGTAAAAGCCTTTCCACATGTGTCCATCTCTGCCCTGCAGGAGCTCAAGTGACCTGTCATCCATTTCACAGAGCTGCGATTTCTGAGGGGAAGGCACAACAACATCATTGCTTAATTTGAAGCTGAAGTAGAAAAAGAAGCCCTGCGGAGTTTGAATTTTACTGTGCTGCTTGCTTACAAAAATCTAGCTTCAAATTTCTAAAGCTCTAGATTACACACAGCTAAACACTGAATAACCATGAGCCAAGGCTTGCATTGTGCCTGTATTTTTATCTGCGAGGAACAGTTATTCTCTTCAGGTTTGTCTTTAAACAAAGCTGAATGTGTCTTTAAGTGGCTGTGCTGCACTGTGCATTAAAACTATCTAGGCAAGAATCTGTTGGCTCATCGCATCCTCTTGCCTCAGGCAGTGGGTATACTGGAAGACCACAGTTCCACCACAGTATTCACCGGCACAGAGCAAGAATACAATGTACTGTTATTGAGCAAGACAGTGACTAAAGTGGGAACAAGACATAGTGTTTGTGTCTGCCTTTATCAAAATATAGAGCCGTAGCCATCGCTTGACATTTGTCATCATTAAAGCGAGAATGCCAGGCACATAAATCATGTCTTCATGGTGCGGTGGGCAACAGATGCTCAGACAAAAGCTTCAAAACTCTTTGTGATTTTTACTCCTAATCTACTGTAATGTGTCCCCTGGAGTCACACAGTCTCTTTAAACTGGCAGGAGAATTTTATTTGTTGCATGTTATTATCTTCCTGGCCGCTAAATCAACAAAATTGTCGCTCACAAGGTATGTCACGCACGCAAATCACATACTGTTGGTCTATTTGTATTTTTATATCTCTTTTCCTTCCTCTGCCCTCTTTTCCCCTCTTTTGCACCCCTCGCCTGTGATAGCTGATGTCTCTCCCTTGATCTGAAATTTATTAGAGGAGGATCTGTTTTGCTTCTGGCATGTCGCTCTGCTGCAGTCCCGTTCAATTGCACTCTGTGATTTTCAGCTTGACTTGCAATGAATGTCTGTTTCTGTGTAGTTGGATTAATAAACTGTTCTGTTGGTATTGTCCTTTTCATGCTTTTTCATTCCCATTTTTAACTATTCTTGAAGAAAAGTTATGAGATCTATAGCAGAGGGGAAGATTTTCATTATTTGTGATTGTGCTTTGGTCTGGGTAAAACAGAACATAATATGCCACATACAGAGCCAACCCTTCCTTTTTATGCTTCAGTAGGATTAAACATGCTCTGAAATGCATAACCTGTGAGCTAAGACACCTCTTTTATCCTTTTCATCAAGTCCTTTCTGTAACTTTTCTTTGCGACTTTGTATGCAGCTTTTATTCAGTATGAGCTCATTACGTTCTTCTAGTTATTGTTCCTCCTGCTTTTTGTTCCTGTTGTGACGTGTGAATAGACACAATGAAGCTGCTCCGCATCTGCACCCGGATCCCAACTGGTATGCAACATTTAACCAGCCAGCACTGATCAGATATGAGAACATCTGCTGGCTTACGCTGAAAAGTTCTCAACTAAGATTTAATTGCCAGCAAGAGGGACAGATCAACATTCCTGCAGGTCCAACTGTTGACAGGCCACACAGACGCAATAATCCGACCTGTTCTTGTGAAAGATGAAGGGTGTGTGGCGGACACATCCAAATGCAGAGCCAATGAGAGAGATGAGAAGTGTTAAAAATTTGAAAGGCATTTGAGGTGATATTTATTTGCTCTTAAAGATTCCAAGTTAATATATTTTGGGAGGTTTGAGAGTTCTCATTTCCTGTCATGTTGAAAGGGAACATGATCTCTTTCAGTGTGATCCCCTGACAGTATTTGTGTTTTTGTGTGTGTGAGAGATTCTCAGGTCAGTCTCTCAGTCAAGACGAGAAGGGTGTTTGCTATGGCACAATGCCCAGAGAACTTGGAGACAGAACATACAGCCTGCATGAAGACAAATCTCATGTGTTTTCTCTTGCACAGGTAGCCTGCGCATTCTAAAGTAGAAAACGATGATACCTTGTGACAAGCTGCAATGCGGAAACCAATCTGCTAGGGTACAGCAGCAGAGGGTAAATCCAAGTGTTTGTTTCAGGAATGCAGACCTATTAGGAAATGCAGTCTGCTCTTTGCAGCTCTGATTTGATTGCTAAGAAAGGGGACACGTCAGCATACCAGGACGAGAGATACCAGACAAGATACACAAACTAAGGTCATCTTCACGCTAATAGTTTGCTTCTTCCGCATTGTTGCATTGTATCCAAATGCGATTTGGATACAGTGTCTCATTTCTTTAGCTGGCTCGGTTAACGTTCACTAAGGCTAATCTCAGACGGAGTATAAAATAGCAAACAAAAGTTATGTGCACAGAATTCCGTTCAATAGTAGGCCAGGTGGTTAGACAGGTAAAAAGGAAAAAAGTAAGAAAACATACAGAATTTCTGCTGCAGCTTACATCATGGAGCGTCAACAGATTATTTTTATAGCTTGTCTCGATCTGGAGTGCAGCAGATTTTAGTTGATGGTGCACATGAAAATAGGGTCAGACAACATGTCATAGTTTAATAATTTTTTTTGCTTTTTATGAAAGAATTGAACAATAAAAAGAATGTACCATGTAGATGGCTGGCTCCTCATGAGTCCTGTGTTCAAAATATTGTTGAGGTCGTCATACCCAACAAATTTGTCTTCACGATCAGAAGAGCTGCCACTTCTCTGCAGCGTGTCCACTATTTTTATGTATTGTTGATGCTGCTCAAAACTTTGGTTAAATACGTTCTGGTTCATTCTTTTGCTGAAGATTTTGAACACCTCCACGTTCTTGTGTACTTTTTCCAACTGTTGAGAATTGTTCTTTGCCCATATTTCGAGAAGGCATTTTTGTTCTTCGTAGCGCCACGTTTGTCCCCTGCCACTCATTTTGTTAGCCATAACTTTCCAACTTCTCCTTTGGCTACCAAAACTTGAAAATTACGTGTAGACAGCAAACTTGCATTGATTGGTGCAGATGGGGTTCACACCAGTGATGATCCGCTCCAGAGTTCAATGGAGTTCATCCGAGACCACCTCTTGCAAGAGGACTAAAGTCTGGTTGTTTGGTTTGCACCAGAGGTCTCGGGCTGCGTTCAAACCAACCCAAACAAACGTTCCATGGTTTGGTTCAACCAGTCTAAACAAGGCTGGTGCGAAAGTAACCTAGCAGAATTGTGTTATTGTTGGGCCTGTGAGGTCACACTGGATTTCTGAATATCTAATCAAAAACATGAAGATTGTGCAGATACATACTGCAGGTGCAGGGTCATTCAAACTGTTTGACCATAAACAAGTAGCACATAACTTAAACTGTCAGTGAACATGAATATCCGCATGTTCTTGGGGTCTTGGGTATCTGTCTTTAATCAAGAGCAGAAGTTATCATTATTATATTTGCCCATGCTTGAGAAGGTCAGGTCGACACTCCTCCACAGTGCAGGTGATGATTTGATTAACCTGACATTTTAAAAACCACAAGAAAACGCGACAGAGTGCTTAATTCTACCTTGACACTACAAATTCAAGGACGTGAGAGCGGAGAGACCACAGTAATGTAGTTTTCTTTAGGTCTTTAGTTCTGAATCGCCATCTTCAACATTTCACAGCACCAGTTTCAAATTGAAACTGTCAGTTTTGGAATAAAGTGCAAACCAAGAATGTTTTGCAGAAATAAATACTAGATGAAGTCTGACACGTGAAAAAGCCAATATTTGCGTGTGAGTGTGTGTATGGGTCATTACATTAATTCAGTGCTGCGGCAAAGTTATTATTTTCTGCTGAAGTGCAGATTCAGACATGCTGCAAGACCAGAATGAGATGTGATATGAAGGCATCTTCTTTTATTACATTCTCAGTATGAATAGGCACGCATATGTGAAGCCATGATGGAAGCTTGAAAAGTAATTTTCTGCAGTCTGCTTACATCTGCTGGTAACCCAAAGACAGTCACCCCAAAACAAAGACCCAATATCTTTCCTAATCCAGTGAACACAATGTAGAGGTAAATGTGAATTTTGTGAAAATATTATTAGATAGAATGTATGAAGTTGGCACAGACATTCACAATCCCCAGTGGTAAAATCTTATTGATTTTGGTGACTTCATTATCATGAAATAATGTTGACTTTCCTGTCAGACTAAATTTTTCAGATTGTCACTACATAACAATGTGGAAATAAGCATAACATGCATGAGCAAAGCTCATAGAGTGGACATATTTTGTATTTTTTTCAAATGGCAAAAACTATCTTATGATTTCATTTACCTGATTAAGGCCTCGAGTGTCTGAATTAATAACCTGTCTGTTGAGAGCAAAGGCACAACATGTCTTCTGCCATTGTACAAAACTGTAGCCAAAATATCCTGGATACTACTGCTGCTATCTAGCAATGAGGATGTCATTGTGGAGCCATATTCTCCACAGTGGTGATCAAGCAGCAATGCCACAGTATCAAGCTCAGACAACCCAAAATAACAATCAAACCACATCAGAAGGTTTGGGATAACTAATCTGATGAGTACTTTGTGTTTTTATCCCGGAGGGATTTGGGAGCTATAATGCAGCCAGCCACCAGGGGGTGATCAAGATGTTGTGGCTCTTATTTTTGTGACTAACATTTAAATTGGTCTTTTGGGAAGGAAGTAAATGAGCAGATTGCTCTTTTAGTCTCTTTGTACTGTGCTCCACTTTTTGCACACAACGCACATATTAATCTGATAATGAGTTACATTCACAGACCAGCTTCCTAAGGCTCATGCGATGCAGTGAGTGTGTGCCGTACGCATATGTATGTGGGACCGAATGCCTTGAGGAGAAATACATTTGAGAATGAGGAGTGCACATATTCACATGTACATACAAACCTACACACATACTCACATGGACACAAAAACGCACAAACGTGAATATAGATGCACACACCCCAGAGGAATCTTTGCCAGTGTATGATTAGATACGCATCTTCTTGGGCAATCTGGAGCGAGCAGCAGGATCCTGGCAAACAATATTATTTCTGCATTAATTCTCATTTTGTATAAGCCCTTCCCTCGTATTTTTGGATTCTGTTTCCATTCATAAGAGTGTGATGCCGTCGAGTCTTTGTGGATGTATTTGTGCTTGTTTACACGCCTCAGTGTGGACTTGGGTGTCTCTGCCAGAAATGTGATCTGAGCAAAAGCATTCTGTAGTAAAAGAGAAAGGGACTAATTTCAGCCTACCATGACTTGTTATATCAATTGGAAATAAGAGTTTTGGCCAAAAATAACCTCATCAAACTGATTTCACTCACTTACTGTCGCCCAAGCCTGATTTTAATAAAATCTAATCAGAGAGATGTTCCATTCCTCAGGCACACAAGGATCACATGTTCACTTGTGCTTTTATCTGGCTTCCACTTTTGTAGTCAACCTTGTAAAAAACTGAAATCAAGTAAGACCGTGATCCCTTTTCCAACTGGAAGAATTTGATCTAAAGGAAGGAGAGCAGCAATGTAGTGCATCCAAGTCAGCTCTGATAAATGTTTAATATGAACATTTTCCAATGGTACATTAAACATACAGGCTACAGTATGAGTCACAGCAGTGTGACCACTTTGCACCAGAACCATCCTGCTTTAGATGGCAGCACCTACTGGATGACTACAGCATTCTCTAAATATGAAAACAGGCTTCAGTGTGTCTCATTACACAAACAGCTGACGCTTAATATCATTCCCTTAAGGCTCACCAGTGACTTAATAATGATTTAATACATTTTATTTTATCTCCCGGGTATCAGTATCGCATTTTGTATTCTTATAGCTTCTTCTTTGATAGTCCTCTTAGAAAAATTATCAAGTATTAATTAAGCTGACCTTATTGACCTTAATGGAGCTCAGCATTAATATATAAAGCACAGACTTTGTTTTTTGTGTTTTTTGTCTTTATTATACAATGCCTGGAAAAAGCTGCAGCTTTCATTTCCTGCTATTGCCTCTTAGTGAAGAAATGTGAGTTGTTGTGGTGCTCAGACTGGAGGTTCACAAGCAGAGATGAAACCAATGCACTTTATCTGAATTATTAATAATCAATGGAATAATCAATAGGGGTGGCACAAAAAGAACCACTAACCTCAGTAAATCGCAGATACCCATTTGCATGTTGAAAGTCTGACCATGAGGACCGGACCTGAAGCAGTTTGTTCATTCAACAAATTCTTATTTAGCACAATTAGCATACCCCCCCCCCCCCCCCCCCCCCCTCCCCCCCCCCCCCCCAAAAAAGCCACAAAACGGCACGTGTATGCGCGCTCCCGTCTGTGGTCCGCGCAGCGCGAGCGAACACTGATCGATTTCCGCGCACGGGACGGATCCTGCGGCCGCTTAGTGCAACATGGCGACAGAGGTGAGACATTCACATCTTTCCGTTCGTTTCCCCCTTTGCATTCTATCAGAGAAATCCAGGGAAAAAAAATAGCCTGCATTCTGTTTTCTTTCTTTCTTTCTTTCTTTCTTTTTTTTTTAAGAAATGCAGATTAGATTGAAATGCAATTTACTCAATGTCTTGTATGTGGCTGTGGATTATTGGTGTTCGGCTGAATAAATCGTGCACCTTTTTTTCCTTTTGGAAAAAAAAAAAAAAAATCACCTAGGAGCTTCAATTTCATCCTCGTTTTTTCCCCACCCTCACTAATTTTTGTGAGCTTTGTATTTGCAGACAAATATCCTCAGGTACATTTTTTTAGTGGGTTCAAAGATTAGGAAACTTAAAAAAGTGATGATGAGGATGGAGCAGCCAGCACCATGGACAGGGACACTCCCTCTCTCTCTCTCTCTCTCTCTCTCTCTCTCTCCTTCTCTCTACTGTCTCTGTCTTTCTTTCCTCCTACCATGCTTTTAAATCATCTTAACGAGTCGTTGTCCTTGCCTTTTAAATGCGACCACACACTTTGAATTGGCTTTCCGCACTCTGCTCTCTCGTGTCGTGATATCTCACATGCATGTGCTGTAGTTATCATGATTGACAACTTTACTAGGCACGAAGCAGGAGAGACCAGAGTCCATGACAGTAAGGTGTCACAGAAGCAGTGTCACGTCACACAAGTTACCCCAGACAGCACCAACAGATGTATTTTTAGCCTCTGTAATGCCTGGTGGCTCTCAGACCAGCGGCCCTCCCCCCTTTTTTGTCCTTGGTGATGTCACCTCGCTGCTGAAGACATGGCTGCCTTAGTTATCATAATAATGATCTCACTATAGTAGAGATAGTCGCTAATTTGGTGCAAGTGTTGAAAAGCACAGTCACTCATGTGACATGTGCCGTATGTGCTTGCACTCAAAGTTAATATTTGTGTATGTGGGTTTCGGTGTGGGTGCTAGAGAGGAGAAAAGAGGGATTGAAGTTACAAATTCAAGCATAATGGGGTTGCATGTAATGGTGCAGTGGACAATAAGCTGGACAGGATCCGTGATAGGTTTTTGTTTTGTTTTGTTTTGTTTTTTTCCCTGAGCCTGCAAGACCTCTGCAGTTATTTCCTCTGGTGGACCGCCAACATCCCTTTCCAAGCCTCATCAATTGCACACACATTTGCACACATTGTGTGGAACGAGGAGAGATTTTATGTCCAAGGCCCATCAATTACCCGTGGCATATTTAATGTGAACAGGCTGCAGTCAGTGATTTGAGTTTAAGATTAGCTGCACACTTACCCCCTGCTTTGATTCAACCACCTTGGGCTCTTTTCACTGCCTCTTTACCGTATATTTCAGCTCGTTCTTTGACGTTTATTGTATGTCAGCAAATGACCTCCCTCTGTGACTGAGTAACAATTGGCTTATACTGTGCAATGTCGATTATCTTTGGATCCATTAAGTCCACTCCTGCCAGATCTCTCCCTCTTGGCTTCCAAGCTAGCCTTGGCTCGACTGTTGTGCTGTTGACAAATTATGTGTAGATGTACAGAAGTCACCTCAGATGTTGGCAAAGTCTCAGCTCTCTACTGAAGCCATATTACATATTTACAAAAGATTTTCTCGAGCTTTGGTCCTATAGCCGCTGATATTCCACCAACAACATATGTCATGGAAATTCACCATTCTGTCAACTGTAACCAAACCCAAACGATTTATAGGCCTCTGGCTTGTGCAGCTTGACTGTAAACATGAAAAATGCTGTCCACAGTGGCAGAAAACCTATTACATTATATGGAGAGATAGAAAAAAAACAGGACTGACAATAAAGAAAATGCTGAAACTCAAAGCTGTGACTGCGTTCACATATTTTGCTGTGTGCCGTTTGCAGTGTCTGCCCACTGGCAGCAGTCACGCGTGCTGTCGCTGTGTGTTCGCTGAGTCGGAGTGGCTTCACTAGGAAACATGCCAGGGCAATAAGAGTCACATGGACCCACAGATGGAGCAAATAAACGGGGAGGATGTCAGAGTAGCAAAAACAAGAAATGACAAAGCAAATATGTTAAAAGACAGTAGACTAGTTTGGTTCATTTACTCGTCTGCTCAGCCACTGCTCCATTAAAACCCCTGATTATTCCTTTTAATGAACTGTGTACAAGTTAAACCTATATCTATCATTCTAATTAGTAAAATAGTATTTGTGACTTTCCAGTTAATTAATTTATTTGAATGTATGTGCCTCTGTGGGCACTTTTCTTGTAATTTATTCTCACTGCGTTCATTTCCAATGTGTGTGTATTAAATCAGTGTTTAAAGTAGTGAAAAGTAAACTAAAATGTGTGTGGGTGTATTAAGAGGTCAGACAGTGCAGCACAATGCAGCATTCTGTGTGATCAGTGTGACACTGCTTATGTACCATATTCATATACAGTAATAGACTGGATTCAAACCACTTTCTCCCACACAGGACAGTCAATATCAGCATCAGAGGACTCGGCGAGGAGTTACAAGCTCCTTTTGTTATTCAGAATTTAAGAGTAAACTATGGCTATTCAGCTCCACAGAGGTACATCAGGTATTGTACTGACTATTGACGAATATTCGACTAATTGGATAAGAAATATTTTTTTCATTTTTAAGGAATAATAGCAGATATACAGAGAAAATACTGTGAGAAATATCTTGTAAATTCAACATATAGTCGTTTAGTGTTTGCTGGTAATACGATCAGCAGATGTAAGGAAAACATACAAAATCTTTTTTTTTAAAAATGGAGTCAGTTATGGGTTTAAATTTGATCCTGCCATATTTTGTTGCCAATACGTGATGCGTTTCGAGTTTGATGTGCGGTGTATATTTTGCTGTGTTAAAGCATGCCTTCTGGTGTTATGGCTGAGAAATCAAATGGAAAAACTGATAAACTAATGATCCGAAGAGCGGATAAATCAGCTCTTTGGATCATTAGTTTGGACTGTTTGGATTACCTTTTGTGGAGCAGATTTTTCTGGATACTTTGTTAGATCATATTTTTGTTCTACTGGATTGGCGATTCGACTCACGACCCTTGCAGTCAGTGTGTCGTCCTTGGGCAAGACACAGAACCAACATTTCTTCCAATGCTATCCCTTTGGAGAGTGAATGTGCCAAACATTGTATAAGGGCTTTGAGAAATCAAACAGACCCTAAATGCAACTTAATTTACCATGACACATAGCCATAATTAACATACCAGCCCTTATCCCAACCGGCAGTTACAAACTACTTGAGGAAGAGAAACAAATTCGATTTGTTCGTGTATCACAATCTCTTACAAAACAATTTGAAAAATGGAATTTTCTATGTTTTTTTTTTATGGTGTTTTTTATGGTAGTGCACATAGGATAAATGTCACAATCTACTCTGGATCTGTTTCCGGATTAAATTGCCAAAGTGAGCTGAGAGCTGCTGAAAACAGAAAATGGCAGACAATCTGAGACCACTGCTGATAAGCCGAACCCCTTAAACTTTAAATCACTTCAAAGTCAGTTGCCCAATTTATCTGCATAGACCTCCACCTGTGCAGTGTGGTGGAAAACATGGATTACAATTTGGAGTCACGGTACATTATTCTATCAAGGAAGTTTTTTCTCAGAGACAGCCGTTCCTCATATCTACAATGAGGTGATGTCAGAAGTCAAAGAAAAGCTGAGCAGAGCTAAACCAGTCACTCTTATCTGCATTGCAAGGACCTCACGGGCCACCCAGTCCGACATCACCCTCACAGACCATTAGTTTACAGAGGACTGGTTATTGTCCTCTCATGTCCTCCAGACAAGAGTCACACTGAGTCTCACACAGGAGCAGAGCCACGTCGAGAATAGACACTGCAGGTAACATGTTTGCTGCTGCACAGTTAATCAGCTTTCTCCGCACCAAGTGCTATTTGCACGCCCTCAACCTGACCTCTAAATATGCATTACAAATTATCATTTGTACCATCACTTCACATCCTACGTTCAGTGTTGTGTGTCACTGATAATCAAGAATTAAAGATAAGATATTCCTTTTATTACAAAAAAAAAAAAAAAAAAGAAGCTTGAGTTAATTTTTATGATCAAATTTAAGTTTCAGTCGTACACTCCAATGTTTTAAGCCCAGTGCTGTCAGATTTATCAGTTTAGACCAAGTGCGAACTTTCATTAGAATCAGGGGACCAGTGGAGAGATATCGTCTGAAATCCCGTCACAAATAAATCACACAGCATTTGATTGGAGGCCTCATGATACATGACTCCTGACTGCTTTGTTCAGCTGTGGGTGACATGTAGAACAAATATCTAAGGCAGAGGTCAACAGGTCGACAACAACGGGCCAAAAACAGACTGTGACCACCCAGTGGTCTGAATGGTGCATGCCACTCATTTCACTCAGATGTTTCTGGACAGGTGTCCTGTCAGCTACAGTACGTATCTGCATTTTGTGTTTTTGTCTCCTCTCCTTTTTACTATTTCAAGCTTTTTTTTTTTTCTTTTTAACCCTATTTTTCCTATTTATTATCTCTGCTATTTATTTACTTTAACTCTTACCTTTTTACTCTTAATATACATCATCTGTTTAAAGTAATTTGAATGAAAGATATACACTTAACAGAACACTAAAAATGTTGCTACTCAGACAAAAGATGAGAGGACACACACACACACACACACACACATTCCCAGTCACAAGTGAAGGACCTGTGCAGTCTTAATGAACCTGACTGTTGACCAGCTGATTCTAACTTGGATAAATGACCCTCAGTCATGTGCTGACAATTGCTTCTATTAATAGAGTGACTTTGTTGTTGATGATGGCCTGAAGACAGCGCAGGGAGGAGGGAGGTGGGGGCACTACTAGAGAGACAGATAAAGCTAAAAGAAGGTTATTAAAAGCTGTGGCAGGAAGAGAGATCTACTGGCAGTGAGTTGTTTTTGGCTTTAACTGATGAAAATAGCAGCTTGGATGCTATTCCTGCTTGTGACATACCCTATATAAAGATGAAAGCCTGGCACTTCTGTGCTTTCATAGAAATGACTCTCTTGGGCTCGTACACGCAGGTAACCTCATAAACACAAACTATGCTTGCTTTCACTGATAACAGCACTACAGCCAAACCCTAGCTATGATTGTAAATATTTCATTTTTGTGAAATGGACTATTTCTGAAATTTTCCAAGGCTCTGACATAACTCAAACGTCTCTCTCTGTTTCATCTTTTTTGTTCATCTCTCCTACGCCCGCCTCACTCCCACAGTATCTCTAATTACTGTCCTCTTGAGAAGAGTAATTTAGATCAGCAGGGGACAAGTTACACTGCCCCATTTGGCTGTGCTGTATGCTTCTCGAGGGAAGGACTGTTTCGGTGCAAAACACATCACTCAGCACCACTTTTAGCAAATGCTGTAAATGGTCGTACTTTAAAGTGGTCTGTCAATACACTAGAAAAGCAGCAAATGCTAACTATGACTGTGTAGCGGGTGTGAATTTGGACCCAGGTACGGCACAAATCAAAACCAGTACAATTCAGGGATTTATTGGTACAGAGTCCAGACAAACAATGATCTGGTGACGAGCACACAACAAGTGCTGAACTAGACAGGACCCTCCGAAGAGGGAGTCCAGGCAGGCAGCTGGCAGACAGGGAGCGAGTAGAACCAAAATCCAGAGCCAGAAGCCAGGTCAGGTTACCTGGACAGATACACACGCAGGGTATAAGCCGAGAGATCAGTCTGGGGAAAAAGGCTGGAAAGCTTTGCATGTTGCGAAAGACAATGTGGCAGGGAGTGAGTGTGGAGGAGCTGGGTGATTGGTTGCACCTGGGAGGAACAGGTGAGTCTGTTGAGCTTAATGAGGACAGGTAGTTATGCAGGGAGTGTGGGGGTGGTTGAGGGGGAAACCAGGAGCGGATTGTGACAGACTGTGCTGAGCAGCAAAAATACAAGTCAAATATTGAATCCATATATTAGAATGTATTATGAGCCTTCAGTAAGTGGTTTTAAAATGATTTATATAGGCCTAAAAAGTTCACAGCAAAATCACAAAATATTTATCCATCCATACTTTTCTGGTGTGATTTGGTGAAATATTAGAGATGTCTGCCTTCTTTCAAATATAATAGGACTAGATGGCAAAAGACAACAGCAACATCTCTTTCTAGACATCCTAGCTCTGAGCAGTTTCATGTCACCATGCAAAAGGATTTTTTTTTTTATCTATTCATCAATTTTTATTTTTACTATATTGATATGGACCTCTGTGTGTGAAATAAAGTTGAATCGAATTGAATTAAATTGATAAGAGGCTAGCTGGCTAAACTATAACTTTACAGCTCAGTTGATGGGAGTACAACCTAATTTTGAACCCTGCCCTGTCACAAGTGCAAACTTCTCTGTATGACTAAATGTATGGGGATTTGGGATGGCTTGTTAGAAAGAAAAGAAAATCTGAAACTGATAGCAAGGTTTATCGATTATATTGAATGAACTTGTCATGATTTCTGAAAAGAGATGTGCAATACAGGTAAAAATAAATCACTGATTTGAGCTGAAATGTGTTTTTAAATTTTACTGTACAGGGGACACTTTCTGACAAACCCTCCCTGGAATTTTTATTAATTAATTTTCTAAGGTATTAAATAAATTGAATTTCTGAAAATAATTAAATGAAGAATTTTCAATTCTGTGTGTTGCGTGGAGCCATTGTATATGACCAGATAGATCTATGACTCTTGCCGCACCTTCATGAATATTTAGTATTTTGGCAGACATATCCAACATTTGCACTTCTCACATGTCCTTCATTTAGTTCCATAACCTTGAGGAGCTGAGGCACAGTGCATCGCTGGTCACAAAGGTGTTTATACAGAGAGACTACAGCGAAGGAACCGTCTGCCGCTTCCTGACCAAGTTCCCCTCGGAACTCGACAACAGGGTGAGCACAGGCACATGTGCACAAACCTAATGCAATAAGGTTGGCAAAACCCAAACTCACCTGAAACAACAGCCACACTCCTCAAAAGAGAAATAATAATGGATTAATATCCCTGAATAAGATTACTGTAATAGTGCAAGGAAATATGTTGCTGTTTTTGGAAACAATCAAGCATTAAAGATAAAATACACCAACCAGACCATTCTCTGTATCCAGACCATAATTATTTCTTAGCTGTTCTTGCATTCTACTGAAAACCAAATACAGTCTCTGCTATGGAGAGCATTTTGTGTACCTGCCAAACCTAAGTGAATTGCTTCATTAGACTAAGTTTTCTGAATTGATTTAATGTAAACAACCACAGCTGCACCCATAATCTCAATGCTGCCGCATAAGGGGAATTTCCTCTAATGTGCTAATGGAAAGGAGCATCGCAACTATGGTCACATTACAATCTTCTCATCCTTAACATAAAATGACACCAAATATACTTATTTTTGTTGGCACATATTTCCTGTACTGTGAGGAAATTAACTAAAACCTACTGACTTCACTTCGCTAACTCAGTGCGCTACATTGGTCAGCTACAGCAACCTCAAAAACAATTTTTTTTTTTTATCATTCTTTTAATACTGTATTTTCTGATGAAACATGTTGAAAGAGTGGGTAGTTCAGGGCAAAGATCATTTATAAATGGTCTCTAAAATCTCTATTCACTGCAAACGTTATCAAGCTACTCCTCAACGTGTCATAGTTTTTGCCAGTACTGAGCGTTTCTGTGTTGTTCAACAAAGTGGAGGTATGCTAGAACACTTCTCACTGTTGCAGTCCTTACGGTGTGAGCATACTCCATGTCTCCCTCTGGATGTTTGTTTGTTTCTGCAAGTAGATCGAGCGAGCTTTGCTCGAGGAGACAGTGAAGAGGCTGAACTCTTACTATGTGGAGGCCGAAAAAATTGGAGGTCAGTCCTATCTCGAAGGATGTTTGGCTTGTGCAACGGCTTATATCATCTTCCTCTGCATGGAGACGCGCTATGAGAAGGTAATAAACGTGCACACCACTACATAAGGTTGCCAAATACCAAGTGCAGACACGAGTTAAAGAAAAAGTTTTGATGTGCTCACTTGTTCAGATTTAGCTTGCGTTTGCACTCTTGCATTCATGTGTGTTTTATAGGTAGGCGATTAATGTAGCTAATCATAAATTAAAAATGTGTGGGGAACCAGCTTACCTGGCTCCCTTTGAAGAAATCTTGAAAGCTCATCAAAGCTTCGCATAATTTTCTAGTCTTTACACAAACATCAGTTTATGGTTTTTCAGGGAATTCAGCTTTTCAAACATGGATGGAAAAATTTCATCTGGAAATAGTTACACAATTTAGCCAGCTGCTTCTCACTGCTTCCATATTCATGCTACGAAAGGTCAGTGGGACTCTTTAACAAAAGGACTTTTGGAAAGGACTTGTGCACAGGTATTGTTTGTCAAAAATAAGTTATTGTCAAAATGTGCATAACTTGTCAATGCCTCCTTTAAACTTAAATATCACTTAGAATATGCCAAGATTGACTTTTTCTAGCACATTTTTCGGGTTGCTCAATGTTTAGTTCTTTCTTGAGCTTGAACAGGCCTTCTCTTAGAATCTTAAACATTTTTCCAGAGGACACAGTCTCTGTTTTAGGAGAATGAAGATTTATTACTAATTGCTGAACAAAGCTGATGAAACCTTGTGGCAAAAACACTGTATTTTTCTTGGTGGATTTGCAATATAAATATAAAAAACTAACAAATATATATATATATCCTCTTTTTAACCTGCACACGAGGGTTTTGGGAGCCCAAGTCTTTCCTCGTTCATACTGGATCAGGCTGTCACACATCCAACTAATATCTATAAACAACAACTGTTCTCACCCAGAGGCAGTTTACAATCTTCCCCTGAAAAACATCCGCCAAAAGTCCTGCATGGGCTGTGGGAGAAAACAAGAGAACTTGGAAGAAGCCTGCAGATGCCCTGGAGCACATAATCTCCACACTGAAAACAAACCAACAGGCAGCAGGTTCAAACTCACAACATTCTTAGAAATTTTGAAAGATTGAATTTTCTAATATCAGAACATTAAAGATATGACGGTGACTGAATGGATATGGATCCTGTTGAGTAGGTGGTGCAATATTAATGTTTCACGAGGACTCAATATGCTCAACCGCCCATCCAGAGACTTATTCTTTGCCTTTTTTGTTCTTTCCCATGGAAGCTGGGTCTGTATCAACCACTTCTAATGCGCCATGGCTCTCAAAAGCCAAAAAAACAGGAGATACAATCGGATTCTCTTGTACTCTGTGTTCCTCTTCAGCTGTCCATCCGCTATTAAAACCGGCTGTGAATTCACACCTGCGTGTCGGTAGGCAAGGCATAACACGCAACTCGTGAGCTTACTTTCATTTCAGCGCAAACCAAAATGTCCATCTTGAGAAAGGGCAGGTGATTAAACAGTGTAGCCTCTATGAGATGGAACAGGAATACACGTTTGAGTGAACATTGTTTGTTTAATCCTCTGGTGACTGTATGATTAACCTGCCGGCATTTTAGATGAAACTGGGAGTCTCAGCCCGCTTCCCTATTCTGATCTCCGTGACCCACAACATTCATCCTCCTGGCCTTGTTGCATTTTGTAAATATTTCCTTCATCAAAGCAGTGCAGAGGTACCGGTAGCTTGACCAAGAAGCACAAAAGGACTTATTGCTGCGCTGCAGTCATGCAGAAATGGCCCGGTCTGAAGGCTCCTTTCATCTCCCTGTCAACTGGGTGCCGCTCCATTGAGACACCGAGATGCTATCAGCCACACCGGAGAGTTGTTTATTTGCTTGTTTAACTTAATCATCTTGGCTGAATGACGTTATGACTGACAATGATCAAATATACCCACCCAAGTCGATGTGTGTGCGACTGTGTGTGCGCGTACCTGCGTGAATGCTGATAACAAGTACACACATCAGCCTGCGTGGATCAGCGTTCGGATTCATCTGAGCACCCTTGAAGCTTGTATCTCACCCTATCAAAGGGCACTGATTGCTCCCAGCATGCCAGAGCACATACATGTGCACACGAGCATTCATTTAGCTGCCCTCCGTCTTCTATTTTCCTCATTCTATTCTTCACAAGAATGTGTCTGCAGATGTGGGACTCCATCCCCCAGACACAGGAATTCACACATCATTTCCTCTATATTGCACTTGCTGGCATAAAAAGCCTTAATTCTAGCAGCAGAGTGCACATTCGAAATGCTTTTCCCGGGCAGCCTGTCACGCACATGTCAGTGCGACAGAAGCACAGCTTGTGTACTTGAGTGTCATATTGTTATGCTGAATAGGATTGAGCTTCCATGAGGGCTTGCTAGCAATAAAAGGATTGGCCTTTTCCCTGCACCACAGAAAATCTGTTAGCCCCGGCTGCGCTCAGTGTCTCGCCTCTGCGATATTTGATTCTCTTTAAAGAGTTTTTCTTTTTTTTTTTTTTAACAACAGTCTTTGGTATTGTTTTAAGAACTGCATAGATGTACCTTCATTATTCCAAGACCAACATATTGCTCTTTCCTTAGGTATATTGACATAGATCTAGCTGATTTAAAGCAGCCCAGTGGAGAACACTACTTCTCTCTGTTGGCTTCTTAAATGGCTTTTCTCTGAGCAATTTCATATCATGTTATCTTCTTCTTCTTCTTCTTTTTCTGTGCTGTACAGGGGTCCCTATATTAGCAGCTGTGCCTGCAGCTGTAGCCGGCCTTTGACTTCCCAAAGGAGCGCTGCTCAGTGTGTTGCTCAGACTCTATTGTTTTAGTCTCTCAAGGCTGAACCTGCTACAGTGTCCTTTGGTCAACTTACAAAAGAGGAATCTGTCAAGATGAATAAAGAAGTTAAGGAATATCCTCTAATGTTACATCCCTGTACAGCACAATTAAAATGATAGTGGCAGCTTATAAGAACTGTAGAATCCTATTTTTTTTACATTTATCTTTTAACTTAAACAAGTCCTTTCAGAGACTACAGACGCTTGCCCCTTTGATGCCATTCCCTTTTATTTGACATAACTGAAATCCAGGTTGAGTGACATTGTGGGGGAGACATGTCATTTTATTGAGAAAATCATAATTTAAAAAAAAAATAACTGCACCCACTTTATGTCTTATCCTAAAGTGAATGGTTTTAATTCATCTGTACTTCATTTACAACCACAATAGTGTGATCCGGATCACATTACACCATTTCATGGGAATGGTCAGGGTGGTTTGATTCAACTTTTTGTACCTTTGTGCTCTGAATATTTGTAAAGTTACTGTATGAGTTACAAAAACAAAAAATGCTGATTTCCCAATGGCCTTTAAAAAACTCTCAGAATCCTGATATGGATCCTACAACATAGTTTTAGGCCATATTTTTTTAGATTTTGAGAATAAAGTTATAAATTTATGAGATAAAAGTCACAATTTTAGGAGAGAAAAGCCCTAAATTTACACGTAAAAAGTCAGAATTTTACAAGATTTTATGTGGAAATAAACAAAAAAAGGCAGGTCCTCTTAGTGCTTGTAGTTCTTTCTTTGGAATAAATACAGAATTTCCTTATCTGTAAAACCTATACTGAAGAACAACATCACAAAGGTCTCCACGACTCTCATAATGGCGCAGGGGATTGCTGTCCTGATATCTGTCCTCTGAAGTATTTGGCCAAACAGATGACTATTTCTTCATATTCTAAATTTTTTTGTTTTTTCTGTTTTTCTTGTAAATTTATGAATTCTAATAATACTTAGAGTTTATTCTCTTAAATGTATTACTTTATTCTCCAAGTATCTATTTTTTAGGGGTTTTTTTTCTCACTGTGGCCCTAATACTCCAGAATAGGATCCAGATCACCTTCAGGGAGGACTGATATATTGTGGAATTAACTGTTCCTGGCACTGAGAAGCTGAAACCGAGAAGCTGCAGATCGTTCTGCTTATCATCACTTCACTGAAATAACTCACTGCTAAAAAAAAAATCAATTAAATAAATCTGCGTTCTGAATTTGTATGAATGGGTTAATGGGGCATGTGTTGTGAAGCTATTTGAAATAACTATGACTACTTTTCAAAACTTGTGCGTGACTACACACATTTCTCATCCAATTTTTGGAAGGTCAGCGTGTAATACAAAAAATAAGTTATATTAAAAGAGTTTTCCTTTAATGCACAGTTCAACATTTAATGCTAACAGAAATAGGAGTTGTTTTGGGACAGACACGCAGATGTACTGATGAAGATTGTTCATCTTGCGTGCACATGAAGCCCAGTGGAGCATATTTCTTTTGATAGACATGGCTTGGCAGATTTTAAGGGAGGCATGGCGCATCACCATTGTTAGTATTCACAGAGGCAAAGCCAAGGCTGAATAAGCTGCTCTAATGATGCCACTTCAGCTTACATCTGTGCACCACTGGACATCAGTCAGCACTCAACATCAGCCATCATTTGGTCAATATCAATACAATGCTATCAATGTTAAAGTGTTCTTAAACACTCCTCTAGCCTGCAGGGAAAACTGTGTGTATGTGTGTGTGTGTGTGTGTGTGTGTGTGTGTGTGTGTGTGCATACTAAGAGAATGTATACAGACATGTTAGTTTTTTGGCCAAGGCATGGTGTAAACTAAATGTTCAGCTTCACTCTTCTGGCTGAAAGTTCTGCTCCGTTGTTTTCGCACTGTTGATGCATTAAACACTAAGAAAAAAGTCCAGTGCGACTGCCTTTGAATAAACAGTCCAAGTCACATTTTAGAGTGTTTCCAAATTGCCACTAAAGTTAACCAAGACTGAATACGTAGCCTGATAGCCATCTTTGGAATTAGGAAATAAAGCCTCCAAATGGAAAACTTCAAGTAGAGGAAAGTTCAGGCTCGTCAACCTTAGTAATTCAGTTTATATAGCCTTGGTTGACATGAGTGGTTTGGAATTAACTCTAAAAATATCTGTAGTACTTAAGCGTAATAGGATTACTTTGAGTATCAATTTTAAAGGAAAAATAGAAAAGGCCAAAGACTCAAGACCGTCTCACATAGTACAAACTAGCTATGCTCATAACAACTACAAAGTAATTTCTTCCATTTTTCATTTTTTCCATGCAAGACAGCCCAGGCCATGTTTGGCCCACTAGTTGAACAGTATTAACACAGAGTTCACTTTGAAATGTAATATGGAGGTAATGTCTGTTCAAATTTTTTTTTTTTTTTTTTCATTTAGCACATGTTCTGCTGGTGTCTTTGGTCTTATATAATATGTCCCCAGTCAAATATGGATCATGCCCAAACATGCATGTACATGTTGTGTTCCAGGTGCTGAAGAAGATATCGGGCTACATCCAGGAGCAGAATGAAAAGGTCTATGCTCCTAGAGGTTTGCTTCTCACAGACCCTATCGAGAGAGGAATGAGGGTCGTATCCTTTCAACGGTGGAGGATTAGACAGGACAGGCAGACATATAGAAGGCTTACTGGAGACTAACAAGGTGGAAGTAGTATAAGGAAAGAGTTCTTAACCTTTTATAACTGAAGGCCGATTTCTGATGGGAATGAAAAGAGAATAAAAAAAAATTACATGACAAAGAAAATTTAAAAAAAAAAAAGAAATTTGAACTTTTGGCTTTTTTGTATTCTGGGTATATTTTGTCATTGCACGCTATGAGGCTTAAGGTGCTGCAGGGTTGTCTCCCACGTCAATATTTCATTCCAACAACCAATTTATTTTCTGAATTCTCCATCCAAGGAAAAGTAGATGTGAGTGGCATGGTGATATCCAAATGTAACTCATTATTCAAATTCTGCATTTTAATTTGACCTTTTTATGTGAGTTCTTGAAACTGCTCGAGAACGGTCGGATTAAAAATAACTAGATTTTGTAAATTGCAAAAAGAGAAAATATTTTAAATTTAAATTGGCAGTCCCACTGCCAAATGGCACAATGCATGAGAGAGAAACCAGCTTCACTGTGAATTCTAGAAACATCTGGGTTGGATAAATGATAAGAATTACCTTCTCTTCCTCATACAAGACCATCAATATCAGCGTGTCCTTGAACAATGCACTTAAACTCTAACTGGTGCAGAGGAACTGTTTAATGGCCAATTCTTGTTCCCAGAAGAGAACTGGAAGCAGCGTAGGGCTGAAAAAAAAAAGGTATGCATACTCTGTCTAATGTACTTTGAAAAAAAAAAAAAAGGGCGGGGGGAGGCAGGATTATGTGTGAATCAGCAGCCTGCGGAGTGTATACATTTGTGAAGCATGATGTCATATTGCAATCTTTTCAAATGTGTCCAACATGGCTCACTATATGCTCTTTTCATAGTTGAGTTGCTCAATTTTCCATACAGAGTCTCTCTCTCAGTAAGAGCGATCGCAGCACAGTTCCACGTAGTTAAAAGGCAAAAGCAGATACAAAAAAAAAAAAAAAAAAAAAAAAAAAAAAAAAAAAAAAAAAAAAAAAAAAAAAAAAAAAAAAAAAAAAAAAAAAAAAAAGACACAAAAATGTGTCCAGCAGAGCATCCCACAGGTCCAAAGCCTCACATACTTGAAGAAATTGCTCCATGTCACTATACCTTATTAACGGACTTATTATCAATATGCATCTACAATATTGTCTCTGTTATGTTTGTTACACGAGCTTCTTTGAATGTTTGAGGGGCTGGGGCAAATAAAAGACACCTATTGCATTTCATATGCTGGAAAGGCACCCACAGAGTGCACTTCATCACTGGAAGGGCATCCAAAGGGCACTTCAGGTTATATATAACATAAGGGCAATTTTGCTACTACTTGAAAACATCAAGAAACTTGTGGAGATTGAGGTTTGAAAAGAGGAACTGGGATATCCCCCAGCAGCCTAAGCCTCATCATAACATCATAACAAGGGGCTAGATAGGCCAGCTTGAGAGGAGCTCGGTAATTGAAGGCTTTTTTATCTCCCATTCTACTTTTTCAGACTCTGGGGACCGGGGACCACCAGTAACGCTTACGTCCTGGTATTGTAACCTTCTGGTTGGGTTATAGGGTACTATGAGCTCTTTAAGGTATGATGATGCCTGACTCATTTACAGCTTTTGTAAGTAAGGAGAAGAATTTTATATCAGTCATAATGACATCATACCATTGTTTGTCTGCAGTTTCACCGTGTATATCTGCAAACAAGAAAATAATTAATGCATGACGGGCAATCTTTTGGTGTGTTCTCTATTTTCTCTCTCTCCTCCTGCGAGTAAAGGAATATAATGTCGTCATCATCATTCTTGATCTCTATCAGAGAAAGATAAGATTGGTGTCACAATGGAGCCTGTGTAGACACTCACATGCACACTGCAGCAGCTCAAAAACAAACCTGTCAAAAACGAGATATGAGGGTGTTCTGGCCGCTTGGAGATATGTTTGTTAGAAATGAGCAGTATCCACAGTGAAGGCAACGGGAGACTATGGAAGAAAAGGAGGAAACATGCCAGTGACTGATCTCACTAAGAGACATCTCATGACTACACCTCATCTTCGCTCAGTTGTTTAAGTTGTGCAACCACATAAGAACACGGCAACATTCTGAGATGAAAAATGTAGTGTGACGAGAAAAAAAACAAAAAAATTGTGTATTTTGATTGTATTTTAGCCTCCAGCACTTTCTCAACCCTGTATTTTAATACTTTCTCATGACGATCCTTGACTTTCTTAATGTCCTCAGCTGGAAATCAGTGTGTTTGAAGATCGCCGCTCAGTCAGTTCCAGTCCCAGCAGCAGTATGTCGTCGGCAGGCAGCAGCGCTCGATGACTGGAGGGGCAGCGCCAGGTTTATGGGTACCACCACAGGGGCAGCGGGACACTAACCAACATCCGCATCCTGAAACATGAGAGCACCAGGTTCTAGGAAAAGTATAGAAAAAAGGCATGGAGGTGATCCACAGCATTCTCACTCTCCTTGCTGGGGTTTACGACACACCCCTTGGAGAACAGAAGCCCGTTTACGGGAACGCGGTGGAAACGCAACAGAATAAACACAAGTGCAACAGAACCCACGCTTAGGTGTTAGACTTTTGTACAAGCCAGCGCCCAGAAGGTCTGTGAGGGAATATCGTTCACTCTCAAACAGCTGTCCAAACCAAAATAATCATAATTTCTTTAACTCCCTATTTTCCATTCACATTTTCTGTCGTTCCATCACGTCTGTGTCCATGATTCACACCAACCAACCTATAGCTGATTCAGCGGGTTCAACCTTGATTAGAGGGGACAACAATACTTGGGGGTCACTGACACTACTGTACTAGTATGTCTTCCTGCATACTCACTATGCAGCACTTCTGAATTATGGAACGAGAAATCTACCTCCCTCCCAGGAGAGCCGGTGCTCGCTGGTCTGGCTAAATGATTCCATTCATGTCAGGTGGGCTGGGGTCAAACTGCTTTGACTGCTGGGAAATTGGGCCTGCTATGGGACCACTTGGTTTTCTGCTCTGTTCACATGTTTTTGGCATCAGTATCAAACAGCTGACCAACATACTTAAGCACATACACAAACTTGTGGCT
>KV751325.1:11595274-11607642 GCA_001698575.1 Mola mola
AGCCACGGTGCTTTGGACTTGACCTATCCAGACAATATCCTCTCTGGTCTCAAGCTCCTTGGAAAAGCAAGCAAACCCAGGCCCCGCCTTGTGTGCGCATGTCTGTCGCACCATAGCAAGCGAGAGATGAGAGCTCGCCGTTAATTAAGGAGGCGTCAGAGAACAAGGATCAACGGCCTCATTGAGAAACGAAGGCACAAAACTGAGACAGCCTGGGTCGTTATCTCCACAGCTGTCTGATATATGCTAGCTAGTGAGAGTGTAAACGACAAGCGAGCATGTGAGTAGGAAAATCAGCCCACACAGAGTTCAGAACCTTAGCCTCCATTAATCTGTCTGCAGATTATTTTTTAACGCATTCTTGAACAATGTATTTTAGTTGACATAAATACAGCAACAATAAAAAAGAAGAAATTTGCTGGTGCTCTCTATATTTTCTGTTCATTTTCATTTATTGGCCGTTTTTGAAAAATATGGATCATTTAATAAGTCACACTGTCAATGATCCAGTTATAGCTCTCCTTAGGGTCCAACAAAGAGAAAAATGAGTAAAAAGGGACTATAATTCAAATCCTACTTATTCACATATGGCTACTTATTCACATTACTGTACTACTCCGCAGATACCCTGCTAATACCTCTTCAGTGCACACAAGACAGCCTGACTCCTTGTCTCTCTTAGCACACTTTGTCTGACCACCTAACATGCGTGTTGGGCCTAATAAAGTAGCAAAAATGTGGATGTCGGTAGACAGGACACCCACACAATGTCTAATAAGAGACAAGACCTCCTGAAAAAACTGAAGCCCTGTTTCAATGTCTGCATATTTATTCTCTGTTACCACGGTTTCTGTTTTTTCTCTCTTTTTTTTTCCCATTTCCCTTTTTGTTTTCTTTAAACTCGCCTCACAACATGATCTCTTAATTAACTCCGGGAGTGTAGCTCTTTGCCTCTTCCTTATTCACATAGTTATAGCTATGAAACCCTCTGAGCAGTGTCAGATTGAAGTTGAACTACTCACTGGAAAGTCATTGGAGAACTGTAGATGTTTTCACTTCACCTCAGTGTGTAGTTATATTTCAATTTGGCATTTTATTTCCTGGATCAATGTCATGAACCTTCAACAAGGTTTTCACCAGAGCAGTTGAGTTCAGTTGTGCTTGTGTTCGGCCTCCCGTGCTTTTTTTTTTTTTGATGCCTTCATGTTTCATCCCAGTGGAATGGATACCCAGCCTGGGGCTGATGGACTGATTTAAAAATGACTCAACACTGCCAATAAGCCAAGAAAGGAGCTCATTGGACAATGTAATTTAAAAAGTGTGTATGATCTGGAGAGGAAAAGTACTGTACTGCTTGTCTCTGGTTATCACTGAATTAATGAAATGTAAAGAAGTGGATGGAAACTCTCTTCATAATGCTATTTAATTCCAGAACATCACTGTTGCCCAGTACCTAATGTCTTTTTAAATGTTTCAATATCCTAAATTTGGGCATAAAGTGACAGAGCAGCTATGAAAGAACATCATCTGTACAGCTGTCAATCACTTTTTCTATAGAGATAATACTTTGTTTTGTCCAAAATAGTGTTGATAATGTAGGTTATGATATTGTTTTAACAGCAAAAATGTCAGTTATGGTATTGGAGGCAAGTAGAGGGGTGATTGTGGTGATCCTCAGGGAATATTGAAAATGTGCCAAATTCACAAGTTTAGCAGCTTCCGGGATGCTGGTTGGTTTAAAACTGAACAGTCTCATCAGCTATTTGATGTGGTTCTAGTGTCCGGAGGATGAATCCTCCTGCGTTTTGCAATACCCTGCTTGCACCACCATGAGGTAAACGTTTATGGTTGATGAAAGTTCCCCTCTGGATGGATGAACAACTTTGGTGGTTTACATTCCATCAGGTCAAAATTTGTTCAAATCTGTGGTTTGTGACGACTACTGCAACCAGCTGTACTTGGGTTTTACTCACATTTGGTGAATGTTAACATGCTAACAGGCTCAGCTGCAGTGGTGGACATTTTACCTGCTGCAATAGTACGTTGTCACCGTGAGCATTTTAGCATGCTGACACATTTAGTCCAGCAGAGTGGAACAAACTACAGCAGTAATTTTTACAGCATCCAATAATGCTGTTATATTATTTTAATGAACATATGGGCATGTAAGTAGTGTATCAAAATAAACTCAAAACATCTCCGAACTTTAAGACTGAGGTGAGAAGAAGCACGGTATGCTTATAATGAGGTGTGATTAGCTTGTTCTTACGGGAATGACTGAACCATTAAAGTTAAGACTATTATATAGAAACTCAGATATTGTGTCTATGTTGTGCTGTTAAAAGTGAGAGATTGTCGTCAAAGTGCAACAATGTCTTCCTATGGAGTAGGTATAAAAGATGACATGTAGAGTCTTGGTAGGAGGTTTAAGCCCTCCTGCCTCGGGGATCTAAAACTGCATTGATGTTTAATGATGCATGATGTTTGCGTAAACAATGTACCAGATGACAGGAACTGAAATCCCTTCAACAATGGCCCTCGGTTGTGCTGCTATGAGCGAGAGATTTTTATCCTGCCTTGGTGTGAACCGTGTGTTTATACTGGATTATTTACATATTTATTGAAACTGATTCATGTATTTCTTAAAGCTGGTAATTACACAAAGACCGTGGAGAATTGTTTCAACTATCGCCAAGAGATAAATAAATTGTCTATTGATGCAAAGGGACTTATTTTGACTGCAGGCTTCTCTTGTGTTCCAACAAGGTTCAGTTCACGCCGATGTTTAGAAAGTGGCCCAAGCCTCTTTGCTCTGAGTTCATCTGAGGTAAGGTTTTAGTCTCTCTCCCTATGTCTATTAACCAAGCAATATGAATGCAACATGAAATGAAAATGAAGTCGTCTGTTTCTGCTTATATGGTATCCTTTTACAGCTTGATTGCTGCCACTTTAGGTGCGCAGACATATGACATCTGCTGTTGACATTTCATTCTTCTTGAACTGCATCACAGCCAACAATTCAGTCTGTGCAGTCTAGTTTATCTGATCAGTGTCAGTCTCGCAGTCTGTATGTAGCATTAACTGTATACAATACATGGACGAAACTTCCAGCTCTCAAAATCAAAGCCAACACAGAAATGCCTTCTGCGTTCTATCAAATTTCCAGCAGGGGGCACATTCACTGGTTGCCAAAAAAAAATAAAACGACCCTCTAGTCAGTCAGTTTTCTGCCTCCCTCCATTGGTTCAAAATGTGTTCAGGTTCTTTATCTCTCTAGTTTAAAATCTTGCAGAAAAGCAAAAGGACATAATTTTGACACTTTTTGGCTCCTATTAAAATCCAGAAAGAGAAAGAACACCCGCACGCTGTCAGTGGCTGGAGAAGGTTGGTCTGGAGGACAGCACAGAGGCACTGATCATGGCGGCACAAGAACAGGCCTTGAACACGAGATCGATAGAGGCCAGACAGCACCAAATGTGCGGCCTCTGCAAAGATGCCCCCGAGACAGTACGGCTCATAACAGCAGGGTGCAAGATGCAGGCAGGTACTGCATACTTGGAGCACCACAACCAAGTGGCTGTCATAGCATACAGGAATACCTGTGCTGAGTACAGGCTGGAGTTTGCAGGAGCAAAGTGGAAAACACCTCCACAGGTGATTGAGAATGACTGAGCTGAGATGTGGGACTTCCAGATCCAGACCGATAAGATGGCTAATCAGTTAATTGGGTGTACATGTCTGTGCTGCCAGAGAGACGCAATCAGCCAGAAACAGACTCCTTGTACAAGTCAACATACTTGGGGAAATAAATCTGGTTCTGAATAATGTGGTGGAAAAAAGAGAACTAGACCTACGGACAGATTTTTTTTATACCTACAATTTTAACTAAGCCATTTAAAACAAGATTTATCTAAAAGCAAGTTAGTTGTTACGCAATTTCATTCACTGATATATTTTGCATAAAAATAGACTAGGATTTGTAGTTTTGTCCATCTGTCATACACAACTACACGGTTTAAACAGCACAGCTAAAAACCTCGGTTTCATGTTGCTGCTGCCTCACTTCCTCCGGGGCTTCATGCCTCGAGCTGCTCGGCCTTCGGCTCCCTCGCTCCCTTCCAACTAATGAAGCAATAGTTAAAATATAAATCCTTCTTGCTTGCTCTGGGTACTTACATAGTCACTTGACATTATCCGCCAGCAAAAGGGAGCGTTTCTTGATTCCTAAGCTCTAAGTGCGACATCTTGTGCAAAATCTCGCCAATAGTAACTTTAAGGAATCATGCTATGTCGAAATACTAACTCCTCGCCGTAGGATTCACCACCTGGAGTTTTCCAAAGCTAGTTTCAGGCTTGTTCTGTGCTCTTCAGTATCCATGCCCCTCCAAACTGCGTCTCTCCCTGCCCCTTCCTCCCTGGCTCTCACCTATATTTTTGAATTTGGACTGCAGTACCTATTTTAAACACTGCGTGCCAAGGTTATATCGCTCCTTTTAAAGTGTCGACATGGCCTCAAAATTTCCCAGAACCAAATATGACTGGGCATCCACTCCGGAGAAAATACGATCCATGGAGATCCTGTCTCAGAACACACTTTGCAGACTTTACCTGTCAAGACTCACTCACATGACCACTATAGTATGTATCTGTGGTCCTGTGGTGTCTGGCACCAGAGCATTGGTGGCAGATCCTTTGATTGCTGTGACTTACAAAGCCTGACAGTCCCCTTAAGTTTAAATCCCTGAGCTGGCCCTTTATCCAGACCAAATTTAATGACGGCTTATTCTACATCCCATGTGCTAGAAAAATATAGAATTTTGACTTTATCATCTTCCCACCATGTTTTCATTAAATCCATCTAGCAGTTTTTGAGGAATCCTACTCACAAGCAAACATAAAAGCAACACACAACAAAAACGTTTGCTAAAGTTACTCCAGTGCCAGATTTATAGGGTGGGAATATGTGAATGTTTCTCCTTGTTGCATTTACTGTAATTGAACTTTTTCTCCAGCAGTGACTACTTCTTGTATCTTTGTGTGTGTATGTGTGTGTGTAAGAGATGCACAGGATCCATCAGAGCCTGCTCATAAGGCTAAAAATTAGCAATAATGTGCTGGCAGATACTGGGGCTCATGGAAAATGACAGGAGTAAGAACAGAGGACTGGTGAGAGTGAACTGATATTTTCTCAAAGATGGCAGAGGAGTGGATAAACATCTCAACACCTCCAGAGAAAGGTCAGTCTCACACTAATAAGATACCCTCTCCCTCAGTACAGTCCTCCTTTGTTCCTTAAAATTGTTTTTTTTTTCTGCTAAAGATTGCTGCAACAATGGTTTTGAGTTTCCAAGTTTTAAAATTCCTTGTTGTTTGGCTGCACGAGCCTATTGCTGATTGTTGTTCGTCCACACCCCACTACCATCTGTTTCATTTCGTGTTTTGACGAAGTGTGAAAAAGTGGCCCTCTTTACCTTTTCCACAATCAGTTTTCTGTGCGAGTCATGGATGGGCAGATGGGGGAAAAAAAATCACTCACTGGTATTAATTGGTCAAATAAAAATCTGCATCCCACCGCTGCCTTTGTAGTTCCAAAAATGTTTTGAGTGGCAGCAGTAGCTGGCAAACAGAGAGCAGCAAACAAGTATTATAGGGATTTTTATAGGGATATTTTTTTTTTTTTTACTTGATTTTTCTTCTATGGGCCTTTTGTGCCCTGTTGATTTCTTAGAAGGTGGCTTAATTGTTTTAATTCAGCTAACATGAAAGGCATCCACGGCATTAAGAACATAATGTATAAATAACCACGATGCAGAATTAGAGCTGTGCCTGTGTCTTTACCCCTGTGGGATTCATGAAAGACAGTTAAAACACTAAACTCCTGGGTCTGCTGCAGTTTTTCTGACCAAAAGACTAGGGCCATACTTGTGTGTATCAGCGTTTCATATATCTTACTGTGTATTGATCAACTATATTCATCCATCACTAGCAATCATGTGGAGCTGTCTCACATGTAGCCTTACAGAGATGCTAATCTGAGTGCTGCATCGATCTCTATCCATCTATTTCATCCATTATATGCAACATACAACAAAATTGATTGTTGATACCGTTGACACTGACACCGCACACTAGATATGAATACAAAGTGTTTATTGGCGGTAGGATTCGGAATCACTGGTCCATAATTTGATTGGAATCTCATAGGTATCCAAACCAAGAACCACATTCACCTTCTCCAAATAATGACTCCTCGCTTCCTTCGAAAGCTTATCCCGATAAATCACTTCCTCTTTTTTTGAGTTTTCTGTTTCAGTCTTTGTATTTCACCCAGAATTGCTCAACAGTATTGCTACACATCATTGTTTATATTTATGTTCCCGCCAACATGGCCTATATACCCCATAATGCACCGCGCTGATGACGTCATTCCCAAGCCCTATTTCTTTACTGCACACTACTATGTCACTTCCTGGCTGCCAGTACTAGAGCTCATAAACTCCTCCCCTGCCATTTTAGCAGATGGGACATTTTCCAAACTAAAAACTCATAGTACACATCAAACTAATTTTGATGCATTCTGTCAATTTCGATAATTCTTATTTCACTGATGTATGATTTTTCTGATCAGATTGTATGTAAAAACTCCCATGAGTCTTTCAAATATTATTTTATGCTACATACTAAAGCAACAAAACCTGAATAGGGATCTGCTCTTTGCATCTGAGAAAAGTCACACCCTCTTCTGTGACTTTCTCTCAGACATACATGTACATATTGACTTATTTACTCACTTAGGCCCCACCGAAAATGTATTTACAAGATCCCAGTAAGTGTTGATTACATGTTTAACACTCTGATTTTTAACAAACTTTGTAGCAACAAGCAGAGTGATTCAGTGCTGCACTCTGCACACAAAGCCTTTAAAGCTTATTGTTTGAACATGCGCACTGGTTGTGAAAACCACACAGCCGAGATGGTCTTTGAAGAGTTTTACCTCTTCAGAACTGTGAAATCTGTAGGATTTTTTTTTTCTCTCAGTCCTGTTTTTCCCCATATTGGACATTTTTTTCCTGCTCTATGCTGCTGCCCTGCTTGTTTCCTCTGCCTCTCAGTTTACTTAACCTCACCGTGAGCGACAGCTCTTATGTTGTGACCGCCGCCGGACCTCCCCCAAAGTGTAGCCCTGAATGCAACACGAAAACCCAGCATCAAGCATCTGGGGCTGGAGAAGCGTGGTTCCAGTTAAAATGTCACTTGCGATCACCTCGGGTAATTGTGAAAGTTGCGAAAGGCAAACAAATGTGTTGCTTGTTAGTTCTGCTTCTCTCCAAACTACTTTTCAATGTGGAACAGACGGAGGGACAAAACAGGGATGAAGACGCTGTTCTCTGAGGACGAGCGTTATTTCTGACACCCAACGACATTGTGGACACCTCTTCTACACATCCACTGAGATTATGTCCATTATGATTGAGTGACGCGAGGTGTTTGCAGGGCCCTAAAATTTGTGCAATGCAAAAAACCTTATAAAACTAAAGAATTTGGGGACACAAAAAAGAAGAACATGGAATATGACAAAATTTGCAGAAATGTGGATTATTTCCTTTTTTAAAAAAAGCATTTTTTCACAGTGCCTAGCCAGATGATCAGAAAATCAGTGTTAGGATTTCTTCCTCCTCCGCACACACACAAACTCACACAAATATTATGATGTGATATATATTTCTTAAATTCAGTAATTTTATTCATCCACCACACGATTAGACACTTTCCAGGGATAAAACTACTGTACACGAATTGTAAAGCACAGAATTCAGGAAATATTCAAACTGAAGTAAGGAAAATGGATTTCATAGTGTCTTGTGTTTAGATAAATGGCTATTGCATAGATCTACAGCACACTGTGTTCACATGTCTTGTAGATATGAAGGTGTGCGCACATGTGAAAGTGCTGCTTATGTTTATAGAAAGCATGGAGCATCATAGACAAACTTACATTAAGTGGTCTTATGACAGTTGGCAGAGAAGCACAATTGAAATTTGACAAGAAGGTGATGTCTGTGCTGAGTTTGTACTGTATGTGTGTGCACTTCTTAGCTTTTGGCCTCTGTTGTGAAAAGTAATATCCCTATTCTATAATTTTATTTTATGTTATTAGGGCGGAGATTTTTAAAAACAAATCAACCAACTGCACGGTGTACATACCACATTTATGGCTACACACAGTTTTTCTCTGCAATGAGGTAAGTAAACCAACATTTGGATGTTTGGTTTAAATTATCTGCCGAAACTGCTGGCTTGATTTCTGACTATCTGCTCCAAGGTGAACGAATGCATTTGACAGCAGTAATATGTATTAAAATATCATGGACATGTAACAAAAATGACTTAAATTCGAACAGCCAGCTGTCTCGTGCGGTGGCACACGTGCTGGTTTCCAGGGTGGCTTCATCTATACAGCCATTAACTTGTTTGATTCTGATAAAGTTAGACCAACAAAATTAAATGAGCTGACTTGAGGTGTGCTCAGGCAGTAACAGACAGAGTCAGCGTAACATTAATTTTATCTCAGGCTGTAATGACCCCCAAAGCAAAAACAAACAACACTACACTGCTCGGGACGCTCTGACAAAGCTGCTTGTTTTGCATCATTGAGTACAAGCTTATTTTTCAGCTTCCTTTGGTTTTGCAATTTTGTTCGCAGTGGAATTTCTTTAAACTGTATCTGTATCTTGTCTTACTGTGTAACTGCTCTTTTGGGGGACATTTTGTGATTAGTGGTCTGAAGCACGAGAAAATGTGGATTATTTTTTCATATGGTGAAAATGGCCACATGCAAACAAGCTGCATACACACACACACACACACACACATGTTGAGCATTGGTTCCAAGGTTTGATTTCTCACAGGGACATCTCCACTCGCCACAGCTGGAGCTTCTGGAATGCAAATAAGCGCTGAGGCCATGCCAGAAGCACACACACAAGATCTTTCCTGCAGGTTGTTGGACATTATTCAGTGACACAGTTCAGATACATTACACAGTTTAATTTATTTCAAATTCTGCCCTGTCTTTAGTGGAATCTATTCAGTTATTCAGTTATAATTACTAATAACTCTGTCATTCTTCTACCATATAGAATTATTTTTTTCCGGTTTAACCCATTATTATGTAACTCTACTTCCACGTACGTCTAAAGTGCTTGAGGGAAGTAATCCATCACTACAAAAAATGTGTTTTCATTTTTTTTCCTTCAGCATTACCTCACATATTAAACAAACTCCAGTTTCACTGGACAGAAAAAAGCTTCGCATTTGTATTGAGTCTGTGTCACATCCTGCATGTTTGACTGGAGAGAGCAGATATAGTAAATACTATGCACGGTGTGTTTAGTTGCCTATTGCGCGTACATATCGTTAAGAGTTGTCAGATAGCCAATAATATTTCTTTCTCTGTTTACTTCAGAACTATCCAAAATAGCACAACCTTCAACATCTAGAGGAAAAGACAAACTGGATTCATTCACTGGAACCATGTCTGTACTACATTGATATTGAGGATGTGGAGAATGTAAACAAATGGGATAAAAAAACCAAAAAAAAAAAACCTGTATGTTCTCTTAAAGAGTGTGGAAGTTTGATAAACGGATGAATCGTATTGTTCATGCGAACTGTGAACTCCCATTGCAGTCACAATACAAAAAAAAGTTTCCATTCTGTCTTTGCGATGGCCTCTTTACAGCCACCTCTGAAAGCTCTTAAACACATGGTTTACAGAACATTTCTGGGCATATTAACACATATTTAACATGAACGGTCATTATCTTGCTAAACTGGACCTTGGTTTACACCGAGAAGATGACAACATCATCAACGCAGATCTAACAGAGATCTGCAGAGAGTAATTTCATCACTTTAACACTTCCGTCATTGTTTATTTTTTATTTGTCGTCCATTTCTTGTTTTTTCATGCTCCAAGTTTCAGAGAGAACTGGGTTTAGTCTCCAGACTAAAACGTTTGATATTTACAGGTGACATCTGTGATTTCGGTCCAACTCATTAGCAGGCTCAGGGACTCATGTCAAGGGCTTGAGTTATGTGCTGTCTCCTAAGCGGCATATGTGAGGTTTTTGACAAAAAAAAAAAAAAAAAGTTCAAAATAAGTAACACTTGCCTCAGCGAGTGAAGAGGGATGAATCTATTCATAACGCAAACACACACACGAGGAGGACTGAGCAGGCCAACGCCTGATGATAAATCCGTTCTCTGCTTTGACAGCGATTGTGTTCCAAAACTGGGGAAGTTGGGACTTGTGTTGCGTAGTTTCTGCCCTTCGCTGACAGAACTGATGCTCCCATGCAAAGTAACGTGGAAGCAAAACTATCAGTCATCATCGTGGACCTTTTCGAACATCTTCTCTGCCAAAATTTTTTAATTTCCTGAAAGGGTTCAAGAAACATGTTGAAATGAGTGTTGAATTTTAAAAAAAAAAAAAGAGGTTTCCATGTGTTTTGTGCATTTCAGTACACTTTGCTAAGTGCTTCAGCATGAATATGTGAAACAAAAAAAACAAAAACAACACTTCACATGTGTTACTCTAACTGGGGATACTCTTTCCTTCTCTCTTTTGCCTTTGTGTTTCACTATTTTTGTGTAAATGAGAAGCGTGAACAGGTTTAATCAACATAGAAAATTGTGAGTTGATGTTCATTTATTTTTCATAAATCTAGTGATAATTTACTGTCAACAAATCCCTGATGGGGACGAAAATCCAAAATGAACTGATCCCTCTAATGAGCATTGTCTGGGTATCAAGTCTGCTATAATGTACTCCTCTCCGCCGCAGACCTCCATTATTTAAACATCATTAAAAACACATCAGTGTTGCTTCATTGTAATTAACACGAGCTCTGCAGTTTATTTCAATTCCGTCCCACAGACACGTGCTGCAGCAGACCCAAAACCACAAATTACTTCTGTTTGAGTAACATTTGTTTAAAAAATAAACCACTTCTCGGCTGTTTTGAGAAATCGCTTATTAAGAAATTACGTCAGAAATGACAAATGTCTTTGGAGAGCATTTAGCAGGGCTGATTGTGCTTGGGTCGGAATACAACAGACATGTCAGGGAAGTTACAAAGTACTCGCTGACTAATGCATCATTGATTTTTTTTTTTTTCTTTTAATGCAATTTGTTGGCAATAACAAGAAAAAGAAATCTCAGATTATTCAAAATCTGTTAAATACATCATGGAATTGGCTACACTTTCCAGCTACTGTGCTTGAAACTATAAAATTCATTTTCAATGTACAATTTTCTGCGCTTAATGAAGATCTCTGTTATGAGCATAATTGTGCAACATAAAGTGCGCTTCATTGAATGAAGCGGTGAGTTTTGCTTCAGGTGTCTTATTTAAATGATTTTTTTTTTTAAAAAAAACACCTGAACATATTTCATCAAAGTCATGGTCGGTGAGAAAATGATTTTTCTCTGGTCTTCACAGTCCTTTCACCTGCTCAATATCATATTCAGATGGGATCGTGAGCAATACAAACCCACCACTTCAAGTTCTACATTAAGTGGCTATTAATTTAAAAAAATAAAATGATGACTGTTCAAGTACCTTTCTTGTGCTCACACACACATGCATGTGTGTTTATGTTCCGCACTGTGCTGCATTATTCATTGGTAACAAAATGTAACACGCCATCAGAAACAGATGGTCTGGCATATGTTTCTTTATCTAACTGCCCCTCTCACACACACACAGGAGACCTGGTGTTGCTCAGCATCCCAGTAAGACCATAATAAGAATGAGAGTGACTTTTTAAGGATTAACATGGTGGCATTGTGGAAATACAGATTGGGTCTTGGCATGTCTCTAATGAATGTGGTCTGCGGAGTCTGCGTGCTGTACAGTATGTGCAGTGGTTTATATGCTGCAGCTCCACTTATTGACTTGGCCTCAGTTCATGTCCCACTAATATAAGTGCCAGGGGATGACGTGAGGGCTGTGTGGGTGTGACACAGCTAGTTCTGAACCCTGTAGCTCCCAGCGAGCATGCTCCCTGTGTGCTTCTTTATAGTCCAGAGGGGGCCGGGAGCCAAGAGGTGACACATAGGGGCAATGTGCAGGGACAAAACTTGTGGAAAAAAAATAGCTAGAGATCCACGGAAATGAAGGAGGAGCAGATGCGTGAAGAGTTTTTCCTCGAGAGTTTCTGTACATCTCCATTTAGCAGTGGAGAAAAGATGGGAGGATGACAGCTACAGTAGACCACTCTGGAGATGGGCAGAGACGTGCAGAACAGAGACAGACAGCAGCCAGAAAGAAAGGCCTGACCACCTGCGTTCCCCAGAAGACCGT
>KV751325.1:11622213-11639050 GCA_001698575.1 Mola mola
GCCAACTTAAACTTCTGTGAACAAAGAGCGCTCCTTACTCCCACAGAAAACACAGCCCCTGAAGTGCCTCGTAAGCCTCATCAGTAGTCTTCTGTGACTTTGTTACATCGCTGTATCACACCTGCACAATGCAAAGTCTGAAGTCTGAAGTACAGTTTTATCAGTTCACCTATATGATGTTTACAGACTTCAAAGGTTGAATTTAAATTCTCAACATTTCAAATTTATTCTCTAAATTGTATTTCAACTTTATTCACGACATTTGGACTTTTTTTCCTGAACATTTTATCCTTTTTCTCACTTTTTCCTCGAAGTGCATAATAATAAAAAAAAAATCTCCCTCCTCTCATCATTCTCTCTCATGCCTGGTCCCAATCCTCTTCCCTAATTATGAATAAATGGTTAACAGTCAAAATCAAGTTAAATATTAAGTGCTAAGAATATGTCACTCAAATGGATCAGGACTGTGTAAGTGTGGTATAGATTTGATTGACAGTGGTCCAGCAACATAAGCAAAATGTTAACAAATATTGATTTAATGTGTTGCTTAACTCTTAATTTACACAATATGTTGAATGAGACACAAATTGCCATAACTATAACCTGGAACTGATTAAGGATAAAGATTAAATCAATTAACCAGGAGAAGGTACAAACGCTCTTGAAATTCTGCCCTCTGAAAGAGGTATTTTTGACATCATTTGCAAGGCCACAAGGTGGAAGAAAATCTGATCGATCAACATTTTTTCTTCTCTTCGCTGACTGTTCGAACCACATATCATCAACATCAGCGTATGTAAACTACAACACACTTATTCTTAAATTCTTGTAGTCTCAATGAAATTACATCCTCTATAAGGTTTTGTGATGGCCTCCTGTCGAGGACACCTGTCTTGGCTAAATGACATTTTTGAAGCATGGTCATTTTGGTCCATTTGAATTCTGTTAAGCACTGGAAAATTCAATACTGCTTCGCTGCATATAGATAGGCTTGCCAAAATGTTCCCATTATAGGCGCTTCACCCAATCACATCAGTTTTCATCAGCTGAGTGAGCCCCAGGGCATCCTCACCTTGCCGCTCTTTTAGTCGTCTGTCTTTGTCTTCACCCTTTAGTTGACACTGATTTTTTGATTTTTTTTATTTTATCCCCCATATTAGAGTTAAATATTCAACAGTTAATCATTATAATTGTTGGTAATTAAGAACTACAGCGCTTGTAACAAAGCAAGAGGACATTTAGCATTTCCAAAAACTACATTTGAGTAACTTGGACAAACAAAATACTGTTTCCTACTTCTCCCCTTTCTCACCCAGCTACAAACATCTCCAGGTCCCCGTCTCCATCTACATCAGTTACAGCCACTCCGTAGTTGAGCTGGGTGGGGTTGTTGTCATAGTCGGGGGGAAGGACGCTCTTGGTTATAGCGGAGAACATTGGCTCCGATCGCTGAGCCGAGGAGATGGGCGGCAGGAACAAAACCAGCCACAACAACATCCTCACCTGACGGGGAACAAAAAGATAAATAATTGTCCACAAAAATCCTACATAAATAATGGAGGAATAATATAAGGCTAAACTAAGAAGAAGAACAACGCTGCTAAGTAGGGAACTTTCGATCCAACACATTCAAATGACACACTCTTAAAATGGACAACAGCACACATCGGTCCTGGCAGGCGAATCAAATAAAAACTGTAAGTCATACTCTTGTGAACTGCAACACGCGCCTTTGCTAATTGTCCAAATCCATCCCGAGGAAAACATAAGCAGATTGTGGGCTGAATTTTCTGCCACACTCAGACATAAAGATGAAGATGTACCACAGCTATCATCAGCATTCTGCAGGGTTAGACCTGGACGACGATCACACGCAGAAAATCCATACATGGAGTAGGGCATTACCCAGAGGTCGAGTTATTACAAAGGAAACCAATATGACTATGACAGAACAGAACTTGGGAACCAAAAACAGATCAACTATGAATTGGTTAAGCTTTTTTGGATAAAAGGGCCTCTGACCTTTCAGCGTTCACTACACACAAGGTGATCTGCAGGCATACAGTATAGAAATGTGATTTCGGATGCTCAAACTGGAGGAAGGAAAGAGGAAGGTCACCTCCTTCCGTCTAAAATAAAACGTTTGCCATCAACACTGCTGCACAAGCTTACACACGCACACACACATTAAATGTCATTTATAAGCTGACAACTTGATTTTTGTTGCCTGTGGATTTATGACGCAGCCTTCGTCATAGCAGCCGTTGAACCTGTACTGCCACTGAGCCATTCCCTTCACTGCCTCCCAACTGCAGCAGCAGATTCCCCCATCCTGCTGCTAGTGTCCAGGTGATATATGGCTATTTAACATCTCCCTCAACAATTCAATTTAAGATAAAAACCACGGTGCTGTTTGAATAATACTCTCAAAAGCACTTCGGCAGGGAGAAGATGCACCTCCGCTGACACCTGCAGAAATATGGCGGCGGCTAATGCTCGCTCTCCTGGCGGTCAGCGTGTTGATAATGCTGGTGGGCGGCGATGTCGACTGGGGCTGTTAGCACAAAGGGTTAATTAACAACACTAGGCGCTCAAGATGAGGCGTTTCTCCTCATTAGCACAGGATGTAATGACAAATGAGCTGAGCAATTCCAGACTAGACAAGGCAGCTTTACTGACTTCCTCATAAACTCCATGTTAGATGGAGGGCAGTGAGCTTTAAATTAAAAAAAAAAAAAGAAGAAGATAATAGGGAAACTTAAAGTAAAGATTGCCCATTGAAAAGAGACTTTTAAATGATGCAGTTTCTGCAGCTTATATGATGGTAAACCTTTAGAAATAAGGAACCTATTCTAGCACATACATGTAGAAAACATGACAGTACACTGTCTCTGGGCATCTGTATGCTCTCTGTCCCAAATGCCCGGTCAGAGATTGGTAAAACAGCATTTCTGTATTCTGCATCCTTGATATGAAATGCCTCAAAGACATGAAACTTCTAGACTTTAAGTTAAATAATTAAGAGCAGTTTCCTGAGGACATTGATTTTTATGATTTCCTTAGTTACTCACTCGTTAAAAAAATTATAATAATAATAATCTTAAGATGTGAGTTCCCTATCCTTGTTTATTCTATTTATTTATTGAAATATTTAGTATTTTGTCATTAAAAAAAAAAGGTTGAATTGAAATTAAAATAAAACACTTTAATCTCACTAGTGGGCATCTGAACTTAAATGTCCACATTAATAGGATTTGTAAAAGACGGGGTTTTATTACTGTGGTACTGCACCAGTGGGCACTTCAGTTAATCAACAGTCTGAAAACAGAGAAAAAGTAAAGTATTTGCAATAATTCAACCAAACTAAATGATAATGTGATAGTAGAAGGGTGTGGAAAAAGGATAGATGGGTGCTTGAAAACACTGGGGAGCGGCCTGATAAAATGGTGGGTTATATTATCTAGTCAAGGGCATGAAGGAGCTTTGCCCAGCATTCACTGCTGTTAAGACTCCTCTTTTGAGATTCTAAGTGAAGTTGCAATGTGACTTTCCTACAAGCAACAATTCTCAAAACAACTGATGCACTCAACACCTGCGGGGCCAACGACAAGCTGTCCTTAACAATACCGGTAAGGAGTTTAAATAAAGTCATTTGTGTAGTAAAACAGTCAAAGACCATGAAATAGCGCTGGAATGTCTTTTGGAGCAGAGAAGTGTTTTTTGATGTGGTTATTTATGTTGGCAGTAAAAGGCCATTACCGCAGCGTGCAACATCAGCATGTGCTTTCTGGAGCGTTCAAGCCGAGCTCTGATCCTGACAACACTGCGACAAAGAGCCAGCATCATCGCCAACATCTTCAGCTTCGAACACACACACTTACAGAAACTCTTGTCTGTGAAGGACGAGCTCACTGCAGAACACACACACACACACACACACACACACACACACACACAAACACACACACAAAGTGCTGTACCAGTGCCAGTGAAATAAACTTCACAGTCCCTCTGGATATTATGAAACTGTTCCAGCTCATTTATCATTAAACAGTGAATATCAAACAGTAAAAACTCTCTGCAACACCTTATCTGCTTCACAACAAAAGAAAATATAAAGTATAAAGTTAAATTAAACAAAAATATTTTATAGGTCATTAAAAATGCCACAACAATTTAACATTGTTTGTGGAATGCTACGCTCTTGAACACATCACCATTGCAATGTATCACATGAATAACTGAAATATCATATGAATGAATTCTATTACTTAAATTTGTGTCAATGTACCCTATATTAATTTTCTATAAAGTATAGTAGCATATATATTAAAAAAAGTATACGTAATATGTTTATTTATTAAAATATTTTACAGTTTTCAGAAATGCAATTTGAAAAAAGTGCAAATTCAAACGAGCAGACACAAGTAAGGAATCATAAAAAAAAAACTAAATAAAAGAAAGGAACTGTGGAGAAAATAAAGAGGAAAAAGTGCAACCAAACCCGGTGGTATAATATGAATCCTGGGGGACAAAACCTGCAGCACCTAATCCATACAGTTACTGACACATCACTATCAAGAGCTATCTGAATGAATACTTATTAACAATCGTCCTACTCTGGATTTGCAATTTTTCTCTCCCCAGGAAGTTCGAACCAGGGCGGAAATCAACTTTGCATCAGCTCTCTCTGCAGCAGGTTCCGGGCGGAGCGCATCCGAGCATCCTGAGCGCGGAGGAAGGCGAGCAGCTGCAGCAGCGACCCAACTCGGGATACTCACACACTGACGGCGGAGACGCTCGGAAAGTCCCGACTGAATCCTCCGGCGACTGACGGCGAGGACACGGACGGAGAGGCAGAGCGAGAGGAGCGGCTAATCGTGCTGCGTCGCAGTTATCTCAAGGGCTTTTCCTACTTATCCTCTTTAGACAACTTCCAAGTGATGTGCTCAATGAAATCACTCGTGAGACATTTGAGCCAATCACCGCGCAGCTCGCGGGACGTTTAAACAGGTGACCAATGGCAGAGCTGGGAACGGATGGGTGGGCGGGTCCTCAGCTGGGATGGGGATGCTCCACATGTGCGACATTCTGTCATGTTTTCTTTCTTTTTCTTTAACTAGAATTAAATTATGGGATTATGAATAATTATAGCTTTGAATGCCAGAAGCAAAATCGGGGTTTTATTGTCAACTTCCAACGGGCTTCTGACCCTAACTTGAGGTCCAAAGCAGGTGGTTGACCCATGTTTGGAGGCTTTCTGTCAGGCAGCTTCTGGCATCGTTTCTGACATAAAGTCCATAGAGCTTTCTGACATACAGCACTTTATAAACAAAAGACACTGCTGTCAGAAAAGTTTTTTTTTTTAATTAAAAGTCACAAATCATAGTCTTGCTGGTGCAATGTGTCCAGGGCTTGTATCTGGACTGGGGTTTGAATCCTGTACGATGCTTTTTTTTTAATACACCTTCTAGGTGAGCAATTGTATTGTTTGGTTATGTTCACGAAAACCACGAATACTCGGTACATTTACACAAAGAAAGGTGGTTATGGTTAAAGCCATAACACAGCATGGCTTAGATTTTTTAAAAACACAAAACCTGGAGGGGTGTGATTGGTAGGAATGGAACGGCCTGCCCGATCTGAACCCGAGTGGTGTTCAGTTATTGGATTTCTGTGCTAGTCCCAGTTTGTCCATAACTAACACCATGTTCAGCCATAAGAGTGTCCATAAGTGCACTTGGCACCAGGACACTCTAGGTCGACAGTCAATGATTGACTTTGTAGTCGTATCATCTGATCTGCGACCGTATGTGCTGGACACTCGAGTAAAGACAGGAGCAGAGCTGTCAACTGATCACCATCTGATGGTGAGTTGGATCAGGTGGCGGGGGAGGAACCCAGACAGACCAGGCAGGCCCAAGCGAATAGTGAGGGTCTGCTGGGAACGTCTGGCTGAGGACCCTGTGAAAATGGTCTTCAACTGGGGGTGAAAGGGGCCGTCAAGCTGAAGAAGGAGACTTACAAGGCATGGCTGGCTTGTGGGACTCGTGAGGCAGCAGGCAGCTACCGGCAGGCCAAACGAGCTGCGGCTCGGGTGGTCACTGAGACAATTTACAGGTCAATCTACGTCCCAACTCTCACCTATGGTCATGAGCTCTGGGTAGTGACTGAAAGAATGAGATCGCGAACACAAGTGGCCGAAATGAGCTTCCTTCGCAGGGTGGCTGGGCTCAGCCTTAGAGATAGGGTAAGGAGCTCGGACATCCAGGAGAGGCTCAGAGTAGAGCCGCTGCTCCTCCGCGTTGAGAGGAGCCAGTTGAGGTGGTTCGGGCATCTGGTCAGGATGCGTCCTGGACGTCTCCCTGGGGAGGTGTTTCGGGCATGTCCATCCGGGAGGAGACCCCGGGGCAGACCAAGGACACGCTGGAGAGATTATATCTCTCGGCTGGCGTGGAAACGTTGTGATGGAAATTTTTACTTATGCTGTACTTATGTAACCCCTAGCAAAGCATTTATGTATTCTCTTATAATTTAATCATACAAGTGTTTGGACATAATGAACATGCTGCTTGCATATAACGAACATACAAGTGCTGCACAAGTTCTGCTTCTTAAGTTCTGCTTCTTTCTAGCAAACATTTAGAGGAACTAAGCAAAACCTCAGGCTAACCGCCCACACATTAGCACATAAGACCTTTAGCCCCAGACACACACACACACACACACCCACGCACACACACACATCCTAAAGGTCATACGTACACTCACATGCATGCACATAGACACCCATTCATCATTTGTATATAAATACATCCTGACCCCAGTGTTCGACGGAACACTCTGCTCTCAGCTCACTGACTGTAGACTGTTTTCCCCCTTGTGCACTTGGCAATAAACAGTTCAGCTTGCAACTGACTGGTCCGAGTCGTCTAGTTCTTTCCTCTCCTACAGATTGATTTGCAACTCGGAACCGAACGATAACTTGTGACCAAAGCCTCCGTCACAACGTCTTGGTGTCCCCCCAGAGGAGTTGGTGGAAGTGGCCGGGGAGAGGAGCATCTGGATCTCCCTGCTCAGGCTGTTGCCCCCGCAACCTGGAAAACGAAACAAAACGAAACGAAACTATTTCGGAACATTTAACAGGTCATTTAAGGCCTTAAAGCCTTAAACTTTTCTTTGAGCAAGTCAAAATTCAATCAAATTTTCTGGTGGAAAACTGTGATACATGCACTTGTTTGGGCGGCACAGCGGTGCAGTGGTTATTACTGTCACCCCACAGCAAGAAGGTCCTGGATTCGATTCCCGGGTCAGGGCCTTTCTGTTTGCATGTTCTCCCTGTGCCTGTGTGGGTTCTCTCCAGGTACTCCAGCCTCCTCCCACAGTCCAAAAACATACAAACTGGGGGTTAGGTTAATTGGTCACTCTAAATTGCCTGTAGGTGTGAATGTGAGTGTGCTAAGCGATACAGCAATATCTACAAGAACAGCTCATAAATGCAAGATACTTATTTTCATTAGAAAAACCTTAATCGGCCCTTTAAGGTTGTAACTTTGATATGTTCCTAATAACCTGACCGAAAAAAAGGAAGTAATCAAAATTGTGACATGCACACTTACAAATGAAGCTGTTGGTTTTTCTATTTGCCTCCTTGACGATATCTGAGAGGAGCCAGCAAGCTTTTTCTGCTTTCTTTGGGGGGGTAAAAGGACTGTATTGCATTTGCATAGAGTAGTGATATGTGCCTCAATAACGTTGACCCTCAGAAATAGTAAATAATTCTTTCCCAGATTGACGATTAAAAAAAGTTGTGATTTGCATCATAGCAGTCAGAATCGTGTCAATGTGTGTGTTTGTTTGTGTGTGTGAGAGAAAGTGAGAGAGAAAAAGTGAGTTTGCAGGTTTACTGCTGTGGTGGTGCGTATGTGGTGGCACAAAGCCGTGGTAAAATGAGATGTTCACATCCCAAGGACATTCGCCACCATAATTTAAACTCACTGGTGCTGGAAGGCTTCAGACTGAAAGTGTTGAATCCATAAACCAGTGCACTTCTGTCTTAACTGTTATCATCTGTGATCTGTTGGTGTAAATCTGCAGACTCAAACAATGCAAATTCTAAGGCAGGAAAAGCAAGCATTTTCATGCTGCCTTTACTGCTTCGGCTTCAGGTTATAAAACCAAGTCAAAGACCTAAAGTCAACACTGCTTTTGATTTTTTGATTGCTCCTACTTTGCAGCTAATATGTCCCATTTGATTTACAGGCGACAACGATCGCTGACACCAGGTCGCAAAATGTGAAGAGTTTGAAGAAGGAGAATCCTCGGGGCTTGGTGTACTGTGGCACATGATACCTTCAGCTATTTACTCCCTGATCTACAGTCTCTCACAGCAGAGACCACAGTGTTTTTATTTATGAGGGGACAGAGAGTCATCTATCAGCACTCAGCTGAAGCCGGTTGTGGTGTATGGTCTGACTTTGAGGTAGGGAGAGAATTGTATTCCTTCCCCACTGTGGGACAAATCTCAGACACGCACTCACCTTTACTTCCTTCACCCTTGCTCGTAGCCAAGGTCGTGCCCACCTCTCCTTCTTAGACACAGTGATCTTAAAATAGAGCTTCTTTAAGTGAAGATGAGGTGCATTGAAGGCTCAAGGGAAGACTGGAGACAAAAGCATGGAGAAGTTCCTCTTTAAGGGCTGTTGAAAGATGTATAGTGCGACAGCGTCGTGATTAATTCCCTGTGAGGGGGATAAAAGAGCACTTCTCATATCATTAAGCTTTAGTAATGGTCCCAGTGCCTCGTCCCCTCTGGTAGGGTTGCATGGCGTTCAGTCCTTCTGGCTAACAGGCCTTCTGGCTACAGATTCCCACTGCTGCTACTGCTGCTGCTGCTGCTGCTGCTTTGGTACAACTGGGGAAGAGTCCGCTTCCTGGAGCAACGCTTAGTGCATTTAGATCCAGAATGTTTTCTCATCAATTTCACATGAACCTTTAACTCCCCATTTTAAAATGCTCTTCTTTTAGATGTTGTTATTTTAAGAATATGTACACCAATACTCTCAAATAGTGCATGATTAAAGTGAATTATATTGTGAAGAGCAGCTTAAGAACAACCCAGACAAAGTGTATATTCTGTGGGTAGAGAAGGCGTCCAATGAGGCAACATACTGAACCTGAAATTGCTGCTGAAGGCACAGCCCTCAGTGAACGAATGCGTGTGAGAGGGTGAATGTGGCACTTGAGTTTTATGGTGCTTTACAAGTCTACAGACTTGTAAAGCACCATATCAATGTGAGTTCTCCAGGCCTACACATGATTTTGTCCCACATACTAACACATATGTATTGTGGCTCAAATGCAAAAGAGATCATAATCACCGCAACATCACTGGCAAAGTATGAAATGTCACCACTTTAACAACACATGTAATGCAAACAGTCATCGCACAAAGTGAGGAGCATGCCAATGAACTGAAAAAATAAACTAAAATCTAAGTTTTTCTATTTGTTTTAACATTGTTATGTTTTCTTACTTTGCCAGCATTTTAACGTTTTATCTATTGGTATGTGATTTCTTAAGCTCCAGTTCCTTCAGCTCTCTCATCCACCGCACATATGGGACAAAACTCCAACATTAGATGTCCATTTTCTGTGTGAAAAGTTATATGTGAAATCACTCGGGCACTTGCGCATATACTATTCCTCCCTCTGTCTATATCTTTGATGGTTAGAAATGTGCTTTTTGTGATAGGAGTTTTGTTAAGGTTTAATAAGGTTGAATTGATAGCCTGATTTCTTACTTTTTCTGGCGTCTTTTGAAAATGGGTGCGCTGTTTGTATAACCTAAAGAGGCACTTTTTGTGCAGTTGAACAGTTTCTCTCTTACTGTTTACACTCCTCTTGTTATTTTTTGGAATTCTCTATTCCGCTTCATGCTCGGAAAAAAACATTTGAAAATATCCGATTTTCTGTGTGGATGAGCTCCAGCATCTTTGAACCTGTGCACTGAGACTACTTAAGCCTCCAGGGGTGTATGTGCTGCATACGTTAGCATGACTGCACTTTCACACACACACACACACACACACACACACACACACACACACACACACACACACACACACACACACACACACACACACACACAGAGCAATGCTGGGATATAGGTTTAACCAACAGGGTCATTCATAGATCAGGCCCCCTTGACAGCTCTCTTAAATGTCCTTGGCAGCTCCCCAACCCCCTAACTCCCTGTTCCCTCTCTCTTTCTGCACCTTTTTCTCTCTGGATGAGCCTCTGATAGATGCTCTGCCTCTCTCCTCTGGAATGCTCCCCTAACCACTGGGCCCTCTAATGCATGACACAATCTGTATATATCCCATTAAGTGTCACTTGTGAATGAACCTGTTTCTCTTCAGGCCGTTCGCCTTGCAGAGGATGGGGGCCAGAGGATGACCAGCTCATTTTAAGTGAATACAAATGTCTCTTGGACTGGTTTGGCCTTTAAGAGTTGTGTGACAACTTTTCAGGAGCAGTTTATATGAGTTCACATGTTAGCAGGTATTTCCTTCTGCAGTTTCACCAAATGTCAGTGTTCCCTACAGCATAACTCATCTCCTGAAGTCGGATGTCTTCACAAGAGTGTGAAGAATTGCACTTGAAAAACAATGTTTTCACTTCACCCTCTGTAGTCCCCAGTTAATATTTGTTTTGTTTTTTTACATCACAGGGTTTTGTACAGACTCTGCGCATTGCTATCAATCACGTTTTTTAATTTAATGTATGAATATGTGATTTATGTTGCTCAGGCAGAAGATATAAATCTATTTTGCAGAGAGAGGGAGGAATAACTCTGATGCTGATGTACCCTTATTGATTGGCTGGCTTAATAGTGTTTGTTCTTTATAGCTGATCTCAGGATATAAAGCAAATAAATAGTTGAGAATGAGTTCAGTCACTTCAATGCTCATAAGGACAGGACAAAGATGGAGCGAGGAGGAAGGAACAGGAATAGAAAGCAATATAAAAAGAATGATACAGCAGCTGATTGTTGTATATTGCCACATTTAAAGTAATACACTTTATTCAACACAGAAAACATTTAATTATTTGAATTCGGCACAAGTCACATGTTTTCCCAGCTTTTAAGTCAGGCTGATAGGCGTATTGAGCTACACTACACCTTATTTCTGGACATCATTGTACTTTTTGTACTTTATTGACATCATACCATAATGTCATAAGGGACAGAACACAACGTTTCCCTGTAAACCCAGAAGCTACACGGTGTGACGTCAGTCTTGAGTCATATCTTTCCTGCTAATGCAGAGTGTCAGGCTATTATTTGCTCTAAGACTGTTTTAGAGTTCTGAGAGGATTTGTCAAATTGATTTGAAAACCAAAGCGCAGCTAGCCCAGGCACCAGGCTTGCCAGAGTGACGAATGTGATTCCTCTTGACATGTGAAGTTTGGGGAGGGGAGAGAATTGTCTTCAGGTGAAGTGTCTGGCCATGTTATGTAAAGGCATTAAAGTCACAACCATGGTTAAATTCAAGCTCAGATTTCAGCTCGTCATTGGAACACGGAAGAAAACAGTGAAACGACTTCAGCTTCTTTTAACTTGCCCCAAACTGAAAGGAGGAGAGGAGCACATAAATCCAGCCCATTAGCCCTGAGGTCTCCTGACGACAGTTCCCGCCCTGCGGCTGATGTAAACCAAACTTCCTGTTCGGAGATGAAGAAGCCTGTCAAGCAGCTGCAGCCACCCCGACCCCTTTGTCAGCCTCCCTCTGTGACGCTCGGGCATTAATAGTAAATCGATCCTAAATGAGGGACAAGGGGAAACAAGAGAGAGAAAAAAACACAAGCGTCGATCTCCGGTGAAGGGATGTGCAGAGGCGAAGATGTTGGAGCGCCCTGACATCCCCATCTTCTCTCTCCAGCTCCATGTCTCTTCTCCGAGAATAAATAGCCAATATTGTTGTGAACACCGAAACTCCTAAAACAAACTGAGCTGCAGGTTTTAATTTTGTGGCTGTTACTCTTCAAAAGCACTGCAGCTGTGAAGCTTTATGGTGGATAAAGTTACCATACATCTAGAGAATTCTCAACTTTACAGCTCCTTTCATTTTTAAGATAGTCACTGTGTTTCATCGCTGGAGTACTTGCTGTTTGACCATATTGTCTGCAGGCTTGTAACGACCTTGTGATCAAATGTATGTTTGTTTATCTCATCATGCCTAATAGTATATTGATCTCAGTCTGGAAGAAATGACTACATCATCTCACCAGCCTGTGTCATGTTGAGCAACCCAGATTACCTTCCAGACAGCGCTAATTGCTAAACAGAATATTTTAACCTTTTGATGCTTTGTTTTGTGATATTGACAGCATAAAAAATGAGCTGGGTTGTTTTTGTATGTTTGTTTGTTTTTGTTTTGGTTTTGGTTTTTTTTAAATTGGTGTTTGAGGACTTGATTGCATAAGTTTCAACTCCATGTCACGTGATCTTTGGTCTGTGGTCTGCAGCCGTAAATAGGACAAAAGGCACAAAAACTGTACCGGATGTTATCGCTGCCAGTCTCCTGTGATTCTGCTGCTGTCTCCTCGGTGGACTAATCAGGCTGCAATGTAATTCCTGCTCAGGAGTGCATGGGGCCAGCTCTGCGGAAATTCATTTTTTTGGTTTAATTTCAGGGCTATTGATCGTGGAGCGCTTTGCGGCCGCATGACATCCATAATCACAACGATGGTGTGACAGTGGAGATAAATAATGCGGCACGCAGGCACAAGTATAAGGAGAGATGCAGGGATGGAAGGAAGGGAGAATTGGAAAGAGAAGAGAAGGAAGAGCCAGGTTCCATCTCTTACTGCAGTCTGTATTAATTACCGAACCCCAGACTATTATAGACTCCCAGCCTGAATCCTGTCACCTGATTGATCTCCCGCACTACAAATTAGCTTTCTTCCAAAATGGGTTGTTTAAACATTCATTAAAGGATGGGACTGGGTGCATTACTAAGGCGAGCGTAATATCTGTAATTATTCTGATTACTGAAGCATAATTAAGCCACTGCTATAGAAACCACAAGGGGCCAAAGCCACAGCATGATTATGTGGTTTAGCATTTATAATGCTGTAGTCTGGGTCTACAGCAAGCCACAGCGATGTGGCTGAAATGCTTATTCAGGAAAAAGTAGATGCATTTTGAAAAGCAAAAAATATCGGAACAAACATTTAAATTGCAAACTGGAGAGCATGAAATGAATTTGTCCTGGTCGGTCGTGTTGACCAATACATAACACGCCACTATTTTAAAATTAGATTCTCTCGCATTTTCTTTTTTACATTTATTTTGATATCTGAGGAGACACACACTTTCCCAGAACACAGTTCCTCCCCGGTAGGCATAAACACCTATTTCAGAAACAGCAAGGGTCACTGTGGTCAGTGTCTGTGTGGACAGAAACCTTTAGACAGCCCAGAGACCTGGTTCAAGCTGGAAGCGGAGGCCACAGCAGGGGTTTTTGGCCTCGGTTATGTATGCGCAATAACCAAGTTTAATTGGAGCTTCACCACGGCTTTTTACCTGTCCCCAGCTACACGATCCATACAGTAGGCTATGCATCTTACAACAAGATATGGTGGTAGTAGAGTGTACACGCAGTTAAATGATTATGGTGTCCAGTAAACAGTGATGCAGCAGTGCATAAAGCATGCCTATTTTTGTTGCTGGAGTCTAGGGGTGGGGGCTAACAACTCCCGCTCAAGTCAAAGCGGCAATAAGGATACGGGGTTAATGCAGCTTGGCACACAGTTTTATTTGTCTGTAGGCAGACAGGTCCCCCTTTTTCCCCCTCCCCTGGGGAGAAGTAGAGCAAAATGGATACTGGTGAGAATAAGCGGTGCCATGGAGGATGCTTAGCTGCAGGAGAAAGAAGCAAGAAGGATCATTTTTATCACGATTTTTTGATAGATACTATGCAGGAAAATCTATGTGTCAGAATAACAGTATTATTTTATTTACTTTCTAAATAAAACACTAAAGCCAACAAATTAAAGTTTTATGAAATGTCTGATGGAGACTCTTACATAATGATACCTTTCAGGTAAACTTTTATGATTTCAAATTTCCTCTGGAAGTCATTCACAGTAACCCAGTGGAGAAATCTCTTCTGCAGCTCCGTTCCAGCTATTGTCTCTGTCACACGCAGGGACTTCTCTTATCGTCTGGACAAATCATTGTTCATGAACTAAATTTATAGCCTGCGCTCTTTGAAATGTGAGCAAAGAATCTGAGTCCTCAAAAGCATATTGTTGCCCCGAGAAAGCATCTGCATGTGGAAACTATTCAGTCTGAGTAAAACCCATAACCCATATGACGCCAAAAGTGATGTCATCAAGGTTACCTCAGATGGGGATTCAGACTCTAAATGCTATTCCTGTGAAGCGTGAGTCTCTCATTGAAAGGAAGACTGTAATGACAGATTTAGGAAGTTTTGTATTGTTTGTCAGTGTTTGGAACCTGTTTATTGCAAAACTCTGTATTTTCAAGAAAACAACGCAGAATTATCAGAATTTTAAATTGGATTTTTGATTTTTAAATATGTTGATTCTGGTGAATCTGCATTTCACATGGCAGCGCAGGGCGGCTAGAATAACAACTAACATGCAGAGCTCTTATTGGTGTAATGTGACAAACCAAATCTGTAAAGCTACAGAGCAAATTACTGTTCGCCGGGATTGATTTTTATTCACGTTGCATGTACTCAGTTAAAACCTAACTTGGTTTCTTTATCCTGAGCTGCGAAGATACTCTGCTGCTCTACATGCATAAATAAAGAGACAAGGCTAGGCAAAAACAACAGCCTCTTTTTTGGTGTCAGGGATGAGCACCGCTGGGAGTGAATTGTACTACAAGGCTCCACTCCACTGATCAGTTACAGTTATTTGTATGGGAGTCAACACCGAGCTTGCTTCTTCTTAGGGAGGGCCGGTGACCCCATCGTGGAAATGACCTGTTAAGAGAAGCGGCCTTTTCTTATCTGCATGCCCTTGGAGTACACGCCCATTGATATGCCACCTTGACTCTATCTTCATGCCAAGATGCTTCCAATTATGCAAGCCGCTGGAGTGAGGCAGAGTGTGGGCTTCTATGCAATGAAAACTGGTCCATGGATAATGTGATCGTGCTCCGTCCTCCCCCCTACAGGGATGGTTTTCTGCTCACGGACGGGGGGGGGGATTTAAAGAATAGCCATTTCTCTACTCAACACTTCCTACTTCACCCAGTTTCATGACCCCATCAGATAGACTGATCTATTTAGTACATGGTTCATCACCAGGGCCTGAGCTCTGCAACAGCCTGTATCTCGTGCATGCAGCAGTTTAGAGCATCTTATGTGAGGATTTTCGCTGTGACATCCCTACCTGTGTTATCAGTCTTTCTCTAAATGCCCCTTTTTAAGCAGCTTGATGTCACCAGACAGCCAGGCAGAGGTGACGAGACAGTCAGGACAGTCCTGTGACTGACAGCTTGCTGTCTTTCTGCTGAAGTGACGAGCTCTGAGTTAGACAGCCACCGGGAAAGTAAAAGCTGGACGGAGGAGAGAGAAGTTTTAAGCCTGTGGGAGCTTTGTGTCCTACCAGGATGGTTGTGTCAAACATGATTTTCTTGTCAGGCGTCCAGAAATGTCGTTTGCACTGTGGGCAATCAGCAGAGTAGTCTCATTTATGTTCTTTTTATTTGGATTCCCTCGCTTCCAGAAGAGGGCAGCACTTTGTTACCAAATGTTGCTGTAACCTCCATCATATACAGCCTTCCTGCTCTGAAATCTCTGCTGTGTAATTTACTGAAGCAAAGTATGCAAGCAAAGCTCGTCGTCTGGAATGCGGCTGCTCAATCTGTGCATGGCTCCCATCCCTTTAATCTCATGTTAACAATTTTGAGAACAAAACTTTTTATACTAAAGCACAGCTTGGCTTACACACTGCGATTCATGAAAGATGAACAATACACTTTACAGCAGACTTCAACCTCTTTGCCTTGTACTGTCTGTCGCCCTTCTTCTCTCTCTCTCTCTTGCTTTGGTTTTCTCTCCCAGCTCTCTTCACTCTTTCGTTTCCCCCATCTGCCTCATTGACTCTGCTCCACCCTATAATCACGACAGTTCACGACTCTCATTTGGAGTGGTATATATAGCAGTAATTGTCAGGGTGCAGCACAGAGACTGGGCAGAGCATGTGTATTCTCTCACTGAGTAGCTTTGCAATAAATCTGGTAGTGGAGAGGAGAGGATTTGTGTTGTCACGTGCAAATGAATACTTGCACACACATTAAGGCACTTTCACTCATGCATAACACTCAAATAACACAGTAAGAGCACAAAGAAGTTAAAAAAAAAAAAAAAAAAAGTCCAAGCACCTTCAAGTGGCATTGTACTAATTTGCAAGCACCCTCATTGTTCCTGACTCATTATATCTCACTGCCTTTTCATTTACTGTCTCAATGGGCCAGACAATTGCATGTGTGTCTCATCATATGTTTTTACTCAAAAAGATGAAACAATTACTCAATTACGGTACATTGAATATTCAGGAGAGCACTGTCTGTACCAGTAAATATGTCAGGTGATGAGATTGGGCCTGTGTGTCAGGTGTTCTGGGTATGATCCACAAGCACTCAGAAATACACTCACAGTCTTACAAGCAGGTAAATCTTTTACAAGAGGAAGAGAAGAGAATTGAACCCCTGCCACCAGGCTCTCAGCTGCACCAGCAGCTCATCAACCTGAACATGATCAAACGTACAAATCCAGGCGGTTCCTGTTATCAAA
>KV751325.1:11639235-11672800 GCA_001698575.1 Mola mola
AGGTCTGTCATTCAGCGAGCGCACACAGTCTCCATTGTGGAGTCGTCTGTGGCCAACCTTAAAGTCAGGGTGGGGTGGTATGGGGACCTCCCGAATAAAAACACGTGCTGGAAACGGGAAGTAGGGCTACATGGATAAAATGAGAACCAAACATGTGTGAATGGAGTTTGGTCATATCTTCGCAGCTCTTTTTTTCCCCTTTAACCTTAAATCCATTTCTCCGATCCGATGCCTGGTTCTACGTATCCAAGAGTCTTCTTGTTTACTGTAATCAAGTAATGTCAAATGTCAATGTCAATTACAAAATCTACAAAATTATATTCTCTTTAACGCCGGTTCCGGACATTGGCATCTAGCGTCTGCTTTTGCGATGAGATCATTTTGAGCTCTTTACACAGCTTTGGCTGATCAAGTTGATAGACTGCACAATAGCAAGTGGATTACTTTCAGAGGTTCTAAACATTTGGCCAGTTCAACATCATGAATCATCAAACTGTGAAGTCTACATGATTGCAGTTTGTGTGTATGCTGAAAGTGCATGAAGGATGATGGATGTGTGTGAGTGCGTTCTCTGAACCCAGGTGCTCTGCTTTCAAGGGTTCTTTTCTGTTTGCCCACCAGCTGTTTCATCCCAGCAAGTGACCACTTCAGAGCTCAGCTGTTTTCTTTTTGGGTGGACCTGTCAGCTGTGATCAAATCAGACCTTTGTCAAAAGTAAATTTTGCTTCCAGACATGGTTGATTACTCCGCCCACTTCTACTAGTTTTGATATGCTTGAATTTAGTCATTAATCCCAGGACCCTGTTGTGTATTTTTGTTACTGAAACAGCTTGCTGATTACTGGATTCGCACAAGGGTCAGCATTTGCAAAGGTTTAAATCAAAGACTAACCATGACAGGCTTGTATTTGGACAGCCTTGGCATTTCAGGGGAAACCTTGTGAAATAGGGTGCCTGTATTCCACTTGCCTACAGATCTTCTTAAATAACCCATGTGTCGGAGAAAGTGGACAGAAAGCTCTGCTTTTCGTTGCACAAAACATATAGCGTACAGACAATTCTTTATCATCAAATTCTGCAGCATCATGAATTAAATGGCAAGAAGGAGGCAGAGAGCAGAAGACATTTTAGTATGTGATGAAGGTTTATTGATTCACAGTAATGATGAATGAATGGCTTGTGATTTGCTCTACAACTGCAAATTTGCTTCTGAGTCGGCCAGTGTCTAGTCCACAGTTATCCCAACCTCCTTTGATGAGAAAAACATGACAACGTTTATCACCTTCATAACTTACATTTTTAGCTGCAAGAGGAACAAGTGGCTACAGATTACTTCTTTTAAGAGTGCCGCTACAAAAACAGCTCCAGTTCATTGGATGTCATTGCGTGTGCATCACAGCTAAAAGCAGCCTAAATCACATCAAATGCTGTTTTTACTCTTTAGATGATTCCAAAGTCCCTGAGAGCACAGCTTTCCATGAATGTGACTGTAGAGAAGCACCACATAGCTCACACAGCTTTAAAGGTAAAATAAAAGTAGAACTGACCATAGAAAATAATGTCCCAGTGCTATGCTTTCAGCATGGGTACAAATACAGTAATGTGACGAGAGTGGTGAATGTGAACCATCTTAATCTATTAAATGATATATATTTTTAAATAACACAGAGACGGACCATGGCAATATGTCAAAAGCAACTGTACACAAGCACAAATCAACAGAAAAGCATCTCAGCAAACACTCAGTTTGGACTTTGAGGTCGATTTTCTAGGTTATTCTGCAAAAGCTGCAAATTCTCTCTTAGACTACAGAGTCAAAATCATGAAGGGGAGGAGGGAGACAATCGCTTGATGAAATAAACAGTTGTCTACAGTTGTCTTAATGATTGACATGCCCTTTCCTTAACATGTGCTTGAAACTGGCCAAGAGAAAACCATCTCACATAATATGAGGGAAAATCATGTTTAACAAAAAAACAGTTCCTCTCTTCTTCTCTTTCTGTCCTACTTTCTTATACTTTCTTTCATTCCCCAACTCCCTCACCAAAGTCTCCTCAAACTCACAATCTCTCTTGTCGTCTGTGATGGAAATCCAGATTCTGGTCTTTCCCTGATTCCACAAGCAACAATTCCATGGTGCTTCTTTATAAGGCACATGCAACAGTCCTAAACCTAACTCTATCCTTAAGGCTAACCCAAACAGACATAATTAAAAGCCTTTTATACACTCTCAAAACCCAGCTGGCCTGCCTACCACAATGCTGTGGTTTGTCAGGCTGGTTTTCCCTCCCATCAGAGAGGATAGAAGAGAAAATCGACAGCCAAAATAAAATAAATCGACAATTATTCAATTTTTCTCTCCCTGGTTAATTATGAATGAAAAAAAAAAATCTTTGTTGTGGTTAAACACTTAGTAGCAAGGTCTATACTGACATGCTGTGTATAGGTGAAGTAAATGAATAAATAAAGTTACAGCATAAATAACAACGTATATGAAAACTAAACACAAACCTTATATTTCACTTTCTGGAAGGTAAAACAGTATTTAGTAAATGTAAATTTTGATGGATAGTTTAAAATATTATGGGGGCAAAAAACTAGAATACTGATATTTCAAAGATAAAGTGCTTTGTTACATAAAAAATTCCTTTCGAACCAAAACTTTGTTCTATACTCACTACAGAACACAATGATTTTTAAAAACTAAAATAATAATGCCAATTAACTGTAAAAGAAAACCATCCAAAAGGCACTGTACACTATTCACCTGAAACACAGTGAGGTTAATATAATATACAGTATTGTTAAAGAGTATCAATAATGAACTCATGTCAAACGTAGTGACTCTATAAGTTAAGAATCTGAGTGAAATAATGCCAATAGGGGGATTTATAGCATGTTTTGCTACATTTGCTCTAAATCTGCCTCATGTGACTGAAATCACATGAGTTTACAACTGAGTTTACTATCATCTTTATCTCAGCTTGGGAATGAGATTTCCCAGCAGCATCAGTTTCCCCGTTGTCTTTGTGACCGATTAGTTACAGCGACGTTAATGTCTTTCATGCGTATATGTTTTGAATAACTAACTTAAGTTACTATTCATCCACATTCACAAATATCCGTATAGTTTAAATCATTATCCAATATCATCTTACTTGGGTAGAGTTTAAAAACAAACAATAAAAAAAAACATTGAGTTGTCAGGCGCTCGTTCGGCTCTTGTTGTCAGTGGAGTCTTCTGTTCGCTGCCGTGATTTGACGTGCTCATGAATGTTTCAGCATCTGCCAATGAACAGGCCCCTTTCTGTGTGTTCTCTCTTATTGTAGTTCCAAAGGTCCCAACAACCTCAGCCCACACTGAGTAGTCTCTGGGTGACTGGAGGTCCTACGTACTGGGCCCTGTGATGGGCTACACAAAGTTGTTGGTGATTTGCCTCTGGTGCTCAAACAGGTCTTCGATCTCTGCACTGTATGCATCACCTGCAAGGGAGAAAGAGAATTCAGCATTAGAGGACAGGAGACATTAAAATGAAAAGACAAAGAAGTGTTCTGTTCTCACCTGCATGACATCCATACATGTATGCTCTGTGGCCATCGTATTTGCACCGACACCTCATAACATTGTTCAAAAAGTCAGACTCCGCCATATCCATTGAGGGATTTACTTCCACCTGCCAAAAGACACAATCACGCCCAAACTCATTCAGTATCACAACAGCAGAAGTTTCATCGCAGCTGCATACTTCATCACTGTGGGCAGCGTTTATTAGGAGAAATTGAGAATTTATCCCTTATTTGTGCTCGCTGTCGCTACTGTTCCACCGTATCTCCAGCTGGCCAGGTTCGTGATCTAACGTGTCCTCCGTCTGCACCACTATTAAACACCGCTCCTGGCTTATAGTCAATCTCTTTCTCTAATATAAAAAGCTGGATGACCTTTTTATACAGTATTCCTGTTAGGAAAGAAAAATACACCATGTACTTGACTGGATATTTAGATTAAGTTGACTCCTTTGTCTACAACTAAGCATGTGGCCAGAATAATATGACATGGCAAAACACTTTTCAAATCCCATTCCGCAAAGCACAAAATATAGAGATGCTCCTTTAAGGAATCATAAAATACTCTATATCATGACACCAAGACATGCATGGCTACACAGAACATGATGATAGTTGTATGAGAGGTTATGTAACTTTACAGCTGAGGTTCGTGGAATGTGGCTCTACCACAGTGCAGCCTCCAGCGGAGGAGACATCTGCTCCTCACCTCCATAATAGGTATGCAATAATGACGACTGAAATATTCAATCTCATAACTACTCTATCTGAGCAACAGAGTAGTAATGTATCTCTGTATGAAATTGGTTATTTTTGAGGGCTATCATGCACAGTACTAATAGTCTGTCATTTGCAGAGCGGTGCTGTAACTGCTGATACAACCATTCTCTTAATCTGCGCTGGTGATAATACTGAGAAGCCATTTACTCTAATAGCTGCTCTGTAAACTGCTACACCCACTTTAAGTACATGTTACAAACAGCTAAAGGGAGAAAGAAGGCAAACAACACACACAAAAAAAACTTAAAACAACTTGGTGAATGCACAAAAACTCTTCTCTTAATTTTTCAGGATAAAATTACAGCATTGGACCATAGCGCATGAGTCCTTTGCAGAGGGGGTGGCTCAGCGGCAGAATGTGTTGCTAAGTGCGAAGGTGGCAGTAAAAATAAATACAGGGCTGGAGAAATTCCTTGGTGGCAAATTAGCCGTTCCTAATGGAAGGGGTGACTAGGTGCTGTTTCACTAAAGGGAGGCAATAGTTAATTTGGGTAATTTGTGTGTTTCATTAGCAATGGTTGTTTCAAGGGTGGGCCTGCTGAATCTTTCTGTAAAGCCGAGGATCAGAGAAGTCAGGCATCATCTGCACTTTACTAGCTAAATGAAAGAATACAGCAGCCAGGAGGACAGGTGCTGTAAAAGATGTTTATATTTTTCCAATTCTCTAGCCTTGGTGGGTGCTTAAATGTGTCTCCTCACGCTGGTCTCCTCAAGTGATCCTGACCATTTCAGCTTCGTCCAATACTCCATTTCTGTCTTCCTCTATCATTTTATCTTTTTCTCCACCTCCATGTTTTGCTGTAAATACCACTTTGTAATTACACCCTGCTCAACATGGTTCAAATTCATCCTGTCTGCTTGCATGTTTACGTCTCATCTTTTACGAGGAAATTAAATAAATCCATCTTTGATAGAGAGAAGTGTAATTACGAAGACTGAGTGTGACCTCTCAAACAGTGGTAATTATCAGATGCTGTAAATAATCTTCCACAGTCGGGATGTGAAATTGGCCGCATGAGACCCGACGACTGCTGCATATGGTGGTAGGAGTAGTAGTCTAAACTGGAAAGGGAGGATGGTGGGAGATAGAGTCCTTGATATGTTCTAGTCCAAATTAGTGACAGAAATAATCAGAATGTGACCTAAAAGGTAGCTAGTTTAAAGATAATGATAGCTATGTAGCTGCGTCAAATGGGCGAACGTGTTTGTCTGGTGATTTTAAAATGTCTAAACTGTCATTGCAATGATGCCTTCTAATGTGGTATTTTTTATTAATGCGAATTCTTGAGCACCTTTGCATTTAAACATTACCTTTGTTTCAAAATACAAGGTACTATGATAGTAACAATAAGCTACTCCATTTGGCTCTACCATAGCCTCTGAGGCCCAGTTGTGGGTTTAGAACAGAGCAGCTGACCCCATTGATTTGACTGATCCACCCGGATCAAAGTAATAGAGATGGAGGAATGTTTGAGGTGATGACCGTGGTTAGGTAGATCATGATGAAAGCCACCTAAGCACCAGTGAAACTTTTTCTCATTAGCTAAATAGTAGGTCTGGAGATAATAGTTTAGTAGAGAGTTTGATACCTTTTTTATACATCAAGCTATAGCTAACAGCTAGTTAGCTTAGTTGAACACAAAGATTTGAAACAGGGGAAAACAGCTAGCTGAGCTCTGCCCAAATAACAACATCCACCTATCAGTTACTCTGAAGCCAATGTTGTACCTTGATCGTTTAAATACAGCAATGGTGGCCAAAAGGTCATTTTAAGACTGTAATGAAGAGAAATATACATATTTCACAAAAAAGGAAAATTATTCCTTTAAACGAAAACTTGACAGTGTTTGAGTTGCTAAATAAATTTGTTAAAACTTTGAAATGTGAACCAACTGTGAATACAAAATTATTTCTGACCTGGAAAATGTAGTCACCAGGCCGTATGTCTGTCACGTCAATCCACTGACAGTCAATATCGTGGCGATAGGTATCCCAGCAGCCCACAGAGATACCCTGGTCGCCCATGTTATAGCAGGAGAAACGCTTCTGGATTCCTAACACACATACATGCAAGCAAACTTTACCAATCTCGAACTTGGCACTCTTGATTGAGTTCAACCATAATAAAAAAATAAATAAATAAACAGAGAGTGAACAAACAACAGAAGAACAATTATCTAATATGATAAGTAAAACTAGTAACTAGGACAGTATTTTACTGGGTTAATGAATAGTGATTACCATCCGGGCAGTACGTGTCCTCCAGACAGAAACTAGCCTTGTGTCCCTCTGCAATCCTCGTGCCATTTAGAGTTAGTAGGTCGTAATGCGTGAACACCTCAATGCTGTGATAGTGCCTGAGACAACAGAAAGAAAAGTCCAGGTGAGAGTGTGCATGTGTGCCTGTCTGTGGACCTATGACTGCGTGCATTTAATCTAACCGAACACTGGCTCCCTATGGTTTGAAGCCTAATGACCTCACTGCTTGAACATGAGCATGGGTGTCACCACAACACCTCTCACAGAAGCTTGTTTTAGCGCAGGGGTTGGTTGAGCTGTTTACTCATTCTGAGTGAATGGAGTGCTTTCAAACACACATCCATAGCTCTGATGTATCCTAACCACCTGCGGCAGACCTGAGCGCGCGTACGTTACCTTGTCCTTTGTATTACACCCACCCTGTGGTAACTCGATTGGTTCAACATCATTTTCACAGCCAAGATCTGCAGAGCGGCTAATGAAACTGGAGCGATGACAATACAGTTTCGGGCCACCTGTAACTCATTGGGACACATTTCAAGCAGCTATCAAATGGCTCCTTGTTCTCTAGTTTAGACAAGCCTTAAAAGTGCTCTCGTCCTCTGACAACAAAATGACGTACAGATCCAGCCAACTTGAAAGATAGAGTGGAACGTCTAAATGAGCTAAACTAAATGAAAATGGATGAAAAACAGGCTGCCGAGGCCCAGTGACCGACAAAGGCGCCTGTGTTCAATGCCCATGTCGCATGTTACCTGCAGTTCCCTTGTCAATTCATATGTGTACAGGCACCGAGATCACGCTTCAGCATGTTTTCTTTCCTGGCAGCAATTGAATGCAATGAAATTAAATATAACCTAAATTACTCAAATTACTCAACGTGGAGGGAGCTATGTCACGTACAAGCGATTTTACATGAGGAAAAGGTGTTTGTCAGTTGTCTTGAAAAACCACAGCTCACCTACGCGAAGGACCACAGTCCAACCACAGTTTTCCCCAAAAAACACTTACCCGGCCACAAGGCAACCGCAACATCCCACAAATAGTAAGTACTTAAACAGTGCTTTCCATATAAACAGGCTACCTAAGCGTGAGCAATCTAACACCACCATAAAATCACTCTACCTGTGACACTGGTGCCATGTCCAGCTCTCTCTTGTAGCTTTGGGCCTGAAGTCAGACCGTCCGAGGTTCATGATCCGGGAAGAGAAGCGTAGCAGGCGTCGGTGACCGTACGGCCAGTTCATCCTGGCCGCAGATGAGGACAGACAGTTCTCCTCATTGGCACAGGTCAGCAGGTGGAGGGGTCGGTCTTCTAGGTAGGCAGTCTCCTGGACCAACTGCGCATCCACAACCAGATCAGGTGCAACTAAAGCAGGTCAGATGTCAGAGTTTATGTGAGATATCTCATTTAGGCGAAGAAGATAAGGGGCTACAGGAAGATGGCTCAACTTACCCTCTGAGCAGCTGACCCCTGCTGCTTTATTTCCACCTCCTCGGGGACAATGGACATGGTTGTTGCGACGACACTGTTGAATTGAAAGCTCTGTGCCCACGCAGTGAGTTCCACTGAGGATCACATCAGCTGCGTTTGGATCACCAGACCAGTACCAGGTCTCCTGTAAATGGGAAGGCGTGGGTGGTGGCTCAAAAGACAATATCAAAGCTCATTGTTGCTCACATAGAATACGGAGGGTATGACTATGGGTTGGCCTACATCAGTTCATTTGCTTCAACATCTGTTTGTTTGTTCTTTCATCAAAAGTGCAGACACTGCGGGTGAGAGTTTGATAAATCTTTTCGGAATGACGTCTCTGGCCAGTGCAGTCTGACATTTTTTAAATTATACAAATTGTTTAGAAGTGGGGCTGGTTTATTAATCCAGAAAACCATGGCCATAATTTTACACACTGAAGATCTGAAAAGTTAAAGGGGGCATGCGATGTTACTTTCATTACTCTGGTTAATCAGTTACCAAAACAGCATGCTTGCTGACACATTGTCAGTTGTGGATGTTGAGTTGGGAATCATTACCTGATGAGCGCTGGCAGCAAAGCCCAGGCCAAGTTGTCTGCAAACCACCATTGCTTCGTTGATGCCCCAGTTCTCACTGCAGACCGTACCCCAGCGCTTACGACCCCCAATCTCCATCAGCACCTCGACACGGCCTTCTGATGCCACTCTTCCACCAGCCAGCCGTACCTGGACATCCATTAGGTTTAAGAAATTAAATGTGGGGGTTAAATATTAGTTCAAGCTGATCAAACATAATTTTATAGTGTAGCTCACTTACCGTGTACTTTATGTCAGTCTGAGGTACATTACAGCGTACTGAGGCATCTTGGCTGTGTTTGAACGTCCATGGTTGGACTTCCTGGTAGGAACAGTCTAGGATGGAGCGCTCTGACCCCGTACACTGAACATTATTCATATGGATAGGTCCTGTACCTGAAGATGGAGGAGAATATGTGGTAGATTTGAAGACTATGCTAATAAAAAAATAAAGCTGCAAAACCAAAAGAGGAAGCACATTACCGAAGGGCACTATTTTTTAGGGCCACCCAACACAGGCACTGTGAGATTAGCAGACTTTGTCACGCCGAGGAGAACACACACATACAAGGCTCTTTACTTCCTTTGCAATGTATTTTGTGTTTCTTATCTACGTGGCCACTGTAAAAAGCTGTCATGACAAAATGTTTGTGCAAGTCAAGCAGAAGAACCAGCAACATCTACTTTGGGGATCTGTCACACCTCATTACCACCATTCTACTGCTTAAGGCACAGCAACAACAACAGGTCCACCACCCTGGCTGAACAAACAAGGCCGAATCCGTGTCAACAAAAGACTCTAAGAAAGTATTGCTTTGTTGTTGTTTAAAACCAGATTATCTCTAAACAACACAGAAGACGGTGGATGAAAAAGATTTTTGTGAAAGTAAAGAGTTGATGCTATGATGATTGCAAGAAATGAAAACACAAAACAAGCTATGGCTTCTATCTTATTTAAACAAAAGGCACGAGCTGCTAACTTAGACATGAGGTTGCATTGAAATAAACACGACCAAAACCACATAAACTGGGGGACAGAGAGAAAAACCAAGAAAGAGGGGCCAAAAAAAAAAATGACCGAAATGGTAGGGTCCAGACTAGCCATAACCAATCGGTTGCTGTGTTGGTTTTGGTAGATTGCAGGCCTGCCTCCACACTGGTGACCAAGTGTGGGTTCACATGTATGAAAAGGACACATCTCAACCACTTCCGACACTTTCTGTATAGTAAAAGCCACAACTAGATCTAAACTCCTACTGCTTAGATTATCAAGCTAAACATTGGGCCAACTTTAGGGATTCTCAAAATGAACCATGACATGCTGAGTTTAAACATTTGGGTTGTACACGGAAGCCCACTATAAATTCTAAGAAACACAAAATTAACATGCACACATGCATTCAGAGGGGTTTACTCCCTTATGCGCTTACAGAATACTATATGTATGTGTTCCTTAAAATTACTTGCTAAAATAACATTGTTGGCTAAAAACGGAAATAGAAACATTGCCCCTGTAATTTAAAGGGCTGATGGTGATAAATGTGAAGATGAAGGGAGAGGAAGAGAGGAGGAATGGCAGATGAAATTTGCATAGACCTTAGATTATTCCAATCAATGTCGTTCTCTCGGATACCCATTTATACCAATGTCGACTTAAAATCTTTAAATCTTGAAGTAGATAGAGCAAATAGCGTTATGAGAGTGATGCTCGAGAATAATTTAAATGCTGCTTAAAATCAGTATTTACAAGAAAGTTGGTATAAGGGGATGGAAAGAGAGCAACATCTGTCACATTCTTCTCAAGAATAGCACAAAGTAGTTGGTTAGTGGTTTCAAGGGAAACCCTGTTCTTTGCCTCTGAAATTCCATTCCATTTTAGGCACGTTAATGTATTGTGTGTGCAGCGCTTTCCTTTCTTCTCTTTTGGTGCTTCTAACATAAAATTTCTGCCATCAGAGAGATCAGTTTCCTAGCCACATGCTAAAGTCATGTAAGTTTGTAAATAGATCTGGCTGTCTATAGGCTTTTATGGCAGAGTCCAACAAGCATTAAAGGCATATTTTTTTTGTCAAAAGGATTTCAGAGCTGGCTATCGAGTTTAAGTGACATCAGTGGGGCATATTATACGTGCATGTATGTGTGTGCCACACTAGTGTGGCAGCAAAGCCGATGAACGAGACCACATTCTAAGTCAGAATCGTTGACTGGCAGATTATCAACCACTTTCTCCTGCACAAACAGCCAGTCAACCATAGCCTTTATCACATTATCACATTTGATCATCGTAAATAATCCAACACTCTCCTGTGGGGTCTTGATGCCACACACCGCTGTCTGAGACAGCTGATTTGAAAGTTATTTTTTTCCCTCAAGTGCTAATAGACAGAAAATACAGCTGAATGTAATGCAATACAATCTCATAATCTCATACAATCTCTAGAATCTTATCTCAAAATAGTGATGCTTTGATGATTTGACCTGCATGAACAGTTCAAACATTTGCGCAAACCCTTAAACTTAAAAAAAAAAACCTCACTCAGAAAGACATCCTGAAAGGAATCTAATTCAAGCCTTTTCCAACAACTTATAGGCCTGTACTTATGTGGCCTTCAAGCACATGGAAAATTACATGTCACAGTAAAATGTGTAAAAGGCTACATGTTATAGAAATGAAGCTGTGAGGGGGACTTTGAAGTCCAATAATCCAGAATTGGCAGTGTAAGTGTATGCACATGGGTGACATAAAAGAACATATAGGAAATACATGTATTAAAAGTGTGTTTACGTGTCATCGTCAATACAGCGTATGTCTCTGGAAAGTACCACTGCTTGTGCAAACAAGCCGCAGGTAATGGTAAATATAAATCTAAAGAGTGTGGTTATAAATAAATACATTCTCTGCCAGTCATGCTGCTGGTCTCGTTACTATGAAAGAGCAGCACCAATCACAGTGATGGAGAATAACAAAATTTCACCAAATGGGAAAGAAAATTTTTGGCTGGATGGTGCGGAGACACAATGTGAATGAAGAAGACCAAACATCTGCAGCCAGAGACATAGCATGTGGGGTTTTTTAATTGTTATTTGATTACTATGGGATGTGAAAAAATGAAAATAAAAAAAATTAATGATGTTGTAGCATTTTATATGACTCCACTGATCTAGCTCCATAAGGAACCGCAAATGTTTTCAATGTTGAAATAAGGCCAAGATGTAGTTATAGCCAACTAGTATAATTTGTGTAGACGTGTGTGGTTATTTCGGAGCAGCCTTGTGTCATTTGCTTGCAATTTATGTGTAAAAACTTGTCAAACACACAAATTGGTTAGAGTCTCACCTCCCACCCCTTTGCCCCTTTCCTCACACTTATGCGCCGAAACCACACAGCCAAGCAAAGCCAATTTTAGGAGGTTCAGGAAAATATGGGTTATACTGGTACACCACTTAGGAAATAAAATAACGGTTAAAGTGCTGCCTGGAAAGGCCATTGCGCCGGGCTGAAAATAAGGTCCAAAATGTGTGAGTGAGTGAGTGAGTGAGTGAATCACCATCTCAGGAAACACGATATAGGAAAACTTGCATTTCCTGGAGCAAGACTGGGGTAATATAAAAGTATAGGGTAAACCTGCCATTTGTCAGACCAAAAAGAGCCACATGTTATAATTCTAAGACCGATTTTATTACAGACACACACACACAAGCATGCAATATATACATGCTGGCATGGTCTTGTAATACATAAATGCAGCTTTGTGGCTAGATCAGAGGAAACCTATTTTAGGTAGAAAAGCTTTTTTTGGCCCCTCCTGACAATCAAACACCTGTGCCTCAGACTGCTGGAGCCATTATGACCCATAAAACTGACCCACTGACTGATGGTGCTGAAATCAAACAGATTTTATTTCTGTTACACTCATCAAAAAGAAAAGAAGTATAACTGACATTTATAGAAAACCAAATTCATGAGGTCAAAAAAAAATTAGACTACTCCAATACATACAAAAATACCCTTTGTGTGATCAACTAAACCAACGGAGTGTCATCCACATTTCATCTCAATCAGCATAATTAGAGACTACACCCGACCATGAGGCATGGGGAAGGAGTTTTCACATCTCGGAAGGGTGGACACACCACTGGCGCAGCTGGATAGTTGGCAGAATCTGTCCATTGACAAAACTTGAAATGTAAAACTGAAGAAAAAGTCCACAGCTCTCAGGGAGTGAATGAAAAGCTTGCATGAAGCTAGCAAGATCATGTCTGTGGATCTAGTAACCAAATGCCGCTGTTAACCATCATGGCTTATAGCATCATATTTTGTGTGTGTGTGTGTGTGTGTGTGTGTGTTGTGCATGTAAGCAGGTGGTAGCCATGGCACAAGACTCATGTAATCACAGCAGGAGATACAGCAATCAACACATTTGCAGCTTCAGAAAGTTACATACACAGACAGACAAACACCCAAACCCATGCATTATCTGATCTGTCAGAGCAGACGGGGGCGTAAAAGATAAGCAAAACACTGGAAAAGATTCCCTGTCTTCTCTAGAACTGCATGACGCATGATAAAGACGTTCAAGCATCTAAATTACAGATTGTGCTGAGTTTTCCAGAAGTCCCAGTGGAGTGTGAGAGTGAGATTTTCACTTACCTTGACCCATAAAGGCCCCTTGCAAGGCATCCTTGGCAGTACCGAAGCCCAGTTCTCTGCACACCACACTGGCTGCAGGCCTGTCCCACAGGTGGTCCACGATGGTACCCCATTTGCCGTCTCGGAGCACTTCCACACGACCCTCACCCAGCTTGGGGCCAGCCTTCAGTCGCACAGGCTGCGGCAAAGGGAAAATGCCTCCGTTCACAACATGTGGTACACAAACACCCTGTATCGTTGCGTGAGTGTAGGGCTAACCAGCAATCTTACCACAACAGGATACGGGGCCTGGGGTCTTCCTGAGGACATGCGAGCAAACTGAGGTCCTGGTACACACTTGACCACTGCATGTCTCCCATTCTTACAAGGGGTGGGACTTCTGGGGATCGACAGCTGAGCATGGCACTCTGACAGGGAGTCCTCAGTGCCCCGACAGTAAACTTTTTCTACCCAGAATCCCTTCTTCTTCGACATGAGGCTCAATCTGAGAAGATGAGAATGTGTTTGGTAATACATTTTTTAAAGCCTCTGACAGATTTTGTTTGAAATCTTTAGCATTTACAAAGAATTTAATATGGATGACTAACTTAGCAACAATTAAATTCAATAAACATCATTAGTTGGTGTTTTGAGAGTTTAACATGCAAAAGCTCTATTTAATCTGCTTAATCAGGATTGTGTGGGTTTGGTTTGTGCTAGCCTCCATTGAATTTTTATTCAGATGTTGCTGAACTCTGCTTGGTTCATGGATTTATGTGATCCTACTGTTTCCCAACAGAGCGCCCCACCCACTACAAAGCATCAGGAAAAAAATGGAATAACGTAAAATAACACCTGTCATACATATCTGTTTAAATTATGGCAAAAATTCAGCTCATAGAGTCATGAAGTTATACAGCAATATGAGGAATAGTTCTCTTATTACTACCTTGTTGAGGGGTCTACAACCTTGGTATCCCATATTTTCCTGTAAAAAAAAAAAAAAAGAGGATAGATGAATGTTAGTTCCGTCAGGTTTGTATATTTGTTGAGGTTACAAACACACACATGTCATCCTGTGAGGTAACCACATTCTTATACAAACAGGCAGTGACTTTAGGATACACTGCAGCACCTGCTGTTTGCTTTATATTTAACCCGGCCACACAGAAGGGATTTTTGTGACAGCACAGAATGGGACTATCACATTAAGAAAAGTTATCTTCCTTGAATACATGGTGAAAGCTTAGTTATACAGCTGAAATGCTGAAATTATCGAGGAAAAAAAGAAGAAGAAGAAGAATGAAGCTTTAAATGAAACTTCTGTATATGCAACCACAATGACATATGCATGTGGCTTTGTGGTGGATGTGGCGATGACAGGAAGAATGCCCTGTTCTTGGTCTCTTGCAACACTTTTCATGTTCATCTACATGTCTTCCTGCTTCTGCGATCTGTAGCGTGTACTTCCATCTGAAATGTGGGCTGCTACTACTAACTGGGTTTATGTGTAGTGTGACCAGTTTGTCATATGTTTCTGAGCCAAAGATTTAAAAAAAAAAAAGCACAAGGATAACAGTTCAACATGAATATGATTCTAATTCAAATTGACCTTTATGTTTAATAAAATGCCTTTCAAAAAAGCATAGTCCTTTTGAATGTGAGACTTCTACTCGTAGTTACAGGTTGTTAGGATGAAAGGCAAGCTCATCGTATTTTAAGCTATGTTGTATACCTCGAAAGCCACATGGCACCCAAAAAAAAATCATGACATTCAACATGAATGATGGAAAAACAGGGTTTGACCAAGCATGATGCACAAAGAGAAACTCTGGCACTGTGCTGTGCTGCACGTCCGAAATGCCAGACCCAAATAAAGATTTATGCAGCGAGAGCTGGCCCTCTCCAGAGGGTAGTGAAGAGGAAAGCCTGTTTCTTGGCATACACGAAAAGCAGACATGCCACACAGTCCGTGGAGACCAGGACATCCTCACACCACCGCAAACTGCAAACAGCCTCAGACGTTCACATCAACTCCACCAGTAATGCTTGAGATACAAAATAAACATACTGCAGGGTGGCTGACGTTTTAAATGTCTGACAGTGATGTTGCTGGATGTTTCCGATGCTCCACGGACTCCACAGGAAGTTGAACCGGAAATCCTTGGATTTATTCAGCTCGTTCATTCATAACTCCTATTGTGTTGCACTTCAACATGTGGGTCATTAACCCGATGTTCAGAAGAGTATGTAGTGTTTATTGGGCTCAAAAATGTGAAAACTCTCAACTGGAATTCATCAAAATGAGCTGGCGAGGTGAAGTTACCATTGTAACATCTTTTAATCTCTGGTGAGCTGTACATCATGGTATCACAGGTGCGGGTAGGTGGCATAAAACTTCAGTTAAAATACCCAAGTGCTGCTTTCAGGAGGATATTTCTTAAAGAAACACACACGTCTAAGGATATTTGTATGAAAGCACAGGGCAATGTTTAAAAGTCTGACATAGATTCTAGACATTTCCTCAAGCAGAAAGCAAAAAAAAAGAAAACAAAACTTTTAAAAAACAACCTGTGCAGGAATCAAGAGAGGCATTGTTATTGACATGATGTTCTGTTGATGGCTGTTTGAAATCATGAACTGCTTACTTTTCAGAAACACATAACAACTTGCTCCCCCATGCTGTAAGTAGTCAATGAGCCTGAAAAGACCTCTCGTCAGGAATATTAGTATTTTGTAAGGAAACAGGTATACTTTCATCTCAGCAACCATTTAGAAAATTGAGGCGTTTTGCAAATTGCAGACACTTTTTTTAAAAAAAACACTTTTTTAAATGGACTGTCCGCTGGCCCATTTGAAGAAAAAATTTTGGGGAGCTCATTGAAGTCCTTTAAGGAATGAACATCAGTAAAATTAATTCTAATCAGTTTAAAATAGCCTTATAAGTTATCAAATGTTGTCTTGATGGCAGAAAAAGTAATCAAGTCCAAATCAAGTGCATGACTCTAAAAAAAGCTGTGTGAGATGTCATGAGAACCACTGTAATTCATGACACATTGTATAAGATTTAACACTTATGCTTTACAGTGTCTTGAAATATACTTGTGAAATATCTTAAATATGTCTGCCATGTGGCTTTGCGGAAACATGTCATCTGGGATAGACGTCGAGGAGCGTACACATGGATGTACATTTTCCCATGAGGCAAACATGTCTGTGACTTGTCTGTGACCTCACCGCAGACCAGTCTTCCAATCATTTTCCCTGCTCAGATCCTTCAGGTCTCTCATTTGACTGAATTACAACACATTTCAGAGTATAAGAAACACAGGAGAACACAGGCTCAACAATTGGTCTTAAAAAAGGTGCAAGTAAGATTTGTAATGCTATTTTTTCCCCTGTGTAGCATCAAAAGCAAAATGACCCTGTGTGAATAGTGAGTAGTATCGTATTAGATCAATCTGCTACCTAGACAAAAATCCTAATTTGCTGCTCTGAAAATAAGGAAAAGCTATGAACGTTGACTGTTATACCCTGGACTATGGGAATATTACAAGGTGATGATTTGGCTCATTAGGTAAAAGTGTGCTTGCTTGAGAATATTTTCCACATTACAAGACATTATCTTAACATTGGACCTTATGATCAGCTAAAGAAAAATGAAAAGAAAAAGGGCAAAGATGAAAAACAGTAGTCCTCATATATAGGATACTGAGGCATGGTTAAACACGCCAGATTTAATTTTGCCTCATGGTAATGATCTTGCATTACTGAGCAAAAAGAGCAGATAAAAATCATAGTGTTTCCAATCGATTTTTGAAAACTGGCTTCCCCAGTCTGTTCTGGCCCGCAAAAAGAGCACAGAACAAACAGAAATTAAAAGAGAGTAAAATAAATTAGAGAAAAGGTCACTGAGAAGATACTGCGTAGGCACCAGACAGGAAAACAAGACTTTCAGGTGGAGCATAATCAAAAATAAAATGTCAGTTAAGTCCCTAAATCGCTATGGTGACGGAGGAAGACAGACAGCTGCTGACACAACGGGCTGCACGGCAAACTGCAGTTGTAATTGGACCTATTTCACACGAGCAAGCAAAACTGTAGCACGTCTGACTGCTGATCTTTTTCGTTCCCTAAATCCCATTCTTTCTCTCTCTCTCTCTGGCTCTCTCTGGCTCTCTCACACAGCTATAATTGGGGGTGTTTTGTTCACTCTCAGCAGAAAACCTGGATGGCCTTGGTCCTGACTAACCTGCAATTACAGCCTCTTCATATTCTAGGCCAAGCAACACAGGGAGCTGAGAGACATGGCATGATTCAGGATTTTCTAAGAATGGCCTGAGAGACTTGGAGCAGGAGAGGGGAAACTGGGGGGGCGTGCCCCTGGGTAAGATTGGCAATCCATGCGACGCAATCCAAAGCTTTTCTGGCAACGAAAACTGAGCATCATATTGTCTCTATAACACAACTATCTCTATGACTCTGCTCACATTGTGTAATCATAATTACAGAGGTAATTTTGGTCTGAATGCCATTCCTACAATTACCATCATTTCAAGTAGAAACCAAATACTGTAAAATAAATAACGAGTATATCATTGGCAGCTAAGCTGTTGAGACATGTTTACACCTTCAACGAGGCTTGAAGACAGCAAACAAATAACCCTCTGTGTGGATAGAAAACAGGTACGACCGACTTATAATGCATGCCAACAATACGAGAAATCCACACAATTCCACACGTTTCACTGTACATTTATAGGCAGATATGCTGGAAAAGCATATACTTTTGTTCAAGTTTCTTGTCTGTGACCTTAGAAAGAGATTTAAAAACAACATCTTGAGCCAGATTCCTTACAGGCCATACTCAAAGCCCTTCAAGGTACAGCAGTCCTGTCCTCCTCTGTTATATCTCTCATCTTGGTCAGTAGCCAAACCTCCGATATTGCACTCATACAAATCTACCCATTTACTTCTTTATTGTACTATAACTTGTACTTCTCATCTCACATTCTCCGCATTAGGCGTCTGGTCTGTGCCGCGATAGAGACTCAAAAAGCATCACACCTGCAATGCGGTGAAGCCGTGCTGTAATAAATGATCCTGTGCAGATCATGAACGGCGAAAGGCTCAATTTCCAATGGAGGCTCATTCTGAGCGCCTTTTATTACCGAAGATGCGATGTCTGATGATGCCCTCCTCCAACAACTGACTCCAGTTAAGGCATCACTGTCCCAGTTCATAGAAGATAGTTTCATTCAAGGGCAGGGCAGAAGTAATCTCAATGAGTGAGCATGCCACAACAGGGGCACTTAGTGAAATCAATTAAAAGCTAGAAAGGTCAATAAAACAAATAAGCTGCCCCCTCAACAGCAGCGTAGAGGAATCCAGTAGCTGTTGTGATCCGTCACCAGCTGAGTCAGAAAAGCCCGAGCCAAGTGAGGGGCAGGAATACCTAAGCAGTGACTCACCAAGAGCCAGGAGCAGTCCAGAAGCGAGATCCAACTGGGTCCCTCTTCCACTAATGACAGTGAATGGTCTGACATTGTCCGTACTTATAAAAACAGCAACCGAGCAATTATCTGTTGGAGTGTGGTCCTCCCGCTCTTCAAGAGAAGGACTTTCTCAAGAACCTAAATGTCTTTTCTTTGTCAGTGGGCAAAGACGCAGTGAGGAAACTGTCTCATCGGATCTGTGTCAGGGTATGAACATAGTATGCACATGTGCATACTAGAAATCTAACTTGGCACAGTTTAAGATACAAAGTTTGACATTTTGGGAATACTTTTAGTCACATTCCAATCACAATTGATGCCGCTCTCATGTTTTTCAGTTGAATAGGTGGCTAGACCCAGTTCACTTAATGTGACTGTCAAACAGTTAACACAAACAAAGCATAACATGTTATAGATTTTTTGAGCTTTACAGTTTGTGTTTGGCAGATGGACAGAGTCAGATTGGCTATTCAGTCCCCAGTTTTCAGGTTTCAGCTAACCTAAACTGTTGCTTGGAATGAGAGCCAATATGCATAACTCACAAAATTTCTATTCCTTTAAGTACTGACTGAAATGTGCTGCACTCAGACACAACGCTATCAAATCTACCCTTATTTTAGAGTGTGTTGTATATGGGAAAGCGTTTTAGTCTGTATTGCACACAAACCAAATCACTGTATAATATGAGAATTTGGATTATTTTGTCCCCTTTATTTTTAAAAGCATACACACACACACACACACACACACACACACACACACACACACACACACACACACACACACACACTGGCAGCATGTCACACAATGTAAAAGTGAAGAAGGGATGCACAGTGGACTCAAGCCTGCAGACACTGCCTTGCCGATAAAGTGACTTGCTTCGCAGAGACCCTCATCCCGCTCTCCAGTAGCGACCCGTGTCTCGCACATGGTATCAATGGTTGAGTTAAAGCAGCATCAGTGGTGACAATACACCTTGGCATGGGAATCTAAAAGTTAAGGTGAGGCTGTTTGTCTAAGAGCAGCGAGCTGAAGATAGCATCAGAGAGAGAGTGAGAGAGAGGTAATGAGGTGAGCAGAGGTGATTTGCCTAGACAGGGGTGCAGAGAAAGGGCAGCAGAGAGGGGACGGGGATCCTTTTATCATCATCTTTTAGGTGGGGAAGGGAGGGGAGAGTAAAGGCAGAGATGGGGGGTGAGGTGGCTGGGGGAGGAAGATAAGCCCAGAAAAGACGTTTACTCAAAGTGCCTCAACAAATGGAATTCCACTGTTGTTTTTTATTCTTTGTGATGTGCTGTTATTCACCTAATGTTGGCACACCACGCTACCCCTTTTTGAACTGCAGTCAACAGCCCTTGTGATCGAGTGTCTTCACTTCCTAAAAGTGAATTGTGTTGCTCTCAGTGCAGCTTGCAGGAAAATTTCCTACTCACTTGTATGTTTTCACATTGTGGCTCGTGGCCTCCGGAAAGCCGAGCATTCCGCATACCACCCGGCTGCTGTTGAGACTCCAGCCCAGGTCACAAACCTGCCTCCACCTGCCAGCATGCTTCACCTCCACCACGCCCTCTGTGATGAGACTCTTCTTCTTGGCGGCCATGAGGATGGGGCGAAGACGGACCTCTTCGATTTGCACCTTGCTGTGCACCTTGGGGAGGACGCACAACACATCAACTGCCACATGTCTGTCTTAGATCACAATACAAAAGTGTCATATGTAAACTGCCGTACCTGGTAGTGGTGGGGTCTGTAGAAGCCGGGAATCTCATGTGGGTGTCTGTTGCCATAATAGCCATATTCTGGATGCCCATGGGAGGCCACAGTTCCCCGCCAATGAGGAGCGGGGCTGCCATTAGGCCTGGCGGCGGTGGTGTGGCCTCTGCTGGCAGTCTGATCCAGCCTGCGCTCAGTAGTGCATACCACTCCCAAGTCTTCAGTGTGTTTGCAGTCATTCACTCCCCAACCGTTGTGTTTGCACTCTTTTAAGGACTTCTCCGATCCATCACAGCGAACGTTATCCATCCATATTGGGCCTTATGAAAGGACAAACAATTCATTGCCACAGTCATTTTGATTCTCATTGATTCAACACGCAGCCCAACCAACAGCACAAAGGCTTGAATCAGACCCTAAACACCTGACACTTGACTTTTACTGGCACGCTGATTTAGGGTTTGTGCCTTAGCTGCATGTTTAGTAGGAGATACACGGTACTTTACAAGGCAGGTTCCTGTGGATCGTGCTGCTTGAAACCACACAATCTCCTCTTTAATTTGAATTTAAAAGCAGCAGTAAAAAAAATGTACATAAACCACAGCAGGTGTTGCACAACTCAAGCAAGCAAATGCATGTTATCATTGTGAAACAAATGCCCTGGTTTGGGGCTTCTTTTGTTCTCTTCTAGCTTTCTAGGAGACAGTAATGACATGTAGACAATAACACAAGAAGTTAAGTTATTTTGGATGTCTTAAATGGTGGACGGAATCTGAAGTATAGCATGAAAGTTTCTGTAGTTGGGCTAAACCGGCTGGCCACTGAGTTGAACACACCTTAAATCTCATAAATGATTATGTTAAATTAATGGACCCTTTTCATAGCTTAGCAATAAACCCCAGGTCTGACCTAATTTATTCATGGTGGCTCTCTGTAGGCTACATTTCACATTTCTTCAGTAAAATTCAGCCGACCGAAAGTGGCTCTTTTGTGGCTAATTTGTTGGTTCCGCAGCAGTGCTCTCACCCTCTCCTACTCCATACTTGGCGCTGTGTGCCCACGTTATACCAGCCTTGTAGCCCAGCTCGCGGCACACCACGTTGGCCAGTTTAATGTCCACTTCATCATCGCAGACTGTCCCCCAAGTGTTGTTGTGCAGCACCTCAACGCGCCCTTCATTCTCTTCCCGCGGATAGTTTCCCGCCAAACGCACCTTGGCGGCTCTTCGCTGGGTGGCAGTGCTGACCTGATGAGGGTCAGCGCTAGTGCGGCAGGAGATTGAGAGCAGGAGGAGCAGGAGGAAGCTCAAGCAGAGGCTCCGGGTCATCGTGACTGCACTGAAGAGCTATGGAGGTAATGGTTGAAAAAAAGTGAAGGGTTTGTTCTACTTTGGTTAAAACTCATCATTTTATTAATTCAGGCTATGTTAAATTGACCAGTGGAGTCATTTAACTGACTTGTCAATTAGGCAGCCAGTTCAGAGCTACGGGCCACATTTCTTCTTAATGAGGAACATCAATCATCATTCCCAGATAGGCCAACAACCTGAGACTTAAACTGAGTAATTTAACTGATACAAGTCAACCAGACAGGCCTGAATATTAAACAGACCAATGGTGACATCCTCTGGACAAAACAGTTCAGCTAGTGATGGCAGAATATACAGCCACAGGTATGATAGATCATCTGTTCACAGTCAGAGAACTCAAATGTGACTAGTTTAACTTTGCCACATTTGATTTTCTTCACTCTTGCAGCATCGGCGACACGGTGCGTGCCTAAAGGCGTAAAATTAAGGTTTTTTATTAAGGTCAAATATACAGTAGCCGTGGCCTTTAATTAAGGATGTACTTTTGTTCTGCAATTCCTCGGAATAAACATTCCCACGAGGCTTCCTAACCTGTTCTTCAATGGACGTTAACAAGTGGCACACAGGAACAAAAGTGCCACGGTGGAGACAGACACTGAAATATAAACTCACAGCAGGCCATGGGGCAGCACTTAACACAGGTTAGACAGAACATGTCTACTGTCATGGTTAAATTGCAAAGCAAAAACTGAGCAAGAAGCACACAGAAACTGCCCTCTGTAAAGGATAATGATATCAGAGTGAGATGTATTTTAAAGCATCATTTTGAATATCTGTTAAAATCCAGACAAAAGGTAAAGCATGTCAACCCTTAAAGCACCTGTACACGTACATTCTGATGCATTAATACATTAGTGGGAAAAAAAAACAAAACAATAAATAGACCAAGAGAAATCATTTGGAAATAAAATCATATTTTTTACTGAGAACGATGTTAGAGGAGAAGGTGAACGTTCACTTACTTGGCAGGCAGCAAATGTTTGCCGGGCCGGACGTCACTGGCTTAGCGAGAATGACTGAGTAGATGAGTGTGTACTAAATGCTTTAGGCAGGCTTGCTTTCTTCCCTCCTTCTCCTTATATCCCTCCCTCCTTCCATCCCTCCTCCTGCACTCTCATTCCCCCCTGATGGGAATCTTTCACTCCTATGGAAGCTAAAATATAAAGCTGGTTTATTGATGGAAGCCTGTCTTAATGATGCTCCGACACTGTACCTATAAAATCAAAAGAATACAAAAGCCGCGGTTTCTCTCCACTGGTGAATGATTTGTCATTTTAACTTGCTCTGCATCTTTCTTTCTTTGCCGGCAATGTGGATGAATAATCTAAATATTGTTGAATAAGCTCTGAGGTGAAGCATCGCGCGGTCGTCTCGACACAAATAAATGAACTTGACAGTGTATGTTTGAGAAATTAGTCTCCAACCCCCGCAAGACCCATTAATTTCAGGATGGGATGTGTTAGGCCTTGGCAGAAATAGGTGTCATACATTCTGAAAACAATTTTCAATATTAAATAGTGTTTTTGCATAGCCTGGGCCGCTTTACACCTCTCTCTTACATCACAGGCTGGTGTTGCCTTACAAAACCAAGAGTTTCACAACCTTCAGGTGCACGTGTAAATGTGGCCAGAAGGAATGACTCTGGTTCCAGAATAGTTTAAAACATCAAGTTTCAAGCATCTTAAAGAAGCGCCCTATACCACAGGGTAGATATTTTCTTGTTGAGATGGCCACAAACCACCAATTCTAAAATAGGTCCGGCCTCACCGTGGCCATGGCGAACGTGACTGATGAGAATGAGCCATACCACCCACAGAAGTCATAGGCCAACCTGTCATCATTGTATCAAGAGCATAGATTCACACTGAGAGACTATCCTTCGCGACCCTTCAGCCGGGCTCACTCTGGTGCTCAGACCTGATCTGAATAAGGTTGCCTCCAGATGTCCGCTGACGCCTTCCTTCATTTTTGAAACTTGTTTATTTATTTTTTGACTTGTTTCTGGAAGATTGGGGACCGATTTAGCGACATGGACCATTCTGGCCTCAGGGTGCTGTGTTGATAAACTGTATTTGAGTTGTGCTTTATTTCAGTTTTCACGTAAACCTCAGTGGGCACCTTTTTTCCTTTCTTTCTTTTTTTTTTTTTGGAGGCAGCCAGGTTTATTCATAGACATGAAAAATTACAAGCACGACAGCGGGAGGGAGGGACTGGAACATCAACCACGACCGTAAAAACATTTACTTGTATTCCAACAGGGTGAGAGAAAAAAAAAAATCTCATGTTATGTATATTTACGTGAGTACATATAAACTTTGAAGCTGTAATTGAGATGTTTGTGCGTGCCAGTGATGTGCGACTGGGTGGCAGGATGGTGGTTCCTCCCTGACTGGTAAACCCAAACAGGAAGAGCAGAACCCCTATTAGCAGGGCCAAATCAGAGGTTGACAGGGAATGAAAGATGCGTTAAAATCGGGGGGAGGATCCAATATCATTGATTTGTTTGGTTTCCATTCTAACTTTTGAGGGGCAATTTAATATCAGACAAATTAAGCAAGAAATGCGTCCCTGCTTGTGTGTCAATACTTAGCAGCTCAGTGGTTGTTTGAGAGTGAGAGTACCAGTGCCTTACGAGGTTTCGGGGGGCTCGCAGGGCTTGAGGATCTGAGCAAAGCAGCTCTCTGTGGCAGACTCTCCCTCTCTCTCTCTCTCTCAACCTCTCTAATTACACCCATCGAGTCGGCTCTGCCCTTACCCACAATCTGAGGGGGCATGAAATAAATACATGGTCTCTAACAATAAACAAGTGCCTTTTCAGATGACAGCGCCTCCTCACACACACTGCTGCGGCCGTCCCCCCGGGGTTTCATAATGCTTTTACTTTCTGGCAAGAGGCCATGTGGGCAGGTACTGTCGAGGATGTGCTGCACAGGTTGTAGGGCTGATGTGTACATCGATATTCACATCACAGACCTTCTTTGCCTTTAGCACATGATGGCTCAAATTTGACTATGAGCTCAGTAATATTTAAAATGGGGTTAAGATTAAGGTTAAAGATTTTAAGATGAAAATCAGAAACTTTAAGAGGATGTACGCAATTTTACAAGGGTGCTCCATTTCTGTAATGAACCTTCATACAGTATACTGTAATTAAGAGCAATTTAAAAAGAAAATAAAAGAGAGATCAGACTCAAATCAGTAGAGGTTGATAATACCCTGAAATTAGTCCATTTCAGGGTAATTAGTCCATCTTTGGTTAGCCCACCCCTGCCACACCACTGTTCTGTCAAAATCTGCACCTTTTATTTTTATTGCAGGGTTTTTTTGTTACTTGGATGGACATTTAAATTTAATGTATCGACCAAAATAATCCAGTATCAAGTCCTGCCAAATCTACCCCCAAAATATCTGCAATCGCTCCTTCGTGCCCAGATCTAGATAAAAATAAGAGTTTGTAAAGTTTCCTTGAAGCAACCACTCCAAGATTTTTTAGATTTAATGCAGCATGTGACTGAGCAGCTACAACCCATACAGTGTGTGGTGTGGTAAAGACAGACCTGGTGGATTTGACAGCGTTGGCAATCAGTGCGCCCAAATTCTACGACAGTATGGCTATACTACACTGGCCGCAGCATCTGATCCGTGGTGTGCCCCTTTAATTTTGCGGCATATTGTACTCACTTACATGGAGGACATGTCAAATTTTATTTATGTATTTATATAACACCTTTCAAGCAATTCAAAGCACTAATATGGGTGGTTCAGATAGTAAAAAAAATAATACACAAATGACAACCCAATATACGTAATGTTAAGAATTAAGTTTTACTATAGAATTAAAAAGTAAAAAAAAAAGAGTATGAATACTGAGACCATAAAATTATAAACCACTACATGAAAGCTAGCCTGAATAAATGGGTTTTTTGTTTATAAATATTTAGATTTTGTCCTCCTTTTACATCTTCCACAGGGTTGCACCAGCAACGTGGAGAATGGCGCCTAAAAGCAGCATCAACAGATGTTATTTATTCCACTTTAAGGAAGAGTTGAAAGAGAAAACCCAGGATTTTAAAGTTGAACAGACAATAAGCATTTCTGAGATATACGTTGGGTCAATTAAAGAAACTAAGGACAACAATGAGTGTTTTTTAAATCAGTAATGGTACTTTACTGTAGTGTGCTCAAAAACCAGAGTGTTATACATTAATCTCTCTGCTGCTCGGATAAAGAACTGCTCCATACAGCCTCAAAATTGTCACGTCTCCATCTCCCAGAACCAGGTGACATATTGAAGCCTCTTTGCTCCCCTCCTCCTCCCTGATAAAGCACACGCGCAACTTTCATTTATTTCTTCTGGGTTTAGAGCATTAGGAATGAATTAGATCACTGTCTTGGTACCTGGAGATCAAAAAGATGCATGAATATGCGTCCCATGGTCTGGTGACAGTCAACTGCAAAGCTTTCATGTACAATGCTGCCACCCATTGGCAAGCAAGGACACTGCACAATAAAGCCAGAAAATGACCTTTGCAGAAAGAACATTTTCCCCCACTTTGCACCATTAGCAATGTAGAGACTGAGTGAGACGGAGTTATGTGATTCAAACACATTTATTAAATAAAAAACACTCTCTTGCAGTGCAGTAATGATAATACAAAATATTTGGAAGATTAACACAATTGCAGTGCTTAGGTTATTGTACATCAATATTAAGAATCCATGTTCCTGAAATAGTATGAAGCAACGTAGAGACTCAAAGCATTGTATTTTAATCTGAATTAAACTCAGGGAAATCTTGCATCCAACCATTTATTGAAATATCAACAGGATGATCAGGTAACAAAATTAAATGCATAGCGCACCAGTCCACAATGGAACAAACGCGTTGGTTAAACTGACAAGTGCTGTCTTAAAGTTTTAGCCACAGGAAAGAAAGTAATACAAGAGATGTACAAGTGGAGCATGTGACAGTGTTTGCAACAATGATTCCTAACAATACTAGCCTCTTAAAGTCAGAAATAAATAAAGAGGACCTTTTGATAAACCATAAAGTGAAAAGACAGAAAGAATTAAAAGATGTACTCAGCTCCCAAGGTATGCTGTAAAAAAGAGATTTATAAAAACGTAAATATAAATAAGCAAATAAATACTCTCACTGTGCAGTGAATTGTTTACTCGTGAATGTAGTGTGGACTGAACCAGTTGCTGGAGCTGTAATTGTTCTCTAGTGGATATACATGCCAATGGGTCTTACTGTCTTGTGTAGCAACTCAAAGGAAAAAGCTATTACGATTGCAGAGTTGCAGATGAAGTAATCTTTGGTCCACCTAAATACTGAAATGACCCCCTCCCAATCTGTTAAAAACACTGCTTTTTTTTTTTTCCCAGGTAAAACATTTGGATTGCGTTACATATCTGGTCATACATATGTGTGTGTGTGTTCACAGGACCGAGCTCGACCGACAGAAGCAGACTACTCATGCCAGAGGTATGAGGTGTATAGTTCCGACACAGATTTGACAGTCAGGTTGGCCATGTCTTTTGAATAAACATAAAGAACTGCAATGTTCATGTAAATATACCTGACAGTATACTTCGTACTGAGGTGCTGAAATAATAACATGGCCGCTATTGATTCCTAATGGGTAGGCACATTATGAATGCAACTAGTAGTAAACACGGGCCTCTACACTTGGCAATCAATGCAATTCAATACATCAAACCCAAACTCTATGGCCTTCATAATGTAGCATTGATGCAATGGAACTGTATGATTTCATTTATGTTTGCATTACTTCTACACTGAACAAAAAGGGTCCCAAAGGACAATGAGCCCTGCAATGATTTTTCAATCTTTTAATAAATGGGCAGCCAAAATAATGCAAAATATCTGTCCAATCCAAGCATTGATCCATATAAGGCTGCAATCTCTTAGGTCTCTTTACCCACAAGTGATCATCTTAACTAAGGATACAGTAACAGGCATCTGAGTTGCTGCAGCTTATTGGCTAAAAAAAAAAATGCTCAACCGTACAGGTAGGTACTAAAATGTCAAGTTTGCATGTTGGCAGGCCTTGGCTGGCAGACAACATGCTGATATTAAGACAAGAGCAAAAAGTGGTAAATGCACATTGCTGTGAGCGGTAGTCGATCATCGATAAACCTAAACTGTAACTCCACTTCACAAATTGCAAGTTATAGTATTGACCAAGTGCCTAACCTTTAAATGTAAGGAGGAACACTGCTTTGTGGTGGAATTTCCAAAGAAAGGTCCCTAACAGTGTCAGGAAAGAACCTTGGCCAGAAAACACTATAATAGATCCGTTTGGTTGCTGTACATGACATAACCGTTACTTTCAACACATAACCAGTTTCAGTTCCTCATTGGGTTGCATTCCTTAGAGACTACATCACCAGGTGCCATGATGCCCTGCATGTTTCATTCACAACAAAAACTAACCCAGAGGAATGTATTGCTCCCCTCTGGTTTATGCACCACACATTTGATAACCCTGCCTTAGAGCCTGATGATGGCTCTGATTCTGTGGACTATTTTGGTCCATTCTGCTACAGAAAATATTTTTAGCCCAGGGAACCTGGTCCAGTACATGTAGATTCCTTTGGCTCAATCCTATGGCTCATCCCAGTTTTCCTGCACACTACTGAGGCAGAGAGTGGGCCGAGTTCAAGGCTGCCAAGGCTTTCTGTCCTTGCCTTTCTGATCAGGAATGTGTTTATAGCGACATTTGTCCCCAAAATGGCAGCCAGTTGTTCTCCAGAAGTAACACTCATCTCCATTTACTGGGCCACGACGTCGTGGTCTGGGCAGGGGGAGATGACAAAGACACGCAGAGGGCATATTAAGTAGAAAGCAATCAAAATTGCAATCCTGTCGTATGATTTCAGCACATTCGAGAGCTTTTAAGGTGAGTTCCAAGTGATTCTTACCCAGCAGCTGCCCCTGTCTGCTGCGTGACAGGGAGACAGGTCTTGAGGGGAATAGGTAGGACCCTCGGAGCACGGCGGTCAGGATAGCGCACCACTAAACGCGTGTTTTCAATACAATGACCCTGTGGGAGGAAACTTGAAGTGAACACAAATGTCCTTTATAGAACAGACAATCAACCAAACTGGTACTCACATTTAGTTTCTCCATGGCGTGAGCAGCCATGGTGGCACTCTTGAAGTTTACAAAGGCACAGAATCTTTCATGCAGCACACGAATACTCTCTATCTCACCATACCTACGCAAACGCAAAGTCAACAACTTAGCAGACATGTCAGTCAGTAAGTGAATTGAAGGATAAATAAAATATTTGAAATATTCGATTTCATTCTTCAGACAGGTACAAACACAAGTGACTGCTGAAATTCCTTTCAGATTAATATGTAGGCTGATTATAAGGCAAAAACTTGACGAACGCATTCAGTGCATACTTCACTTCCTGTTTAGTGCGTTTGGGCTGACACATACACACACACAGCATTTAATGACAATCTGTACGTCATGTTTTGAGTTACGTATCGTTTTGGAATTTGATTTGAATCCAGATCACAAAATTTAAAATCAATTCATCCTTAGGTCATAACTAAGCAATTAGGGGTTGAGTATCATTATAATTTTAGCGATTACGATTCTGCGCTTTGATTCTGGTTCTTTGAGGGCAGGGGTCAAAAAATGTGCTTATTTTACCAAAAAAAAAAGAATAAATTAAAAAAAATATATGTATATTTTAGCAACCTTTCCACAAGGTGACACGGATTAAAAATTATTCAAAATCACAACGGCTTTAATACAGTTTAAGGAACCTATAAAAGATACACATTAATTTGGTTGCTGATATATTTTATGTTTCAATCACAAAATGCTCTTTCCTTTGTTCACTAACACAAAAATAGTGCAAAGTGAGCGAGACAGAGTGAAGAAGCAGCAGCAGTTAGTGGCAAGTCAGCAGTCCAGCAGCGTTTTAAATGTGAATTAAGAAGCTAAATTGTCAATAAATGAAGCTTGAGCTTCTCCGGACCGAGGTGGAATCTGCCGTGTCACTGCTACTGCTGCTGGTGCTGCTGCTGCTGCTGCTGCTGCTGCTGAAAGTAAAGGGGTTAACACATCTCCCCTGTTCCCACACAGACACAGAGCAGGAAAACTGACATTCAGTCTGTACTCAGCAGTCACAGTCTGACAGACGGATGGGAGAATATCATCAATCTGAATGTCCAATAACATCTTTGGTCTTGTTTCATTAACAAAAACTTAACAAATGCCACAAGGAGGTGCTGGCTGTTAGCTGAGCCTGGAGGACGACGGAGAAGGAGACAAGTTGGCGCAACACGTCAAACACGGCGCACTCATTGATTGTTACACCGTGCACCAGGCAAAAAGTGTTTTGCTACATTTGTAGTGTACCTTCCCTCGCACGAAATACGTTTGTGACAGGTGTTGCACTGTGACAAATACGACTCAGCATCTCTCAACGAAATGGAGCAACACTTTTGAGGGTTTATGGTCATAATAGCATATCGCTCTAACCTTACCCAGTCTCGTGTCATGTGTAACATTTATTCGGGAATCAATTGGCTGAGCTGAAATAAAAATTTCTGAATGAGTCCAATAAAATCCAAACTTAGGTAACAGGTCTCTGCCAAATCTGTTCACAACTCTCTGAGTTACGTTGATAACAATCACACATCCAGTATATTCACAAAGGTGAAAACATTACTTCCTCAAATTTTGTTGGTGGTACTATTTAGGTTAGTATCAAACATTTTACTGGAATAGTCTCACACATTTTAAAAAGGTCCCACAGGTGTTTCTCCGTTAGCTCGGTCGTCACATTGCCCACCCACAGAGATGGACACGGGCTTCTGAAGAGAAGACAAAGGACATGATTAAAAGAAATAACTTTAACATTTTTTATACATTACATTTGTGCAAAGAACATTAAAGTTGGGACAACCTTTAAAAAATAATGCATGAGTTAACTTAAACAAAATTCATTTTAGCACAAAGCCTCCAAACCCCTTGCACTCACAAGCAAACGGTCACCTACCCTGGCTGAACAAGTGATGGATCTTGGACCCCAGCTGCACAACAAAAAGAGCTTCTTCAACAAAACATATATATAAATATAAAATGTAAAAGCCTTTCTGATTTTAGTATATATCGTATTGTGTACATTACCACTCTCCATTGTTAGAAAGAGAAAATGCATTTATTTCATATTACAGGAAAATGTGATCTTACCCTTGGCAACATCAGTGCAGGCTGCCAGAACAGCCTGCACTGTTGAATATTTATCCAGCAGCAGAACACTTTGGCCTTCTTCAAAACCAAGTTCCTAAGGAAAAGTCATAAAGAAAATGCATAACCAGTCACGAAATTCAACCCAAGAGATTCAGTTTTAAGTCAAATTTAGGCAGTTAAAATCATATTTCTTCTAAAACAGGAAACTGTTTATTTGAGAGAAAATATTTACCATCAACTGCAGCACTTTGCAGTTAAAAAGTTCATTGAGAGCCTCCTCACAGTCTTTGTCCAGTTTCAGCACCTGTTCCATAGCCTTCTCTGCCTCACTGTACCGCTACAACGCACACAAAGACCAACAAGACTTAGTTTCAGTAATTAAAAAAGCTGCTTTTACCCACCTTCATACCCATGAGAGCACTACCCTGGCGGAAGTGTCCTTTGGGCCAGTCTGGGGCCAGCTGAATGGAGCGTTCAGCATCGGCCAGGGCCTGAGGGTACTGCTCTAAGCAGTAAAAGCAATAGGAACGATTCCCAAAGAACCTACGGAAGGAAATTTATAAACACAAAGGCAATATAAGTGCATGTCTAGAATATGTGCAAGCCCTCTGTAATGAACTGACAACAGATGATATACCTGTTATCTTTGGGATCACATTTGATAGCATCTGTAAACATAGCGACTGCTTGTGCATACTGCCCCTCCTGCACCAGCTTTATCCCTTTTTCTGCTGGAAAGAAAGACGTGCTTGTAAATAATTCTCGGGTGAGCTGATCACAGCGCTGCACACTGGCATGCTTATTTAAATCTATGTCATTAATCATTTCCTTTATGGATTAGTCTCTGTTTACAATAGTCACTACAAAGGCTGATCACCACCCTGCTATGAAAATAGTTGCTCACCAGTAAGCGATGCACTTTTCTTGGACATGGTGTCAGTTTCATTCGTCTGTAAGAAATGTATCAGTTCAATATTCACAGCAGTGACAATGTACATAACCATCAAGTTGTATAAATTCTAGGAATAGAAACACTTTCATATGTATAAAATATGCATACATTTAAAAATTCAAACACACTAATGACCTTGGTCTAAACATCATCCTACAGCTGAGATAAAATGGGTTTGCACATACTAACACATACATGTCACAAACAACATTCCAAAGTTCACTTTTCCACACATTTGACCTGCTGGCACAGGAAAAGTAGGACAGTTATTCCAGGAGCTCCTGCTGCACCTACCCATGTTACATTATCACTGAGTATTTATTCACCTCTCTCCTGGCCTCATTCTCCTTGTTTTCTTTGGACTTGCGACTTGATCCTTTGGGTCTGACATGGCTAGCAGCATTAGCAAAGAAGGCACTGCTCTCGTCCCAGTCTGGCTCCTGCAAGGAGAAAGGAAGTGAAACAAGCATGTGGCGTCATCCAAGCACACCAGCATGCATTTATACTAAACCAGACACTACACCAGCTGATTCAGTCATTTAAACTACAGATGTGGCACTCATAAGGGGAAATTTTCAATTTTCAAATACTATGTGGCTATTGTTTACTTCGTGCGTAATACTCTTGTGCCTCTACCTCTTCACTGGATTTGGCATGGGTCTTCTGACGTCCTTTGATTCCTGTAGGAGCCATGACCAGTGTGGTAGCGTACTTGTGTGAGCCAGCTATCATATTTTCCTCTTCTTGCACTCTCTCTTTCTCCTCTTCAACAATGACTTCGACTTCAGACTCACTTTCATCCAGCTCAGACTCTGCACCTCCATCCTCATCCTCCTCATCCTAATGAGCAGCATGCACCACATATACATGTATCCCTACATATTCACAGTAAAGAAAAATGTGGAGTGCACTCTTAGAAAGAATAATTTGACCATTACCTGTTCACTGTTTTCATTTTGTTTAACTTGCTCCTGCTTCTTACGTTTCCGACGGCGCTGAAACACATGAACAAAACATGATTTTACCCACCAGTCACAACATAACAGCCTATATTAACATTCACAAAGAAGGATGGTTTGGGGGTCTAAAGTCTGATTTACAGTTGTACATCGGCTCTATACAGAGCCTACGCATGTGACTGATGCCGTCGTGAGCATTTTATACCTGTGCGCTGACGTGTCTGCATTGCTCTGCATTTACACTGATAAAACGCTAGCTGAAGGTGGGACCACTGTGCCACTGCAGTGAGAACCTTAAGTTCTTTATGTACTTTTTCCTGTACTTGTACACAATGGTGGCAGAAACAAACAGTAAATGTTGAACAACAATTAGCATTATTGAAAACATTGCAAAAGAGGTTTTCTGCCACCTCTTTGTGCACTTAGTGATATCGATTTTATGTACACAAATTTGCTGCCATCTTGAAGTCTGTAATGCTGTAAAAAAAAAAAAAAAAAAAGAGAGTCCTACAAATGCACATATGTGCTGATTTCTTCAGTCAAATCAAA
>KV751325.1:11680280-11708386 GCA_001698575.1 Mola mola
ATGACTCCACCACCTTAAAACCAAAATAAAATAAAATACTCAGCCACAGGCCTTCATTGAGTGACTTATTTTTTAATTTTGTTATCATCATTAAAAGCAAACCTGGATGACTGCCACTTCCACACAGATACAGCCCTTCTATTGGTGAGCGGTAGTCTGAGAGGGAGGGCAAAGGTCGTGCTAGGTAGAGCTGGTCGAGCGACATCGATCCATGGAAGATATTCTGTTAAAACAACAACAAAATATTTGCTTTTTATTTATCTGTGTCTTGACAGAATTGTGTTATGAGAAAAGTTTTGTTTTTTTGTTTTTTTTAGGAGCTCTGCCTTACAAAGCAGAGGTGATCACTTTAAATAGTTGATGTGAACTTTGGCTCTGAGTTATGGGCTGTGGTAAAACTGTGACAATTAACAGCTTATACAACAGGTCTGTTTATCCGCGTGGAACAGCGGAACTCTGCGGAGGACACAAATGACTTTCTCATGCAGTGAAGAGCTGACTGTGTCAAGTAAATCATATATCAGACATACCCCTCCAGTGAGCCCAAAGATCCTCTCCAGATCAGGCGGAGATAGGATGTCCCTGCCGACAACCGAGGATTTGAACCCTGGAGCGTACTGTTCCACCCAGTCAAATGCTATAGAGACGGACACGTGCTCAAGCAATCTTTTAAGCACTCGTTATTTTGGAAAAATTATTAATAAATTTCAGTTGTCAATCCAAAATTTAAAAAAAAAAAAAAAGGCTGATTGCGCCCTTAAAAATATTGCTTCTGCTGTGTCCTACTCGTGTCTGCGTAGGCCTCTCTGTCCTCGTTGGTCCACTCCTTGCCCTCGATGTGGTAGGGGGTGAACTGGGTGAACAGGGACACAACGTGGCAGCCAGGTGGCGCCAGAGTGGGATCCAGCACTGAGGGGATGGTCATCTCCATCATAGGTCTGCAAGAAGCAGGGGCATGATGGGACAAGATGGTGGGGAGGTGGTAAAAGATGGGTGAGATGATGAAAAGAAATTGGGATAACTACACTGAGTAAAGAGCTATGACAAAAAAAAAAAAATTAATAAACAAGCTTTTCTATGTAAGAGACCGGGAGAAAGTGTGTCTCACTTATGTGGGAGTGCAGTTATACATACCTTACTGAGGGGCGTCCATTAATGGCCTCTTTGTATGCAGTTTCCAGTACCTCCACGCTTTCGCAGTTGAGATGAATGGAGCACTGATGGTGGGGTCCGGGCTTATTGTCTGGTGTGGGAGATGCTAGGAAGTTTGGTAACTTGTCCACTGCCACTGAAAGAGACAAAGAAAGTGACATTTATTCACTGTTTTCTCTAGGAGGATACATGTCGTTCTAATGCAAATGTCTATTTCAGCTGACTAAGTATCCAAAATACAATGAGCGCAAACCCTCAGTGGATGCAATATGTTGTACTTAATGTTGCTCGATTTCCTCACCAGGAAAACAAGAATGTTACAATAAATTCCACGAAACAGACTATATTTTAATCTAAGGAAAATGGTGCAAGGGATTAGTTTGGGGGAACGAGTGAGGGTTGATTCCTCTGTATACACTATTAACTATCCGTTTGTGCCTTGTTGCAAAGTCTTTGTTGTACACTCCTACCCCATTTGCTTGCAGCTTTTAAAGCGCGTGAGCACGGATCCAACACAAATAATACCGATCACGTTTTTACGTAGACCTGGGCCGTCTGAATTTCTTTTTTGGAACGTTGTCATTTGTGGCTGGCAGAATGAATGCAGAAATTACAGAACAAAGCCATGACACTGACTGCTTATTCCTATCATGATCTGTGTCTTAAAAGCATCAACCAGAAAAAACTGCCACCTCTGCATGGCACACAAAGCGGACAGTAGAAGAACAGTGGTGGGTCAAGATTTAGTAGAGATCTTATGTTTCCCAAAGGTTTAGGTGCATGTTTTGTAATGAACTCTGGATTACAGAGCAAGTTCAGGGTATATGGGGGTCAAACTGTTGTCGAAAATTAACACAAGTAAATAAGGACATAGGAAACTGCGAAAGTTTTTAGCAATTCAGTTTAATTAAATTAGACAAATGGTCAAATAAAGATAGTGAAGAGTTTCACATGATTTATTAACTCTAGTTATGCTTGAGTGATGTAAGAGTGATTGATGTGATTAAGTGAACATCATTATCGTTAGAGCTGCAGCTAACAATTATTTTAATCATTGACTAATCTGCTCATTATTTTCACAATTAATCATTTACTCAATAAAATGTCAAAAAAGTAGTGAAAAATGCTGAACAATTTTTTTTCAGAGCCCAAAGTGACATCTTAAAATAGCTTATTTACTCGAACCAATAAGTATAAACCCAAAGACTCATTATCTACTGGCAGTAATGACAAAGAAAAGCGACAAATCCTGGCATCAAAATAGTGGTCGATTAATTTTCTCTCCATCATCTAATCGATTAATCATTGCAGCTCTAAATCTTGGCAAAACCAAATAGGTTTGGGGCAGCACAAAAAACCTCGTGTACACATGCTGATGAGATCAAAAACGTGATTTTCATTGGCGTCGGCCTTTAAAATATGTGGCAGGAGAGACACTTGCAGAGATATAAGGGTATGTACTCCACAGCTAGTAGACTATGTAGCTTTTCTCTACTGTAGAACAAGTATTTTTTCTTATATTTTTTTTAGTATGACAGGAAAATAAGAGATTTACCGTTGATCTTGGTAACAGGTGAAGTGTAGTCAATCTGATCGATGGCTTTGATGAACCCTGGAGGGAGGGCGCTCTGCGGGGAGAACAGGAAGAATAAAGCGTCTATCGCCGTTTTCGCCTGTGGCGTTTGGTTCTCCTTTAATACCTGTGGAGTGAGGTTCTTAAAGGTAACATATGGGGTGGCATTTGATAGGACAACTTTACTCTGGATCTCGGTGCCATCTTTAAGCGCCACTCCCTTTGCCAAACCATCAGAACCGACAAGGACCTGTCCCACATCCTGCCACGGAAACAGATTGTAAAATACAGACGCTAGAATATGATTTTTATATGCTCTAATTGCATTGAAACAATTACAACTAACCTTCTCAGTGAAAATGTCTACACCATTGGATCGAGCAGAGCTAGCAATAGCCCGAGACACTCCCCCCATGCCTCCCTCCACATAACCCCATGCTCCCTTCTCCTTCTCCAGCTCTCCCATCACATGGTGCAAGAGCACATACCTTCAAGGCGAGACCACAAAATCAGTGCATGTGAGAGGTCTGCGCTTAATCACGTGCAGTCTAACTTATGTTTCTGCATTATCCATGTGTCACAAGGTGCCACAAAACGTGTCTCACCCACTACCGGGGTTACTTGGACTGGTCATGGCTCCAATCACAGCATCAGTAGCCAGCGTTGCTTTCAGCGGCTCCGACTCAAACCACCGATTGAGAATCTACGACGCGAAACAGCAGCTGGTCAGACATCAAAAGGAAATCAATGGCAAACTTTCCGCGTGCTACAACAAACCTTTGTTATTGGTGCGGTTACAATCTCATAAAAGTCTGGAACGTTTGTGCCCAGTGTCAGACCTTCAAATTCAAAAACAAGACATAAACTGTCACAAAGACAGAAAAAAAAAAAAAAGAAATGTACATGGCCAATCAACTGTCCCAAACACGCATCCACCAACGCACCACATTTGACAAGGGGCATCAGAGTTTTCGCTGCAGCCAGCCTCCTCCTCAATGATCCAGCCGTGACGCCAGGAACGTCTGCAGGGGGAGCGTCCAGGAGAGGCTGGATAGCTGCTGCTAACTTCTCGAGGTGTGCAACAAACTCTGGGTAAGCCTAGGAACATGTCAGAGAACAGGGGACTTTATGAGAAACAAGTGAGCTGAGTGTGAAATGTATTCAATGTGGCTTTCATCGTGGTGGGATCACCTTAGCATCCTTTTGTGAGAACTTGCCAATCTCCCTCTGGTTCAAGGCCAAATCTGAGCCCAGGGTGAGAGACCTCGGTGGGGCACCGCTCAGCCCCTCCTCCAACATGGGGGTAAAAGCATGGGGGTCCCTCATATACACCTTCAGCCCATGTTTCTAGATATATACACATAAAAACAAACAAAACTGATCATTTAAAGCCTGACTTTTGAGTCAGTATGAGTGAATGCATTTATCTTGTAACGTTGCCGTTTACCTTGAGCTCCAAATCGGCATATATGTGGGGTCTTAATAAACTCAGCAAATAGGAACACCTGGAGAAGCGGAAACCTGCATACAAGACTGATGTTACTCCAACAGGGACAAAGTGCATATCTTTATAGGATTACATTATACAAGACACAGGAACAAAGTAATTATTTACACTACTGAAATCCATCAGGATGTCGCAACAGGATCATAGGCAAGGTGGCAGTTAAGAAAAAGAAGCGACTGATGTGGGCTACTGACATTTCACATTTAAAGCTGATACACATTTAAAGAAATCAAAAACAAGTTCTAAAAACCCAGCCAAATAAACTTTTAAGCTTTGGTTGTGTGAGGTTAAAAACACTAGAACTTGTATGTAGGCCATGAAAATGTTGAACAAACTGAAAGTTCAGCTCTTTAAAATGGTTTGAAAAACAGATTTTCTCAAATTACAACAAGTGGTATCAAGCGGTGCCAATATGGGTGGTTTGGAGAAGTTCTTTGGAGTGTTGCTCTGTTTTTACACGATCAAACATTTATTCCTCAGAAAGTAGTTCCAGCTTACACCACTTGTATATCCCACATTGAGGTAATTCTGCAGGGCCAGCTGGAATCTTCCTTTCGTGTTTGTTTTCAAACTGCGTCAGAACAAGACTATGTGAGCTGGACTGAAGGCACCCTACCAGGGAAGATTTCCTCTGTAACAGCAGCTCCTCCCAGCACATGTCTGCGCTCCAGCACTGCTGTCTTCAGTCCTCCTTTCTGCAGATAGGCAGCCTACACACGCGCACACACACACACACAAACACACACCTTTACCCTGTTTTCTACACCATGATTTCCTGCATGATGTGTTAGGAAACATGTGTGCACTTACTGCCACCAATCCATTGTGTCCTGCAAAGAAATAAAATAAAACAACATGAGATGTCAGATAGTTTTTTCCTGCAATGTAAATAACCAGCGGATGGTCACCGCTGCTCCTCAGTACACTTTCCAATGAAGAGTTGAAGACTTCTAACAATCTTACAAAAATAGCCAGGAGGTGAGAACGAGGGTGTAACTTTTGCAAACTTGGCTGAGACACTGAGTTGCGCGGATTGTTTAACTTCTCTGTTAGCTCCAGTGTTCTCTGCACAGATCTCACCTCCTCCGATGACAAGTGCGTCATACTGGGCTTTTAGCGCAGTGTGCGTGGACGTGGACCTGACAACCGTCCCCAAATCGGCCGCCGTCTTCCGTCCTCGTACAGTCCACGCAGCTGCAGCCATGGCAGGAGTCTGAGGAAGGCTGTAATCCCACCCAATATGGCCTCGAACCAGGCAGAGTAGATCCCGGTTTCCTGTGACACAGCTCAGTGGCGGCGCGCCTCTGGTGTCAACATCAGGTGCCGCGCGCCATGGGCAGCAGCTGAGATGAGGCAGCAATGGAACTTTGGGAGCTCTTCTGGATGAGGCACCAACACTCGAGCAGATACAAAAAAACCTATAATTTTATGTTATACATCACCTAATCTTATCTTCACGCATGTTTATCTAAACATGTTCCAGCTCAAACGTGTCCTGTGCCTGTCATTATCAAACTTCCCACTTGGTGGCAGTCTTGTTCCGTTTAATTGGGCTCAGCCCTGCGTACTGACGTGCTACTGGCATCAAGTTCATTTATTCATTTCACATCACGTCTGAACTTCCTATTTGATAGGGCTTTTCTTTAGGTTTTTCTCCTTGGAAGGCGGACAACCAGTTTATTAACAAATCCGCTGATGATTTTTTTTTTTTCATCACTTGACCATGTAAGTAGAAACATTTGCACAAGACACCACAATGAAATACAATCAACGTTTCTACATGCTAAAAACAGTGTCCATACACAACTATATGAAATAAAAGGATATAAAGCAGCTCAAGACATCTTTTATTGGCTGGTTTGGTGCTATGTCATTTCGTACTAAGGGTTCACATTAAGAGCTTTAAGATGAGTTCTTAAAACAGGATTGTTTCTTAGTGATGCTGTTGAAGATGTCACATTGGCTTATTGGTCCACTCAGCATCGCCTAATAAGATAAGAGGCCATTGATCATCTGTGGACCGGTCTATGGGGATCTAAGAAGGAAGGGTGTTAATTGCTACAGAAACAACCAAACACAGCAGAAGATAATCAAATTATCTTCTCATCTTGTCTATAATGTGGATTTTTGGCTATGTTTTGCTTAGACAGTGTAAAATAATTCCAGAGGCTTGTATGGATTGTGCACTCTCTCAGCGAAGGGAATGAATAGAGGCGTTATGGTGATCTAGAGTTTCCCGCTAGACCTAACATGCCTCTCCCCCGATGTTTTAGTCCAGCATCAGTTTCAGGGAAGAGAAATTACCCTGGTATGCTGTCTACTTGGTTTTCCTTTAAGAAACGTCTGCGGACAGTCAACCATAACTAGATCAGAAGCAAGAGATTTTGTTCTTGTAAGCAGAAATTAACACTTCATTTCCCTTTGTCGGCAGAAATTCAACACTACAGCCCTTGAAAGCTCTCCCAGGCAATAAAGGACAAAATTAGATTTTGCTAGAACAGGGCCGCACCGAAACGCAATTACCTTATTCCCTGGAGAAAAAAAAAGTGCTTCTTTTCTTGCAGGCAGAGGGGTTCTCTGGTGAAGATGATAGGCCCGGAGGCATTTATCTGACAGCTCCCAGCGTTCTTAAGTCTCAGGTAAGCCCCTTTCTCCTAGAAGATCTCAAAAAGAAGTCACAGCGTAAAACAAAAAAAGGCCTCTCTTTCCTCCTTGGAACTTGAGCATTTACTGTAAATGTGAATAATTGGCTCAGGGGGAAAACAGACCCTATGGAAAATGGATGAATGACGATCTTGCGTCGAAACAATCACTGCATTGTGCAAGAAATAGCTAAAGCACAATCTTATCTATCTTATCTTATCTTACTTTATCCTTCACAATAAACCACTTGAATACTGAAGGTTTGAATTGTTGTGGTGCCAAGACACACAAACTAGTAAAACCCTTAAAACACTTTTCACAATTACAACCGTTTAAATCACAGACAGAAATGCTTATAAATAGCAGCTATGCTGTTGTGCATAACTGTAGTTTGCCCACAGCTAAGCTGACTATTTACGCGTCAATTCGTTTTTATGATCCATTATGAGGCCTAAATTAAAGTTTTAATGTTAGATACTATCTCAATATGAAGTCTGACGTCTAAAGATTGACCTTCTGTGACCTTTCCGTGTGTTTTTATCGCCGCACTATAAATGTGGCCTGCAGCAGTTTCCCATAAGTGCCACATGATTACGGCCCTCGCCGACACGCACTTGTGAGTGACGTGTCCATCCACCAATAGCGTGATAGGACCTGGCCCTAGTAGCCAATCAGGGATCATTTCCTCCTCGCGGCCTGTTTTGGGGCTCGGTGTGCGTTGTTCCGCCTCGGCCTGCCTCGCTCGGACCTGCCTTGGGAGTACAGAGGCGGCGAGGTTACGGCGTCGCGGGCCAGCAGCTGTGAATCCATCCCAGCGGAATGTAAAACTTCAGGACCGAAGTCACCCGCGAGACGCCGTATCTGCGTGGCTAAAGACTCAACTCACTCCCTGGTTTCTCATGGAAGCAGATGGATTTGTGAGGAGGCGTCGGATGACAGCAGAGACTACGAGCAATGATCCCGGGGTTGCTGGTGCATCTGCCGGGGCAGAAGTTCGGTGGCTGGGGGGGCGATTCTGGGGAGTTTCGGAAAGTATCGTGGGGAGCCTGACACCTCGGATCGGCGGGGAAACGGAGCTACAGACAGTTGACTTTATTCGCAGTGCACAGGACGCACAAACAGAGGACTCTGAACCAGACTATGAGGGCTTGCCACAGGGAGCCTCCACTTGCACCCACATGTTGGCCGGAGCCGTGGCCGGGATCATGGAACACTGCCTCATGTTCCCCATCGACTGTGTCAAGGTAGCATAGCTCGGTAGCTAAGCAGCTGGCCCAGCACCTTTCCCGAGTCCCCTGCCTCCACAGCCCCGCTCTCTCTGGTGCGCTGCGGAGCTCATTCTGCGGCGTGTTTGCTAGCATAGCTCGTTAGCCGGCTCGCTAGCGTGAACACACTGTGAGGACAAGGTCAGTCGTCCCAGTTAGCGTCCCGCATCCCTCCCAGCTAACTCGTTAGCATGCTGTTCCAAGTTCAGCGCGTGCCACCGTTTGCCTCGGGCTAGTTTCTACGTCAGCCTTTTAGCCCGGGAACCCGTTTGGTTCACTTCGTGCAAAAACTATCACGCCAAAACGGCCGCCGTGTTACGTAACGTTAACGCGCGTGTGTGAGTAATCGGAAACGAGGAACTTCGAGTAGCTTCAGCTAATAAGATAAACAAGTTGTTATTTCCAGCTGCGAACATGCTCGGGAGGTACACTCTGTGCTTAAAAAAAAAAAAAAAAAAAGGGACTCGGGTGAATGTTGTTTCTTGTCATTTAATTCCTGACTATTACTGCCATTACAGGGCGCATAACAATGAATTAATGGGGAATTTTGTATTGAGCCCACAGGAACTTGGTGTGCCTGCACAACCGTGTGACAGCAGGCCTCCTGCTTCACACACCGCTAATCGATAAACAGGGTCCTCTGATCACATGTGAGTCAGCCAACTCCATGGCTACTAGTTATGAGCGAGTTTCATTGTGTTTCCCCGCCTGAAAATGACTAACACACTGTTGCATCACCAGCAGCCATTGCCATGCTATGGTTATGGTGTGTCCCTGGTGTGTGAGGCAGGGACAGAGGTTGGACTGATGGGGGGCGGGGCAAGTGGCCGTAGGCCTTGTGTGGTCAGCTGTCGGTGTCATGCAGAGAAGCTGTCCAAAAGGCCACGCTTCATCCATGCCTCCTCCACCTGGAGCCTCTGCCCCAACCTGGAAGTGGATACTGTTAACGCAATTTGATCTGTGGATCTTTCCAACCAAGGTGAAGGAGATCCGAGTGGTTGTGACTCAGCAAATCAAAGTCCGCTGCACATAAGCTCTTTCCTGTCTACCACATGAATACTTCCTCCTTTACCTTAGGTTCCCCTCTTACGAGACGTTTGGGCTTGTTTTCTAATTATGGCGTAAAATATATCTTAACGTATCCAGTAATTCGTAGTGGATTTTAAATGGCGTGTTGCATTTGTAGTTGTGTACATTTGGAAATGTCTTCCGAAGAGTGGTCAGTGTATTGTTTACGTTAAGTGCAAAGGTCAGTGGATTTTAGGCCCGCAGCTGTTGCGTGTAATCATCAGGTGACGAGTGGAAAGCCAGCGTTCCGATTCTGTTTCCTTTGTGCTATCATAGCAGTTAGCCGTGAGGTTGGATGTGCCAGGTGTGAGCCAACCTGATGCGCACTCGTACCGGCAGCCTCTCTGTCGGCTCTACATTCCACAGCTGCAAGTATAGATTGAGGTCATGTTTGTTGCACGACTCGGACATGCACAGTGGGTTGCAAGTTTGTCCATTCAGCTGGAAGTTTGGTATTCAGGGATTATGTCCCAGCTAGTTCCTCAGAGACGGACCCACTCACCCAGACAGCTGGTTATTGAAACGCTCATCCCTCTCACTCTGTATAATGGTTTAATAATCTACAGTTTATCTCAGTGTGCACACACGTGTCTGTGTGTTAGCTGGGAAAGGTGTGCTTTCGGGGTCAGTAGGAAAAGAGGCTTGCAGGAAGTCAGCATATATCCCCTTGTGACCTTGGAGCTTGTAATTCTATACTTCCTTCTATTGAATTATGCATGTACACCAACAGTCCCCACACACAATGTCGAACACCTCATTTCCCTCATTTGACCCCTCATTCACAATGGAGTCTGTCCGGGACTCAGACATATGGTCAGATGTAAATCATGTGTTCTTTTACATCAAATTCATATTAGTAATTATATTACTAAAGTGTGCACCCTGCCTGGGTAGGCGGGAAGGGAACACACAATATTCACTTTCAACTTTGCTACAGGCCATTTTTTTCCTCTTTTCCAGACACGAATGCAGAGCCTCCAGCCTGACCCTGCAGCCCGCTACAGGAACGTGATGGATGCACTCCGCCGGATTGTAGCCACAGAGGGTGTCTGGCGGCCAATGAGAGGGCTGAATGCAACAGCAGTGGGGGCAGGACCTGCGCATGCCCTCTATTTCGCCTGCTATGAGAAACTCAAAAAGACTCTAAGTGATGTCATTCACCCAGGGGCTAACAGTCATTTGGCTAATGGTACCATAAAACATGCATATATATATAAATAAATATGTACATGAACAGAAAAATATATTTATACATCTTAACCCTGAAATCATTGTAATAGTGGTTGAAATGTAGATCCAACTCCAACCCCACAGCCAAGCAACATCAGTTTGATCTCTATGAAGCTGCTGACTTGGACTAATCTGGAATTAGGACTTGAAAAAGCCTTGGCAAGCCAGCAAATTGGATTTTATCATATCAGGGTCAGGAAAGTTGAACAGTTTGTCTCATTTTGGGGCAAGTTCAGCAAATAGAGGATCAATATAAAAACCTTACGTTAAATGTCAACCATTTCTTTATTCCTTGTTCTCCTACTCTCTCCTTGTTTTTCAGTTTAGTGGGAGGCTGGGTAAGTCTTCTCTCTCCCATCTTCTCTGCTCTTTCTTCCGTCGGGCCTGTCTTCTCAAGTCAATGTGTTTGTTTTAAAGCTCCATAAAAGTAGCAGGGGACCATTTTGTCCCCTAGGTGTCTCTCTTTGCACAGGTTTGGCCTGAGTTTGGTCATGCTGGAACCCAAATTTAAAACCATGCAATTTGCTGAAATCTCACCAGTCCTGCTGTGTTGAGCATGACATCTGCAGCTTTTAGGACTAAAGCACTGATCACTGTGACAAGGTGGAAAGGAGTTCTTACTGCTCCAAGTGAAAAAGTGTTCTCCCTCTCTGTCTACTCCTTTTTTTTTTCGGCAGCGTCTTCTATTTTCCTTACGTATTCTTCATGATTATCTCTGAGTGTAGTAATTTCCAGAGTTTGTTTGTTTCAGGAACAGCTGGGTGTGTGGCCACGCTGCTTCACGATGCTGTCATGAACCCAGCTGAAGGTAAATGCAACACTGCAAAATCAGCTGCAAAACCAGCTCGTAGGACGTTTTTTCCTCCACCATACATACATTTGAGTGGAGTTCTTTACAGTTGCCAAAGGTAGACCAACAATCTTCACGTGTTGGCCTCGCAGTCTCACAAATTGGCTTTCATAGCTGCTGTTAGTCCACTTGCTGAAGAATGTCAGTAGAAGGACACTGCTCTGATTCCTGTGCAGCTGTTAGACAGGAAACAGCTGCCTGAGCAAATGCTGCTAACTTGACATCTTTCTGTGTGTTTATGGAAAGTACATGGGCTTTAGTGCTGGTAATAGCTCACTAATTTCATCTTTTCCTCTTCTGTCTTTGTTCGTTTTATACTGCCAACCCTGGACCCATTGGCCTCCTCTATAAATGCATCTACCGTTGTGTCCCTAGTTGTGAAGCAGCGCATGCAGATGTATAATTCGCCCTACCGCAGCGTGTTGGACTGTACACGAGCTGTGTGGAAGAAAGAGGGCCCTGCCGCGTTCTACCGCAGCTACACCACCCAGCTCACCATGAACGTGCCCTTCCAGGCGCTCCACTTCATGACCTACGAGTACCTTCAGGAGCTCCTCAATCCCCACAGACAGTACAATCCCTCATCCCACATGATGTCGGGAGCTTTGGCTGGGGCCATTGCAGCTGCAGCTACCACACCGCTGGATGTGTGCAAGACCCTGCTCAACACCCAGGAGTCTCTAGCCCTTGGCTCCCTGTCCTCTAGCCAAGGCCCCAGCAAAGGCCAAGGAGCCCACAGACACATCTCAGGCCTGGCCCATGCCTTCCGGACAGTTTACAGGCTGGGTGGCCTGCAGGGCTTCTTCAAGGGAGTCCAGGCAAGGGTCATCTACCAGATGCCCTCCACAGCCATCAGCTGGTCGGTCTACGAGTTCTTCAAGTATGGACTCACCAAGTACCAGCACAACAAAAGGAGAGCGCAGCACATGGAGTCTTAGCTGTAGACGCCTCACTGGTTCAATCTCTAATAATTCTCTGCCCTCCCTGCGAGGAGGGGACAAAGTCAATACGCACATAGAACCTGACTTAAATCAACCTCAGTTGTTCTTTCCCTTTCAGACATAGCAAATAAGAACGACATCTTCAAGTTTGAGTAGTTGTATTTCTGTTACACTATTTCAAGAATAGTTACTGTTTAGATTATGTTGTCTCTCTCTAGGCGGAAACATTTTTCACAATATTATAGACGTAGTTATCATTTTGTTGACCACCAAGTTTGTCCCAGCTAAGGATAAATTCAGAGAATGCTCTGGTTTAGAGTTTAAGAGTAGATCAGCAGGGGGCAGTAGTGTTACTTTCTTAGCTCTCTTCCAGTTTCATTGTCTTGGCTGTCTAGGCCACTCATAATAAAACCAAATTGACCCTAACATTCTTCCCTGGCATGGATCCCTACTCAGATACCTCGTAAAATTTAACAGAGCCATGTCCATATGGCAATTTGAATAGTTTTACCATTTTAAATAACTTGAAACGCTGTCCAGTATTTTTGTTATGAAACAAAGATATTGGTGAAGATTAGGGGTCCGCCTTTTATTTTCCTGTTGACAGTTGATGGTATAAAAGATATCAAATATTAGTTTTTAAGATTGTTCCCTTGTGTAATTAGAAACTTACAAACTATCAGAAGCTTGTGTTTAAATTATTTTGATTCCTATATTTTTTTTTTTTGTTTTGGTTTTTTTTTTTACACAGGTTAGCAGTCCAAAAAGGCAGCGGTGTCCAAAATCACATAGTCAAAGCCAGAATGGGATGACGTAAAATAATGCGGGACAGATCATCCAAAAACTCACCAAAAATGCCTTGTGTACATGTTTGGCAGAGCAGACCAGGGCAGCCATCTTTGGACATTAACTGCAGCTAGAATTCTTTACCCTGCGAAGTACTGAGTTGCTCGACAGCAGATGTCACCTCCATTGTACCGTGCCCTAAAGAAGAAAGAGTTTCCCACAAGACCTGTATCTGTACATCACTGAGTTCACATAAATAGAAGCTGTCATTCTTATTGAGTGATGTCTGATTGTTTCCGACACTGAATTGCACTCATTGAATAAAGAACGAGCGGCAGGGCTTGCCGCTCATGAACAATAGGGGCCTTCTTTCTGATTTCTTCAAATGGTTCCGAATGTAAATAGAACTTTCTTGCCTGTTCTCGAGCACTTGGCAAAAGAAAGACAAATTGCCCTTTATACCAGGTTGTGTTTGAAAGATTTGCAATCGTTTAATGGTGAGAAAATTTTCAAAGTCAGGTTTGCTGCCAGAAAGACATGGACAATTTGTGTGTCTTTTCAAATGTTTATTTTTAGGCGTAATCAGGTACAGTTGTTTAGCCTTTAATACAGGTGCAGAGTTAAACTTTGAACCTTACACAGTTTTAACTTGTAGACACAACTGGCGTACAGTTAGGGAAAATAAAGCTTTTGGAATTCAGTAAATAATCCATGAGGGGTTCACATAAAGCCGAACAACAAACCCAATTCCAATAAAGTTGGGACATGATACACTGATTTGCAAGTATTTTTTTAACCTATATTCAATGGAATTCAGCACACTATCAAAATATATTTAATGTTCAAACTGATAAGTTTGTGTTTCATTTTCTGAACCGGAGCATGTTTACCACTGTTAATCACTTTGTCTTCTAACAACACAGTAAGCATCATGGGAACTGAAGACACTGGAATTATTTTCCATTCTTGCTTGGTTTACATCTTGAGTTGCTCAACAGTCATAATGTGCTGTACATTTATAAGGGACACGATCTGGACCGCACGCAGGCCACTTTAGTACCAGCCCTCTTTTACTGTGTAGTCAAGCTGTTGCAGCTGCAGAATGAGGCCTCATTGTCTAGCTGAAATAAGCTTGGACGACCCTGAATAAGATGTCTGGATAGAAGCATATGTTGCTCCAAAACCTGTATGTACCTCTCAGCGTTAGTTGGTGCCTTCACAGGTGTGACAGTTACCCGTGACGCCATGAGCACTAATACACCTCCAGCACACTTTGGGTCAGTCCATCTCAGAGGAGCGTGGGCCCAGGGAAGTGGGCGGACCATCTGGATAGTGTTGATATATGACTTCCAGCATCAGCATCGTAGAGTCTTAACTTCCGTTTGTTGCTGCAGCAACATTTAGTGTTAAGTCTGAGGGGTCATAAGTCACAGGCTCTCAGTGTCGGTTGACGGCCTTGCCCCTTACGTGCAGAGATTTTTACAGATGTTTCTGAATCTTTTGATGATATTATGGACTGTAGATGGTGAAATCACGAAAACCTCCTTGTACCTGCACGTTTATACCCAATCATGCTACTATCACCTTTTACCAACGAAACTACTTAGCTGAGGAATTTTCCAGCAGTTTTTCGAGCATTCCACCACTTTCCCAGTCTTTTCTTGCCCCTGTCCCAACTTTTCCGGAATGTGTTGCAGGCATCAAATTGAGAATACATGTGAATTTCCAAACAAGCAACAAAGTCAAGTCTTGGAAACATGGATTCCCAGTCGAAGGGAGATGTTAGAGAAGCAGCTCGAGTAGCTATATTCAACAATACTCTGTATGAACTGGCATGATGCCCCTTGGGTTAATTCACGAGCCATGCTGGGAGGTTGGGTTGACAGCTTGTTCTAACATGCAAACAGTACTAGCATAATGCTTCCTGCAGGATTCCGAGTAAGTCACATGCATCGTCACTATTACCAGTCACAACACCAAAGGGTTTTTAATTCTGTGGGAAAATTAGTGTGTGACAACCAGACATTGAAAATATGCTTAAACTCATATAAAAATTCTACGAAGGTTTGCGTCCTGTCTTCCCGTGGGCTGGAATTATGGTGGCAGTAACATTTAACATGTTTGCATAAGAAATTGACTATGCAACACAAAATGTTTCTTTTGGAACTTGCAGACACAGACATCGACTGCCAGAAAAGCAGGTCAAGTATCTCTAGCGACAGTCTCCACATTTCTGCACGGTTGGATTCACACACGCACGCACACACACACCTGTTCAAACACAGAGCGTTAAAGAATTGCCTTTAAGCGCCTCTCTTTCTCTACATACATGCATACAGTATGTGTGGCCTGTCAAAGTTTATGCTGTTAGAATGCTGTGTGAGTGTGTGTGTATATACCCTTTTTTTTGGTGCTGCTGCTCGGCCCGCTAGAGCTAGGTACATGTGTAGAAAAAGTGTGGAAACAATAAATCCTACAGAGGGACATGGACCACTAGAATCTGTATGTCCTTCAACATTCCCCATTGTCCTGCTGTGTCTTCTTTTCATTTCTCTTTCTGTCCTGTGTGGGAGAGTATGTCTGCTCCAAATCTCAGCAGCCTGGGAGGAGAAAACTATTTAGTCTGTGCCCTTTTATGTCTGTGTGTGCGTATCTGTGTATGTGTGTTTTTTTACGTGTGTAATATACAGAGGCAGTATCCACACAGAATGATGAACAGATGCGCAAAGCAATTCCTGAATTATTATGCGGCCAACATGAGATCAGTATGTTCATTTAGTAAAGAGCTAACCTCCGTAGCTATCTCAGCATCATCAGTACATCAGTACAGTATTTCAGTGCTGCAGCAAGCAGGTGGCTAATGCCATCGAACACTGATACATTATGTGATGTTAGAGAATCAAAACTGTCAGGTTCTCAACGTGTGAAGTCTGATCATGAAAACTGGTTACATTTTGATTTATTGTAGTTTAATTGCAAACTCTAAGCACTGTATTGGGCTGTCAGTACTGAAATGACAAATACTACAAGGTGATTAAGGTGATGACACAAAGATGGAAAGTGGATTTAGTTACTCACTAGTAATCAGACAATTCAGTGACAAGCAAAAAAAACAGTTGTTGTTTTGCCAAAAACATAAAACCAGAGTGAACTTGGTTACATTAGTAAATTAACTCTTCTGTTTTCTTTGGCTGGTGTACTGCATGTTCAGTCAATAAATGAAACTTTGACATGTTTGATGATTCATCTAAACCACAAACTTTAAACACCCCCTCCTGCCACATACATCGGTCTGCTGTTGTGATGATGTTGCCTGTAATTAGGCAGATTATTAATCTTATCATAATAATGACACCTTTTCAAAACATTTACTTTACAATTAGATACACACACATGAAGGAGAGGGCAGAGTGGCACACTTTACTCTGTCAGTTAGCGACAGTGTTTACCCAGCTGGAATGCAACGGATCGTACATCATTGTGTAGGTTGGATCACTTTCTCCTCTCACCCTACTGTATATTATTATCACACACACACACACACACGCACACGCTGTATCCACCTGGTAGAAAAGACTCAGTAGAATTGATGTGAAGCTGGCGTATTGGGGCAAGCCCATGTTTTGGAAACAAACACACACTCGGGACTACTTTCTGTACCTTGGAATGTGAGCGCCGAGAGGACCACGGTCCCTAACAACAGGTCACTTCTCTTCTCTTCTCTGACTCTCTGCATAATGACTTTTTTGTTGCACTACTTGTCAAGCCCCTCTCCATATATTAAGCCAAATTGTAGCTGGACCACTCGGCACGACTTACAGCGTGATACAGAATTAGGCCATAACGTCCACTCTGGTCTTGCCAGCAGCTGACGGATGAGGTGTGATCAGAGGCTCTGTGTCGGATTTAGTGGGAAACACACAGACAGATACAGGTTGTTATCTCACGCTCTTTGGTGGGTGCTGCCGGACAAAGACGCTGCTGCCGTGATCCCTTTGGCTGGAGTCTCTCCCACTCTCAGCGGGTTTAAGAGCCAAGAGAGACAAGAAGGGTACTAGCGGAGAGGCCTTACTGGTTAAGATACATTTTGTTTTGTGGTTGCCTTGAGCACTTTATGCTTTCATTGTTAACCACAAGCAGCAGGGAGTGCTATCTGGATGTATGTAATCAGATGTAAGTTGTATTTTTGGGTGAAGATATATCATCTTGAAGTCCTCAAATGGTTGGATTAATCTATAGGGAAAAGTGAGACCCTGACACCCTGGTGTGCCTCTACTTAACACAAATGTATAATAATATACAATGACTCTACAAACATGATATCAACAGGAATATTACGTATCCAAAAAAGAACTTGGAAAAGGGCACTTTCTAGGGCACCTACAATTTTAGATTATTAGTGAGTATGAAACTGGCACAAGCTACTTTCCCCATGGTCCTTTTAGTGATGTTTATTTGTGTGCTGCAGCTGCACGTTACAGTTTTACTACATTTGTGCACAAAATTGCAAGCTAGTCATTTTATATTCACTGTTACGTCATTATTATTGCGCAAGCCTAATTTGGAATTCAACCGATCAATCAAAAGGTTTTCTCTCCTTTCTATTTAGAGATTGGCAGACTGGTGGAAAAATAATTCCTGGCTGGATTCCATGATCTGATTTTTTATTGCTGACTCTGACGTGGCTCAAAAGATGACAATGTCGGACTGAATAATGAAGCAGAGGAAAATATGAGCTACAGAGGAGGGTCAGTCAAACAAAGTAACACAAGGCTTATCAATCTGCACCAGCTACGACCAGACTCTACGCGAGGGCGCTGTACTGTGGAGCGAGTGGTATGTCTCCTGTCATCGAGACAAGAGGGAAACGCTCACACACAATTTCTCTTTATGAGAGCACAAGAGAGCACAACTGTTTTTATTACCTGCATTTGCACGTGATGTGATGCGATACATGACAATATGAAAACGTTGCGTGTGTGATGTTGAAACAGGATCCATCACTCCTCCTGCAATAAAAGAATAGCTTGCAAGACTTGCAATGAATAGAGAGCCCCAGCACATCCAAGTGTTTATGGTAAGATGCCATCGCTAATGGCCCAGAGTATAGAGAAGAGGAGACAGGAGGAGTCGTGCTTTTTTGACAGGGAAACATTTTCATGTGAGCAAAGTAATCGCCAAAGTGCGATTTAGGCAGCGTTTTTGTTTGAGAGAATTTCCTCTGCCTTTGTTGCCTAAGGAGGAATCTTCAATTGAAGACTTACTCAGCCACTCTTTGATCAAAGCAAGCATACACACATATGAGCACACACACACAACCACTTATCATCCCTTGGGCCTTTGGGAGTGAAGCCTTGGCAGGGTCTGATGAACCTGAGCATTGTTACAGATCATCGCAGGTGTCCAGCACTGTCTCTCCTCTGCTGCTCCTTCATATCTCGAATATTGTGACAAATTCCTTCAAAGGATAAGCAAGGTCATAAAATCTTCTTACACACACTTAGGGTGCACACACACACACACACACACACACACACACGCACACGCACGCACACATACACAGACAGACCAAAACTAAAGACGTCTGTCAGTGGCGTGGACAAGATTCCCCACATGTGCGTGTGTGTGCCAAAGCGGCACAGGTGCAGTCAGGGACACTGAGGAAGAAACATGCCTCCTGCACTTTGAACTTGATCCTAAAAAGAAAAGCTGTCTTCCCCTCCTGTCAAATGAGCTTAACTGTTATGCCTTGGAGCTTCACAGCTCAAACTGGTCTGGTGAAAACCTTTATTTAACCACTTAAAGCATTCACACCAACTCAACAACATTTTCATTACACAGTTGTCTGTGAAAGTGTTTTTCCCAGTGATTTCTATTAAAGACATTCCTTGTATTCAAGTTGACATATTTGATTCTTTATTTTATTTTAATGTGGTTCATTTTTTGATGTTTGTTCATTTTCGTATTAAAACTACAAGGACAGAATGGAACTAGGTTGGTGCTAGAATATTTTGGAAAAACTCAACAGAAACGTCTTCCCAAATTCCCCTCCTCACAATAACCTACGAGCCGTGTTGTAGGAAAGTTTCTACCAAACTACGTCGTATCACCGTGCAGACAGAGACAGGTCTGCTCAGGTTGAGAGGCTCGTGCTTGTGAGAGAGCGGAGTGTAAACACAAATGTTGTACTCATCGTCTGAGCTGTTAAGTTTGACATTGCTGTTGAGTTCTGGTGCTTAGTTTCATTTTATTGGAGTGAAACTACTCTATTGGGGAAAACATACATTTCTACAGTCGCCATCTGCAAAAAAAACTCAAACCAAAACCTGATTTTGGATTAAACTGGCAGTTCACGCTGCAAGCCTTGACAAGCTGGTCTCACGGAGATTTTTAACATTTTACTTTTGATACTCTCTGTTTCACACAGCAGGAAAGAGAGTCTGTCTCATTTGAGGTGCAGAGAGAGGCTGAGAAGAAGGAGTAAGTGAGAGGCCGTAAGTGGGCCTGAGTAGTTCCTTTATCAGCCCGCTGATAAGAGACGTCTGTGTGTCAGAGGTGCTCAAGTCTCTCCTTGTCTCTGCTTATCACAGCTAATTAAAACATTAGGATTCCTCCAGCATGCTCTGGAGGAGTGTGTGTCTGTCTGAGCCTGCATGTGGGAGAGTCCAGTGCTGAGCGGAGTCAGGGGAAGGAAATGTAGCAGCCTGGAAGACTTCCTGTGGATCTCTGGACGGAGGAGCCGAACACATGCTCATCCTCAACACATAACAGTTAATGAAAATCTTTTATGTCACCGTGTATGTTGAAATAAGCACACGCTCCTTATCGTTTAGAAATGATTTTTAATAACTTGTATAATGATTCATTGCAGATAAGAGATGTGTGGGAGGATTATGCCTACTTTATTATGTTACTTCACACCCTCTCATATACCTGCGTACTTTACCTTCATGTGCCTCTCAATACACTCTCAGCCTTGAACATCCTGTTTCTGCTACTTACAAACACACACACACACACACACACACACACACACACACACACTGTGGACCAGATACTTCCTCTAAATGACTCTGTTCTTCGTAATTTCTGGGTGGGCTCATGTCTCTATTCTAATCCTCTGCTCAGATAGACATCGAGCTTGGATCACTGCATTTCTCTGGGCCACTATAGGTCCTGGGTCCTGTTCCCTGCCTTCCCAGTCTAAAACCAAAGAAACCAGGTTTCAAACAATGGTTTCGCTTTGCTGATAACTTAATACATGCGATCTGCTCTAATTGTGCAGAAGTGCGTGATTTGGAATCCTTCATGCAACCAGTGGGACCTCTGGGTGCCGATGCGGCTGCTGTGATGGATGTGTCTTCCCTGAAGGGAGGCGGGGGGCAGGGCTGGTGTCTTATAGTTTCACTGTAAATGTTTACATTCCTACAAGAACTGATGCTATCTGCTAATAGTTTGTGAAACAAGTCTGAAGAGTCCTCTGGGTGGGATTATTTGCAGCCAGTGTGTGTGTGTGTGTGTGTGTGTATGCGTGTGTATGTGCGTGAGACAGAGGGAGAGAGGGCGGTCAAAGGGATGCAGATCAGTCATTAAACAGAGGTATTAACCGTGACCTCTCCACTTCCTGAGTCCTGCCCCATGTCTGCCAAAAGACCAACACATTAGCAGCAGTAAAACAAACACTCACCGCTGCTTGATCTTTCTCACAATGCAAAACATTTAGCAATTGTTATGATTAAGTATGAGGGTATAATCATATGAATCACTTTCAGAGGGGAAGCCTCTCCCTGTCCTGCTTTCGTGTGAGCTCTAAATCTCAGCGGGCTCAGCACCAGCAGCAATTATGTAGAGGTGATATTGTTTAAATCAACAAGGACGTTGAGAAGATGATCCCTGTGGAAATACACACATCAGAAGTGCGTGTGTAGTTTCGACTCAGAAGCCCTGTGAGAGTTCTGTATTATCAGACTTGTATTTTTAAAGGGTAGCCAAGCTTGGGTGAAGGCTGCCATTCCTTGTGTTGCTCGCCATTGCTCAGCCCCACCCTCTGCATTCCTCTCAACTGAAACATCTGCATCCACACAGAAGACAACAGGAAAGTACCTGTTTCCACTGGCATTATAAGTCCTATTCTAATCACTTCTTCAATGCTTTGTTGGACCATCTAAGCTGTGGCTGCGGATTATTTGGAGAGGCCGGAGAACGTGTTCTTCTGCGCTTCTGTTGGCTCATTTCGTTCTCTGCCTCGTGAACCTGTTCACGCAGAGGCGCACTAATAAAAGAGCAACTCAAAATGTTTACATACTTGAGCCTCATATATTTATATAAACAGTAAAGCTCGACTGCTCAGTAGACATCGGCCTGCGGACGAGAAACCTATCAACAATCAACGAACTTTGTGAAAACAAAGAAAAACAAAAGATGAAATTAACCTCAGCTTTGATTTGTTGACCTCGCCATAGTTTTATCGATGTAATTAACTCTATGAGCACAATTTTATTGCAATGGACCAACAAGAAAATGCAGCTAAAACATATGAAAACATGGATGCACTGGCAAGCAACTCAAATTTGATCCTTTTAGAGATGATTAGGGAATTGCCCTTTGTTATATGAGAGTGACACTGTTCAACTTGACTTCGGGATGAAGGGCCAGAGTCATCAAAGTCTTCCCAGCCCGTGTTAGTCACTATCCTCGGTTGCCCCACTCGTTCTCAAAGGAACTGTTCATCACAATGACATCATGGACTGGGTGCAGATAAAGGACAATTCTTATCTCGCCACGGTAGACAGAAATGACTAAAGCAACTATTCACCAGCACAATGTGAACAATCAGAGCGTGCATAAAGCATACCTCAGAGCCACAGTGCAATACCACAACCTATAGCCTAAGTTGTCTAAGTCTTTTACGGCCAATACACGCATTTGGGGGGAAAAAAAAAGGCGTTTTCATGCCCTGAGTGACTTATAGTCAGACAGTAAAGAGGGGATTGTATCATTCCTCCCTCCCAGAAACCTGTTGTATTAACCACACGGGTAGCTTGAAGTGGTGTTTTGATATAAGAGATGGATGAGATTTGGGCTGGTGCCAGAGGATGGCAAAAGTAGATCCTCCGTGCCAAAGCAGCACCTGGGGATGTTTTTTAGATAGACAGAACACTACCTTTCTCCAGGTACATTTAAAAAGGCGTCATGGACTCCAAGGCACCATCTGACTCATTTTGGAACGAAATGTTTTTATTTTCCTCAAGTATGGCCATTGTGTATATTCCACCAAAATGAGGGTGCAGTCCTTTGACTAAGGCATGATTAATGTGTGCTGTCTTGCGAGGCCGGCAGGATGGAGCAACATCTCCACGGTCTATTGACCCTCTCTGACTCATGCACTACTAGAAGACAAGTAGGCCTGCGCTATTATTTACATTCACACAAAATGCACAGTAAATATTATTCTCCCTATAAAAACCGTCTACATTTGTCAGAGCGCCACTAAAATAAAAAAGTAAACTCACATTCTTTGCATGGAGAGGTATCACTTTATGCACACACACACACACACACACATTTTTAAAGGCATACACCAAATTATATTTTTTGCTGCCTGACTTAATCTGTTAGATAAACACAACGAGAAACGCTCCATAAAGGTTACAACGGATTCATAAACCTCACATGAAGAATGTGCCCTTGCAGGTGTTGTGTTGAGTTTCATTACCAATAAAGGTGTCGCATAAAGAAAATAGACGTCTACTAAAAATGTCAACGTCTCAGTCATGCTTCTTGCATGTGGCTAATTTTTCTTGCTGGGTTTGTATACATTTAGGATTCCTTTCTCTCTGCCTGGTCGCTTCAAATGGATCGGAGGGAGGAAAGTAACATATAGATCATTGTATTGGCTCCAGGACCTGTTGCAGCCACTTAAATTTGATTTAGTGGAATTCTAATGAAAGATTTTGGAAATAATGTGCAGTATTTAGGTAAATATAGCTGCATCCTTTCATATCCACAAGAGTTATTTTAGTGTGCATAACAAATATATAATATAATATAATATTATATAATTGTGCTAATGAGCACAAACAATATTTCTTAACATTGCTTAATTGTAGGATCTCATTTCAATGCCACCAAACAAAAACTGTTTTGCAAATTTTCAAATGAAAAGAGGAAAACCTGATTGAGGGAGGAACAAAGGTAAGGTAGCGAAAACATTTACTGCCATAAATCAAGAAAAACCAAGTTGTCTACTGTGCATAGCAAAGCTCTCCTTTATGACCAATTTCATTTGGTTTGGAATAATTGAATAAAAATCATACAAGAGAATTCTGACGTTAAATCTGTTGCAAAAAAAAGTATATCTTCCTTGTAGTAATTCATAACTCTTCCTTTTCTGGCACAACCCCAATGATTGCTGTACAGTCTCTCAGCAGTTTTGCCCTTTTAAGAAAAACGTAGGGCCAAATGATATATTGAATAAATTACTGGCAGATTAAGAGAAAACTATAAAACTAATCCCAAAAAAAGTTTGGAAAAATTGACAGGATTTAATTTTTCTCCTTTTTACCCATTTTTCTACGCTCAGAACTCAGATCGAAACGCTGGAAATTTCTTAGAGCAGTAATAACCAAATTTAATTGTTTAGAATAATTCACACACACTCCAATATTCGCTCCAGGCCATATTTGAAAACCATTACGTTGCAATCTTGTGTTTAACGCTTCTCTGAGGGGATCTAAATGCACCTTGTCGTGCTTGTCGGGCCATTGTTTGGTAGGAGGAGATGGAGGTGTAGATCAGGGCATCCCTCCGCACGTCACGCTGTTCATGTTGCAGGGCTGACAGCAGCAGTGCAGGTAGGGAAGGTGGTGCTGGTAAGCAGGGTACAGCGGCACAGTCACCGGGATGTGCACTCGTTTGGCCTGCTGGTACATTTGATTGTCCCGCACCAGCACTTTCACCGCCACTTTCTTCGGATGGGCGCACGCCGCCAGCTCGGCCGTCACCTGGCGCCGTTTGTTTTTATACCTGCGGTTCTGGAACCAGATTTTCACCTGGGTCTCTGTGAGTTTCAGAGCCTCGGCCAGGTCGGCCCGCTCGGGGCCTGAGAGGTACCGCTGTGCGCTGAAGCGGCGCTCCAGCAGGCAGATCTGTGTGTGGGAGAAGGCCGCCCTGGAGCGCTTCTTGGCGCCGGGCCTGCACCGCCGCTCGTCGGACGAGGAGCTGACCGTGTCCTCGCCGTGCTGACAGGCCTCCTCCTCGTCCACCTCCCGCCTCGGCGGGGTGTCCCGCTCCTCGCAGTCAGGCTGCTGGTCTACAAGAGAAGATAAACGTGTAGTGACAGCGTGTTTCCTCTCACGTGCTGTTTAAAGTCCGAACGCTGGCCAGAAAGGCGCTGAATATGAGGAACTCGCGGCTTTCACATGAGCACGGGTAAATATTTTACATGTGACTGGTTCTGGATACACAAAAAGATTAGAAAATATTTTTTACTGGGGCAAAGTGGGCTGAAAAGCAATGATGGAACTACCTCGTCGTATCATTTTCAACAAATCGAGGTGAGGAAAAAGCGCAGTCGCTCTCTTCAATTATTTGACTTTACTTTGCGCCATTTCCAAATGCAACTTTATTCCAACTCGACGCAGGACAGAGGAGAATCTTCCAACCTGTCTGTGGCTCACCTCTGCGCACGGCCTCCTCTCCTGGGATCTCCTCGCTGCAGGAGTCAGATCGGAGGTCCCCGACGGAAAGCTCAGCACAAAGTGCGTCCGCGTGGATGCGCTTCTCGTCGGCGCCACGGACTCTGCAGCCGTACTCGGCGCGGCGATGCGGTGCGCGCGGCCCGTCTGCACCCGGGTCGGCGGATAGTCTCCGGGCATCACGTCCAGCCAGGATGTCTTTGATTGAGAAGGACGAAAAACTCAGCGTCATGGTTAGATCTCCTGCACCCTCGCGTGCGGTTTACTTTGAGGCATCAAATGGATGAGACGGACCACTCGGAAGCAAATGTCCCCGATCTCTCCGCCGCCTTCTGCAATCACTTAAATTCAATGGCGGTGAGTGAAGTGTGCCCTTCTAATGAACAGCCCACATCAGGAGCTGTCACATAGTGCAATGCCCACAGCAGCAGCAGCAGCAGCAGCAGCAGCAGGAGCAGCTGTGGTTAACCCTGGATAGGTTGTGTTCCTCTCTGGTCCCGCCCAGCTCCATCCATGCTGGCCTCTGCGCTCTGCGCTCCATTTGAAGACGTCTTTTTTTTCCTTTTTTTTTTTCTTTTTTTTTTTATATAACTTCGACTTCCGACCGTGGTTTCTTCGGCTTTCTGATAAAAACGTGGACACGTCTAGACAGATCCTTTATCCAGAATGGGGATTATGATAGTAACGCGATGCTGCAAAGCATTAAACTTCAAAAGACACGAGTTAGCCACTCAGGTAAGATGTTGTTCAGAGTTCTTGCGTTATGGAGCTTTGTCTGTTTATCGGGTGATTATTGTATGTAAACTATAGTGAGGAAATTTGGTGCGCAAAGTGCGTCCAGCGTGCGTAAAAGCGGCTCCGCGTAACCAAAAAAAAACACCCGCGCACTGAGAAAAGACAAATGGATATTTGATTTTAGCTTCCACTTCATGGTGTAATTCTTCATAGCCTTGGTGCCTTTAACCAAAAATGTTTGTCAGTAAAACGCGGAATTTCAGATCAACTCTTTGAACGAGACAATAGACGCAGCGCCAAGAGGACTCTGACGTTCAAACGGGCAAGTAGCGCCGCCGTGTGGTCGTGATCCACGTTCGGCACAGTTAAGAGGCACGTAAATTAATAAATAAATAATGCAACCTTGCATATCCTCCACTCCCACGTCTCTTTCCCACACACACGCTGTCCGCTGGCACATCACACACTCGGCAGGCCAAGTCTTCATCGTAGGGGGAAGCGATGACAGACGCGGTGATTCGTCTCCACGGCGCTGTTTTGTTTCCCTCCTCTGACTAAACGGGGGAAATCTCCCAGACGCACATCAGCTCCGGGGTGTCAAAACATGTCCGGGTGTGCAACATATAGAAGCTCTTGCACTTACACGTTTACAATCCGCACGTCTCATTCTGTTTCTGGAGAATAAACTGTCCCGGACTGGAAACCTCTGGGCGGTCAGGATTCAATCAAAGGAAGCACGTGGAGTGCAAGGGATGTGTTCAGTGGTGCAAATGTAAACCCCCACTTTCCATTGTAAGTGTTGGTTAAACTAGAAATATGAACAAGGCCCAAAATATTGTGAGAAATGGGTGTAACTAAATATGCTTTCACCAACTCAAGGAGATGATAAACTTGTTATGAATGAGCCAGCTCAGTGAGAAATTAATCCAAACCACGTGGCCTAAACGTTGAAATAATACGGTTGACTGTAAATTTCTGAATGGAGAAGTGTGCCTGATCCTCTCACAGCTTCCTGTTTCATTATCTGCGTCCAAATACCCTTGTTTTCGACCTTCCCTGCGCCGTTGCCCAAACATTTCCTCACCAACACGCGCACAGAGAGCAGTGCGTGTGATCCTTTAGTATTTAGTACTTTTACTTACACAGCGGAAATACACGGAGTTTTACGTCTCAGGGGTTGTAAGAGTCTGTAGCCCGCATGCACAACTTTGCTCTTTGGACTTCTTCCAATTCATTTAGACATTTTCTTGTTTAACTTCACTGCGGAATCACAACGTCAGACTACAGGTCAAAAATGGAAAAATCCGTCTGATGGAATAGAGAGCCTTCAACTCCAGCCTCTGGGTGCCCTCTTAATCGCCTCCTATATTTGGGCCCCGGCTCTTTTTAGGAGCCCCTTGAGTGGTCGCCAGTGGAGGCTTTGTTTGCGGAAAAGTCCGCGCCTCTAGCTGCCGACGATGAGCCGGGCTGCTATCTTTGGCAGCAGCAGATAGCGATCGTCCTGAGGCATCGCCGGCCTGTCGCCAGCTCTATTTACACTCAGTGACTGTGCAGCACTCAGAGCTGACACCAGGTATGTCCCACCGGCGGCGCGGTAGCCAGGGGAAGCCTCTCAGCAGACAAACACTCTGTTTACGCTGCCATTCATCTCCATTAATAGCGTCTGCGCGTCCGATGCCCCGGAGCCGAAGGTGTTTGTTTAAGTCTCCAACCAACCGTGTTCTCTGTGTGTTTGCAAGTAAAATGTTTGTAATTAGTATTCATCATTTTTTGGGGGGAGGATTAGGGGATATTTATTTCACTTTCATGCACCGTGGAAGAAGAGAAACTCCTCCAGCATTATTTATCCCCCACCGCTCTGTGAGTTTAGTCGCCCTGCGGGTCCCGAGGATACTGGCTGTCTGGTTAATGTCCATCTCTGAATCCTGACCGGACATCACTGGCCTCTGAATTCTCCCCGTTTCTGGTTCTTGTCTCGGACTAAAAGTCTACCACAAAAACGTTCGCACAGCACAAGAAAAAGAAAAGAAAAGAAAGAAAAAAAAGTTCACTCGGCTTTTAAGAGAATGAGGAACTATAGGATCCACACGCGCACGCCTGAGAAATAAAGAGGTATTTCCGTGATTCCGAAGCAAGGTCACATCTGTGGTTTATATTTGTTTAGTGTTTTAATAACCCAACAATCGCCCTCGCGCGCACACAACACACAGAACAGTCGCAGTATCATCACCTGAGTCAATTCTGCTCCTTACATCATTTAATGTCATATTTTACGCAGAAGCTCTCCTCCCTCGGTGTAAGAATTTAAAACAACGCCTCAAAAACTAGTCACACTGATAAAAAAAATTAAAAAAAAAAAAAAGAGCATAATACTTTAATGCATTGTAGCTACTGTGGTTCATAGCGTTATTGTCTTGCAACAATTTGCGTGATTAAATGTGCCAGTAATAAATTGACGGTGTTTTTTTTTTTTCTTTGTTTGGTTTTTTTTTTTTGTTTGTTTTTTTTTTTTTTGCTTGACGCACAGAAAAGTGCGCATGACACATTTTCCTTCCGCGTCCTTTTTGAACCACAAAAATCAACCAGTCTTTTGAAAACACTCAGTCCGACTATCAAATATCCAACAGCAGTCTTCACATGGCTCGGGGGGGGGGGGGGAA
>KV751325.1:11717658-11739069 GCA_001698575.1 Mola mola
TTATAAATTGCACTCTAAATTGTTTAGGAATCATAAATAAGCCTTTTGTGGTCCAGTGTGTATCCACCAAAAGCATGATTTGTTGACCTATTCCATTAGGTAGACCACAATGTTTGTTTTAACAGTTACAGTATTGTGAGTCAAGTGGATTTTTCATGTTTTCTCCAGTCACAAAGTTTAAAGTAGCATTTATTTTTTGGCCATTTGGGGTGGTTGAACAGGATGAAGAAAAAAAAAAACGGTGTATATTATCAGCCTGTATCTCATCTTTTTGAATTCGTATTTTCTGTGAAGAAGAATTTCGAAGAATTTCTTGAAGAATTTCCGGTATTTCCTCTCTTTTTATGTCCTGCTTGTTTCCACCAACTACTGAGAAAAATTATCTGCTTTTTATCAGCTCAACGCTCCTCTAGGCCAGGCACTAAATTTGTCTGTCTTCTCCTTGGTGCTGGAGAGGAAATGTACAGTGTGTTTATCAGGGCTTTTTCACTGAAAACAGCTGCCTGATGATAGCATGGACACACAGCACAAGACACAAGCTTGTGGGCTACATGAAACAAGAAACAATGAGTTAGTTGAAAGAAGTCAAAACAGGGTACTTACAGAAGTGGATGGTAATTGTAAATATGCTCCTCTTTAGTTATTTGACCCACACTAGTACAATAATAGTGATTAATGCAGCTTTAACTGCACAAACGGGTCCACACATCAGCCTTTTCATTATCAGTATCGTAAAGCTACATAAAAACAGTCAATTTGTGCTGATGCTTTCAGAGATTCATGAAATTTTGTCTGCTGCTGGATACAAGATGTCCTCTGTTCCACTGAAAAATCCATTCTCCATTGATGCATTCCTGAGGCTTTAAGTTTACACACACACTTGTGAATAAGGTTGCTCTCTACTGGCCTCTGTTTTCCAAACGAGGTGCAGAGTCACCAAAGCATGCTCGTACATGCACATTGAGCTAAAAAAAAATGCACTATTATTACTCCTGTATTATTAGCAAAAATGCTGAGTAAAATACCAAAAGTAAGTTTTTTTTACTTTTAAGTAGAAAAGTTTTTGTTATATGGAATGGACCCTTCAAAATGGGTCATTACTACTGTATCATTAAGATGTAAGCAGCCTTTTAGAGATCTGAACTGTTAAACACTCTGTTCATTCTAACAATGCATCAATGGATATTTTATAAAATCATCATTGTGTTATAGTCTATATTGCATTGTGCAGCTGTCAGATAAATATAGTGAAGTTAAATCATCGAATAGGAACCAGAAGTACCTCAAAACTTTACAAAGTGCAGTCCTGAATAAATGTACATGGTTACAACTCACTCCTGAAAGCTATCAGTTACATGTTATAAGCCTGTTGTTACTATAGGGTGATAATCCACTATCTTAAAGTATACACATATTAAAGTATTCCATGATTTAAATGTAACAAACTATGTCAAAGGTCCAAAACTGATCACTCCTTTGTGGCCAAAAAAGGCTTCCTACCACAGTCACGCTCCTGGTAAGAGAGCTGAGGCCACCTCACCCCCTGCAGAGAGCTGTGGGTTGTGCACAGAGGAGCGCCTGTGTTTACAGGACAGGACGGATGGAAATCCTTGTAAATATTAATTTACCCAGAACACTTCAGAGCTCAGCATCACGCCTGTCAGTTCAGTCACGCATACATCGACATTTCGGATGAGGTGTCTGCAAAGATTTTACTGTCCACGGTTATGGTTTGTAACTGATGTGGCCTTGATTTTAAACCTCTGCTCTGACAACATCTGTTCAATTTGCTCTCATGAATTGTATTTCAACACATGACACATACTGTACTGTAATACAATACATAAACATTTGTACCTTTTGTGCATTTACATTACAATAGTACATATCAATTTTGCACTATACAGTTTTCACACACACACATATATATACAGTATATACACACATTGTATTCTTGTTGTTATTAACATTGCTGTTATTTTTACTATATAATTGTTATATTATGTATGTTATCTGAGCCTTTCTACACTCTTATATATATGTTTTTCATTTATATAAGAGTGGGGGTTGATAATACCAATATAACAAAATGTGTGTGTGTCTCTGTGTGTGTGTGTGTGTGTGTGTGTGTGTGTGTGTGTGTGTGTGTGTGTGTGTGGTATGTATAAACTAAAAGAAGGAATATTACCATCCTAAAACATCCTGAAAATAACAGCCTAAAATGTAACTGGACCCACTGATTTTGTTTTATAATTATCACTATTAATACTGTAATTGCAGTGTTTTGTACGAATTGTTTTGTTTTGCTGTGTTTTGTTGCTCTTTGCAACGAGTAAAATCCAAATTTAATCTTTAAAAAAAAAGACCTACGAAAAACCTACGTCATCAGCGGCTTCAGTCAGCAGCGGACTCAATATTTAACGAGGCTGTGGCACCACCTTGTGGAGAATATCGTAATAGCAGCCAAATGCCGACCCACCCAGTTCGATAAAGCGTTTGTTGTGATCTGCGTCGATCAAGCTGCCGAGCCGCTCATTGGTCAATGACCTCCTTCTCCAGCGTGTTTTTCGACCTTTGACCGGACGGCTATCAGCTCCGGGATTGGCGTGGCGGACGCGGCTGTGTTTCCATTGGTTAAGCCGCACACTCCCGCCTACGTTCCCCAAATCCGAGTCGAAGGTGAAAGTCCCCCGCGGTCCCGGAGCTGTCAGGTACCGCTGAGCTCGCCGTCCGTCGCCGCAGTCTCCCGAGAAGCTACCGAGCAGCCATGTCGGTGTTCGCGGAGGTCCCCCAGGCGGCCCCAGTGGCCGTTTTCAAGCTCACCCAGGATTTCAATAACGACCAGTTTCCCAAAAAGGTGAACCTCGGAGTGGGAGGTAAGCTGCGCTCCAGCGGTCTGAACCACTGCGGTGTTCCTGAGCTTATGCTGACTCGAGTCTGCTCGATGGTAACAAGCAGGATATTAAGCGCTTTAGCGTGAAAATTAGAGCCATTGTGCAGTTCTGGCAGCTGGCGGTGTATCGGCAGCCCGGTGCCCTGCCAGTGTGTGTCCCCATGGTGGCCCTGACCACACCTGTGTGTCCCCATCGTGGCCTGCTTTGTCACTCTCCTCTCCGCTGGATTTATCTTCCCTTCACTCTTCCCTTCACTCTTCCAGAACACACACTAGGCTCCGGTTTCAACATGCCGGACTTGTCTTTCCTCTCTCTCTTCAGCCTCCAGTTCAACAATTTTCAGTTTTAATCTCATTATTAAGGGTAATCCTTGCCAAGAAACAGCGTGAGGGACATTGTTTGGCCCTGTTGTGGCACTGTGTTAATGACCACTAATCCCCTTCTCCCTGCCAGAGAGAGCAGTGGAGAGGGTCATCAGTCACCGGGAAGCTGGGAAATGTAGGACACAGTGTGTAGTCTGCATGTCCACAAGCCCACCGAGAGAAAATCAGTCAGGAACTATGTTGCTTATGACAAAACTGGCTCGTGCCAGCGTCTTCTTTTATCCCTCATGATGATTAACTGAATGTTTTGAGTGTGTGAAGACGTCGACTTTCCCTGTTGACATTTTCCAGATCGCACTGTTGATAAAATCACTTCAGCTCGTTCTGAAGTTGGTCCACCTGCAGGAAACTCATACTTTATGATATTTATCGCGCGAAAATCAACCAGAGCCTCTCTCGTTGCTCTTTGTCTCTTATAATATTTGTTTCTTTCAACTGTTCGTTGCAGCCTACCGAACGGACGAAGGCCGGCCGTGGGTTCTGCCTGTGGTGAAAAAGGTAGAAAAAATCATTGCGCATGACGACACGCTAAACCACGAGTACCTCCCCATCCTGGGCCTACCAGAGTTCAGATGCTCCGCCTCCAAGATCGTGCTGGGAGACGACAGTCCCGCCATTCGGGACAACCGGGTCCGTGTAGCAGCACGCAGCAACGCTGTGCCCCGCTTTACAATGAAGGTGACCGTCTCTCTGTCACTGCGCAGGTGGGAGCCGTCCAGTGCCTGGGTGGTACGGGTGCTCTGAAGATGGGCGCCGAGTTTCTCAGGCGTTTCTACAATGGCCACAACAACACCAAAACGCCCGTCTATGTGTCGGCGCCCACCTGGGGTACGCACACGTACAAACAGGGAAGCAGAACAGAGAGGGAAAAAGAGGACTTTGGCCTCTGGATCCTTTAGTCTGTTCTGTCAACAGCTGTAGATATCGGACTCAGGAAGTCGTTAATGTTCTATTATTATTCTTATTGGGTGTCTTGATGTATTTAATGTATAAACAGCACTTAATAAAACAACCCTCTAGAGGAAATACCAATTAAAATGATAACGTTTTGTTTCAGAAAATCACAATGCTGTATTTAGCAATGCCGGCTTTGAGGTTGTCCGTCCTTACAAGTACTGGGACGCAGAGAAGAGGGGCCTCGATTTGGCCGGTTTCCTCGATGACTTGGAGGTAAGCAGCTTGCGGCTGGGACCTTGGACCTTGGCTCTGCTTAAACCGTCAGCCGTTCACTCTACTTCCTTTGTTTGCCTCAGAGTTGTCCAGAGCGCTCCATCTTTGTCCTGCATGCATGCGCCCACAATCCAACTGGCACAGATCCCACACAGGAGCAGTGGAAGCGGATCGCTGACATTATGATGGTATTGCACAGACACACGCTGACAACACGTCTCCTCACTAGTAACACCAACATAAGAGTTTGTTTAAACAGAACATTTAGCAGGGTGGTTATTTATCCCTTCCATATTCTTCTTTTGCAGAGGAGAAAGCTCTTTGTGTTCTTTGACTCAGCTTATCAGGGATTCGCCTCAGGCAGCCTGGACAAAGATGCCTGGGCTGTGCGCTATTTTGTCTCCATGGGCTTTGAAATGTTCTGCGCCCAGTCGTTTTCCAAGAACTTTGGCCTTTACAGTGAGTGGCTCCTTTAAAAAAAAAAAAAAAAAAAAACCTATTGAAGAGAAGAAAATTTAAAAAAAAATAAGGAATAAACTTCATCATCCGTCGCATTTCTGAAAATGACAACAGAGCAAATAGCTAAAACCTGCCATGAAGAGGCAGCAGCGGTGCTGTAGATGGAGGTGAATGTCTCCATCCGTCAGTCGTGACAGTAATAGCAGTTGACATGTGTTTGCCCCGTCAGATGAGCGTGTGGGGAACCTCACCATCGTGACCCGCGACGCGGACAACCTGAGGAGAACTCTGTCCCAGATGGAGAAGATCGTCCGTACCACGTGGTCCAACCCGCCGTCTCAGGGCGCTCGCATTGTCGCCATCACTCTGAACACGCCGGAGCTCTTCACCGAGTGGTCAGCACGAAATATCCCCACGGAGATGACGCTCATACTGCCGCGTGAGGCGCTCGCAAAAACATTCCCTGTCGTGATTTCTTTGTCGTCGACTCTAGGAAGGACAATGTGAAGACCATGGCTGACAGGGTGTTGTTGATGAGGGCTCAGCTGAAAGAGAATCTCCAAGCTCTGGGGACGCCAGGGACCTGGGACCACATCACAGAGCAGATCGGCATGTTCAGCTTCACTGGCCTCAACCGTGAGTACAAAAGGCCACCACAGTCACACAGAAACCAGTGTAGCTGCACTCCCCGTCTGTTCCTGTACACATGCTTTCACCCCTAGTAAAAGTAGAATCTGTAAATATTTCTCCACAGCCAAACAAGTGGAGTTCATGGTGAAAGAGAAACACATCTACTTAATGGCCAGTGGTCGCATCAACATGTGCGGCCTAACCACCAGGAACATCGACTACGTGGCCGAGTCCATCCACGAGGCCGTCACCAGGGTCCAGTAGACGACGGCGCCACCCACAATCCTCAGCGCTTCCTCCTGCCCGGCCCCTGGAGCCACCTGATCCCAGGGAACGTGTCTCTATCCTGAAGATTTCCCAGAGCAAACACAAACTCTCATTTGCACAGACAGCCCTCAGCTCACTGTCCACGTTTTACCTCTCTGTTCAGTGTTTGTGCCAAGCAAACACAACCTGGACTTAAGTCTATCTGAATGCACCAAGAGGACGGAGATACCATCTTTTTATCAAACTGCTAGTGAGACAGCACATTCCTTTATGTAATTCTGTTTAGCATTGGTTTCCCTTTGAGTTGGGTGTGGCAGTTTAATTTTAGTGTACGTGTCATTACAGGCCTCTGCGAGGGGTTATTACTTCTGTGGCTGTTTTGTTACCTCAGGATTGCTAATGTCTGAAAATGTTTCACACTCTTTTGATTCATCCATCATTCCAAGCAGTTAAAAGCACATTTCCACCCAGTAATTCTGAGAATTTTAAATGAAATTTTAATAATATTAACATACCCGAACGTGACCCAATGTAGATTTAACTAAGAGCCCGTTAGATCACACGTTTTAATGTTATTTACCACTATTACGACTTAATCTTAAAGGAAGTAGCAGCATTGTGTTTATTGCTAAATGCAAAGAGAACAAGAGATGAGTATTCTCGAGGCGATATTAACTTGAGCCACGTAATCTAGTAATGAGCCTGTCTCTCGGACGATAATTACCTCAATTCTAACGGGCTGACGGGTGGCACATGGCACTGAGCTGTCACGGCAGGTGTGCTGAATCTGGCGTAATCTGTTTCCTGCCGCCCACTCAAACTCGTCTCAGCCAGCTGCCAGTTTACACAGCAATCGTCTGTTTGTTAGCACACACACTAATGATCAACCAGTTCGAGCACACCAGCAAAGCAGTCTTACTGCTCAGTGAGGGGATTTTAATCACCAGCATCTGTTGAAATGTATTCATTACTCCAATAAAGAACTACAATCACTATGTTTTTATTCTCACATATGTTGGATTCAGTGTGTTGGTAAAAATTTGTGTTTGTGCAACACAGCCATTAGAAATTGGGTAAAAGTGAAAACAAACTGGACAAGAATAATAGTTCAGTCAGTTTATTAATAATTTGAGTACCCCTTGTATATATCGTATAATCTATTTAGCGAATAAGCAGAATTGGACATTACAAAACGTAACTTTTGTCTTTCTATACCAGACAACCCTTATTAGAAAGTCAGTGTTCTCGATGCCGTCGGACCCTGATTCAGTGAAATCCTCTGGCTCATAGTCCACTGTTGGATCAAAAGGCTTCCCGCTGCCTGTTCTGTGTACACAGAAGGGTCAGAGTGAGTAACATTCCAGTGCAGTATCCTTGTACTTCCACGGCAGCATGAATTACATCACCGAGTGTCCCCAAACACCACGTGTCTGCGTGTGTGCAGGGAAGCTTGACGTCAGTCGTATGTCATATTGCTCTCCTCTCTCGTATCTCGTTCTCTCTGTTCTGTGTAACCTGCCAACACAGCAGATTGGCTCAGTCCGGCCATTGCTTCATTATTGCAGTAATACGCACAGAACGATGGCTTCACATTTTCCTTCGGCGCGCAGCATTCATTGGCCCCATCTGCAGTGAAAACATGGAACTTTTTGTTTTTTGTTTCTCCATTACCCTGCAGCATATTTATCGTACCTATTGCTTTCATTTATTTTTCAATCAAATCTAGTAGCCTGCTGGTTTCATTTTAAAATCTACAGTCACTTAAGATTTTAATAAGTTGTATGCACTGCACCTCTGTGGGGAGAGGTTACTGTAATTGGGATCCTCGTCTTCATGCATCCCTTTACTGGTACATGCATATGGGAACTCTCTATAGAGGATAAAACTATAGGTGAAGCAGCATAAACATGCAAGAAGCAACTACTCTTCCTCGAAAGTACTCATTACGTCCATTTGGATCCCCCAAAATAGCTCTAGCTTATCTTTAATTGGTGTATGCAGCTTTAGTTACTGACCCTGTGGGAGGTGAAATGTACAGCGTGGATAAATACGGTAAATAATGGCACGTTGTTTAAACGACAATAATGATTTTCTTTCTTTTTTTTTTTTTTTTTAGAAGTCTGGTAACACTATGAGAGTTTTTTGATTTCAGCATCAAGATTGTGTCCATAAGCTGCACAAAGGAAGACGGGAGAGTACGTGAATGGGAAGACATGCCGAACGGAGTGTATGTAGGACGCATGCATGTGCGCTGGAAGGAGGCTTTTACTGTTTGGGCATACGCGGAGATCGCTTCATGTGTGATGGCTTATATTGCTATCTTCGAATTACTTTAAATATTACTGGCACTTTTGTACAAAAATCCGTGAGGGAATTGGGTTTGTTTTAGCACGGGTGTGTTAAAAACTGTGCACACCCTTCAAGGCTTGTTAAGAGGTCGTCGTTTAAGTTGTCATTCAAGCGTTGAATTTAATGTATGGCTTTTACATCACTGTGTTCTTTCAACCAGGCATGAAAATTGTGCTCTTTTTCTCCAGAACTGATGGCTGGTGTGTCCGCGTCTGTTGGCGGTACAGGCGGCACCGTTCTGGCAACATTGGGACAGTTCCTTGTGCAAATGTTTTCGGTGTGTTGGAACAGCCTGCTGATAACAAGTAAATAATAATTATTGTTGTAGTAATAGTTAGACCAAGAGGAAGCTCGGCGCTGGCTCTGATATTATCTGAGTTCGGTGTTTGTTGTTTCCGAGATTGTTTTCCAGATGAAGCCCTGCTTAGTATAAAATCCAATGCAGTCTGTCCAAGCCAGCAGCTTGAGGAGTGTGAAGTCAGGCAGAGTGGGGACAGATTGGAACCTGAGTGTTACTGGTGATATAAGGTCTCCTGCCAGAGTTGTGACAGAGCATGCAGCTCTATGAATGGATGGTTATTTGGTGAGGATAAAAAAATAAAATAAAAAAACAGAGGTAAGAGGAGGAAAAAAAAAAACCGGGAGTTGCCCTGAGCCTTCCTCCAAACTCTTTTCTCCATCCCGAGACTTTTTCCTCCTCTTGTTACCTGGAAACAGAGGAGAACAGGATAAAATACCCGCCTGAAAGTGTGACTGATGCCATTTGCTCTCTCTGAACCCCGTCGTGAAACTGTTTTGGAGCCGTTAACTGAAACAAAGTCAGCTTTTTGCTCAGCGGCACTGCCCCAAATGAATAAACGAATAAATAAAGGCAAATGAGTCATGTCGCGTCCGAACCAGCGGGGGACGGCTGCAGCCGGAGGAGCTGCTCTGCAGGAGGGTGTAGGTTGCAGCGAGTCACACGACACATCACCTGTTGCTAAGATACTCTGGGTACCGTTTCTGTGTCTGACCGAGTTTTTGCGCACATGTGACGGTGCGTGTGGGCGTGCTGCTGTATCGCCGTTCGTGACAAGTGGCTCACTCACTCAGTTTACGCAACAGCTTCTTTCCAATGTTCTCCTCGGAGCTGGACAGAGACAGAGAGCTGATGAAAGGAGAGGTGGACGGCTGGGAGTCTGCAGGCACGTCTAAGGGAGGAAGTTTTACAGACGACAGAGTGAAGTGGAGGATGAAGACAAACCAGCAGACCTTCATTCATATTTAGGTCTATAAAATAGGTGCAAGGATTCATTTTCCATTTTGCCAATTTTTGGTGAGGAAATGTGTAATGTAAACATTGTCTTGAAATGTTTTAAATCATCTCAGTCCATTTAGCCTGGGGAGCACTCGGGACTAACAAAAGGAATTGCAGCAGAACCACATATGCCATGTTTTAACCATCCGAATCCGAGATTCATGAGCCTCTTCTCCAGATATGTCACTCACCATCCTCTCCACAACTTTCCGGCCGGTCCTCATTGATGTAGGGAATCTCGTCCATGCGGAGGAACACAGTGTCGTTGGGACTCCTCTGCCCATCGGATTTACTCCCTGTGAAGAGGGAATTAGCTCAATCAGCACTAAGCAGCAACACAACAGCAGCTGGCTTGTAGCTCTGCCTGCAGAGGGAAGTAGAGAACTGGCTTTTCAACAATCAGTGTCTTTTTTTCTGGGTCCCTGAAATAAGGCTAGCCTGAGGGTATACAACGAGACCGTTACTGACACCCAACACAGCCATCTGTCTGGTGATTTTTCTTTTGACACTAGCAAACACGCTCAAACCGGTTGGTGTGATGCGCACCGCGTAGGACAGATGGTATGTGGGAAATCCTTTAAGCCTGAAAACCCGCACAGATTGGTTGATGCCACATTTGCACTATCTTTGCCACTGAGTCACTACGGCTGTTTGACTTAAAGGGTTCTTTACTGATAACAAACAGTAAATATAAACAGCAAAAGATTAAAACTGGCATCAGTGTGTATTTCTTTTCACCGCACCCACCAGTTATCAAGTCATCTTTTGCTCCAGAGTATCAGACCGTGTAAACATTAATCGTCTGTCACTGCAGTCGGACAGGTTTTCGGCCTTTAGCCCGCAAAGCACTCCAATCATTGTGACTGATCGTTACAATCTTATCTTTCTTCCTCTTCAAATGAAGCCTCTGTCAGTGTCGTGCACTGTGAAATTCCACATTCAGCCTCAGAGAGCCAGAACATTTACATTTCAGGGATTTGGTGCTGCTCTTATCAGAGTTACATGTAAGTAAATGAGCGCCGGGGGGAAATGATTCATCTGGTCTGGATTTGTGGAGGAAGAGGTAAGTATTAAGATGAGGAGAGAAATAAACAGAAAGGCAATGGGGAACAGATGAAGAAGATGTGGATTAATGCTGAGGGTTTGCTGATATTTTGTACCAACTAAAACAGCAGAATGTTTTCAATCAGAATTTTAATCACAGAGATACTGAAATTCACAGGCAATTATCTCAAATGTTACAGTTCTCCGGGGACATAGACTGATCACGTCTACTAAATCCCAATTTCTTTCAATAATTAATAAATCTAATTCAAACAATTTGACCGATTATCGACGTGGCAGCAGTTGAATTTTCAGTGCACTATTTTTTAAAATTGTCGGATGATTTTAGGGCCAATCATTTAAACCGACCATCGATCAATCCACACATTGATCCGAAAACTCAACATTACTTACGAACGATGCGGTTCCTTTCATTGAGATGGGAGGTGTTGCAAGGGCCACCGTGGGGATGGAGGCGTGCGAGGCGTGCCAGCCCCACCCGAGTGTGCGTGTGTGTGAGGGGGAGGGCGATGCTGTGCGAGCGGGCCTCTGGGACCGGAGGCCTCCCTTTAGCTTCAGGATCCAAAGGGTCTGGTGTCTGAGGGGAGCTGTCCATCCTGCTGGCAGTCAGAGCGTTGTGGTAGTGGCTCTTGGTGATCTGTGAGAGTATGAGCGCCAGCATTAGTGGACAGGTGGGGTCATGGACTGAAATGGACAAAAGCGAAGGCAAGGTGAATCGGACACTTAAGGCTAACATATTCATAGTTCAAGTGGAGCTCCGTTGTCCTCCGCCGTTAAAGGAACGTGGGTGTGCTGAGGGGAGAGCAAGAGGCCGGATGCCTGTGTTCAATCAGAATCAAAGGATTGGGACATATCAAAGGGAAACGCTGCAGCACCGGAAGAGTCTGCGTTTTTGGAAATTCTGAAGATTAAATGGAGGGAGCTTCAAAAATGCAGTCGTTTGGTTGTGCTCCCAATTTTTTTTAATCCACAGTGATTGTTCAGGGAATGTACAATTAATTTAGTGTATAATTAGCGCACTTGAGGTTTTCCTTCCCTAATTATCCCTAATATTTCCACGTTGTGCATGCAAACATTTATCGTTGTGACCTTGATGATCTGCAGGTCTGTGAGCTGTCGGACTGAGTAGTCTGGTAAGTAAACCCCTCCTCCTCCCGTAGTGAGCTGACCCACGCTGCCTCCACTCAATAATAAATCGGACTGATTCAGACCACTGGCTCGGGAGCTATACCCCTTACCTGAAGAAAGCAAAAGAAGAGGAAAACGTTAGCTGAAGAATGTAGCAGCGTATTTCAATCATGCACAACCACCAATGTTAAGTTCCGTAAATGTATCCTAATGTTCAATAAATATGAGACAAGCTAAGCCCTCCCCAGTGTACAAACATGTTCGTACTAGCTGGATTCTATTTGACACCTACTTCTCCTTCCAAAATGCCAAGAATGTAAACAGTGACTGCAAAAATGTAGATAAGTCTCAGCATTATCACATTCCCCGGTCATTTTAATGTGCTACATTGAACCTTACTGTCTGTTCACTCTCAGTGTGTTCTCAGAAATAAAAATGCATTCCGAGGCATGAAAATGCTCCCAAACCTCTTTAAGCCATTCAAGCCACAAGTGTTAAGGCTATCAAATGTCAGCCAGCGCTGCTGACCACCTAATTAAAATAGTCACCATTCACCCTTTTTAGAATTCTAATTACAGTTACAAGAACAGTTGCGCTTCGATTTTGATGAAGAGGACTGATGGTGTTTGGAAGGGTTTTGTTTTTATTTTCCTGTGGTTAGAGGTTAGTGGTTATATTCTGCGTGGTTTTGTGCTGATCACTGCCTCGCCAATGGCAACAAAGCAACATGCTGTCCAAGAGCAGTGACTCAGAGAGGGAGCGTAAGCAAGAGAAAAATGGTAAAAGCAGCTCCTCTGAGATGCGTTAGCTCAGCAGCTCGATTAAGAGAAGACTCTGGGTGCTGTCATGTTGTAAGCCTCTTCACCTTGAACCCCTTTAACATCACACACACACAGGCACACAAGCAGAGAGAGAGAAGAAGAAAAGGCTTTTCTGCTTGTTCTGCAGTCTTGGCTGGATTTCATATAATCCTGCGCAGGTTTTGTCCTTCCTCCGGGAAATTCTCTAAAATCCTTTCTTTTAATTACTTACTTCCCACGGCTGCTGCTGCTGCTGCTGCTGTTCTTGCAGGCAGACGCTGTGCAGACAGTGGGCGGGTAGAGTGAAAACAGGTCCTCCGCCAGCACTGCACTCATTTTCTTACATCTATTGTTGAAACTTCATCATCGCAATGTAGAAATATCCATCTCCATCACTTCACTGGCACATTTGCTTACCAATAGGCAAGGGAGTGATGAGTGCTGGCATGCCGTAGTGTGAAAAAGCTCCATTTTCAAAGCGGAGTGCCTCTTTTCCTATCTCCACATCCACCCGACCCTGCATCACAACACAACCATTTACATGCACTAGATGTGACCTATATGCTCGCATACGTAAAACAAGCATACAGAGAGGTGGTTATTGTTTGTGTTCATAATTCAAATCACACAACCTTGCTGTCATTCGTGCTGTTCACAGCAGCGGCAGCAGATATCCTGATTTACCTGCAGAATGAGGACAAAGTAGTCCACAGGTTTGTTTCTCTGGAAGAGGTAGTGTTGAGGAGCGTGTTTGCTCTTGGGGTTGAACTTGAGTTCCTGCACAACGCTGGGATGCTTGATGAGACGCAGCAAAATCTTCTCCGACAGGTGGCACGGCCTGAAAGGCTCCACCTCTACAAAATTCAGACGCAAACACACACACAAAAGACAATTAAAGAATGCATCCACAAAGAGTGCACACATGGAGAAACACATATACGGTTCTACCTGTAGCCAAGAAGCGGTGTGTGGCGAGCAGCAGCTGTGGAGAGATCTTCACCTCCAGCTCATTTTCTGCTAGTTTGAAGATGGAGAAATCCTGCTGTTTCCTGTCATGGTTGGATACTCGCCTTTTGTTTCGATTATCGGCTACGAACACAAACACACACATTGCACATCGTGTAAAGTGAGCAGTGCAGTTTTCACATTTCATACAAATGTTGAAGAGTGAGAAGGTGTTACTCTGTCACCGATTGGGTTAGGTCTTGCTGGATATGCCATAGAAGTATTGTATTCACGCTCACACTAAAAGGAATTATTAACTTTTTATAAAGGAGCCATGGGTTATACTCACTGTACTGCATGATACTGCACGTTGATTGCGTGGTATTTCTTTTATCTACAGCCGTAGATATCTTGAGATTATTCAGTGCTGTTGAAACACGCCTCTGTTTGATAAATCGACGTGTTCTCTGCAGATGCATCAAATTCCACTGAGTGTATTATAACTGCGGCGAGAACAGCTGGTGCTAGAAAAGGCCTGAAGTTCCATATCCGGAGAGATTAGCTCCCCTGTTCTATATATACAGTATATACAGTATATATATACATGTAATTATGCACACACACACAAAACAGACTTAATGAACACCCACACAAGTGCACCCATGGCAGTGATTCAAACTCTGAATGTAATTAAAACTGTAGTGCTCTTCAAAATTGTATTTGTACTTCTTTTGGGTGTTTTTTTTTTTTGGACATGCTTATGAATGCCTCTCTGTGGTGAGCCTTGCCAGGCAATTAATATTGAGCGGATTATGGTGATTGTCTCAGAGACTGGCCCATTTATTCCCATTGTTTAATTATGCATCATGACAGGAGAGAGAAGTTGGGGTCGATAGTTTAATGAGAAAACAAGCGCAGATGACGGTGGACAATGGAGAGAAATGGAACAGCAGCCCTGCCGTCGTATGCCTCGGGCGCCCATCAAGTTACAACTTTCATCCACGTCTGTTAAGATTCTTGTAATATATGTGGAGACTTATAGAAAGCATCACCATATGGGGCAACAAAAATCACCTGAAGCATCAGTATCAGCAAAGCCAATCAGTTTGTGGTATAAATATGTATGTTGATGATGACGCAAAGAGGCTCCATATTTTGCAACGCTGATGCCTCACGCACATTTTCAGCCGTGCAGCACAGAAGATACCGTCTGTTATCCTCCTCTGTTCTTCAATTATGATGTTGAATAATGGCCAGAAAGATTATGATGTTACAGTAAAGTTGACCTTTGAGCTCCTGGATATAAAATGTGATGAATTGTTCTTCATAAATCTGTGAGATCAGTTTGAAATTTTGTCATATTCAGATAATTAACTCCTCACTTAGGACTTACATTAGTTTTGTCATAGTGACCTCGAACTTTGATCCGGAATGAGTTCACGTTTGGGTCCAAGTGTTAAAAAAAACATTCATTAAACAGTCCTGAGCCATAACATTTAAAGCAAGGAAACGATGTGAGGTCCGTGTGACGTTGACCCCTGACCTCTGAAACCCAAAATCTTATTAACTTATAATCTCATATGTATTTTTAATGCAAAAACATAACTGGTTACATTCCTGAGAATTGCTGTGTGCTGTGCATCGTATGTTGTTGAATTGAACATTTTCCAGTGGGAACTGAACCCTATCAACGACTGTGACAAACTTAAGGAGAAAATCTATTCAATGTGGTAGCTGGAGATGTAAATACACATGTAAAAACATCTGATTGAACTTAATTGCAGCTTTAAAAAAATCATCAGTGTGTTCCTGCATCATACATACTATACAGGTCCGTCTCATCGACAATCTCAGACTTGATGATCTCCTCTATGACATCCTCCAGGGTGACAATGCCCATCACTTCATAGAAGGGGTCTCCCTCCCCTTCGCTGTTCACCCTCTGCACCACAGCCAGGTGGGATTTTCCTGCACAGAAAAAAAAAACAACAAAAAAACAAGTGAGACAGTGAGTGTCTAAATGAGACACTGCCAAATGCTGCTCATGCATTTGGTTGAGAAGCACAGTCACTGGATAAATGTACCCTGTGCCTGGACAGGTGCAGTCAGGATTAAAATCTGCATTAATACTCCACAACCACACAGCAGAGAGATGTCTTAGAGCTTGAATATGAGAGTCTTTCAGAGTCAGGACTGCCACACGCTATTTGTGTCAGACGAGAAGACAGGGAGGCATTGCAGGGAGCGGGGTGGGGGGAATTAGTCTGGAGACACTTTGACAGTTTGAAATACTTGGCCCTTACGTAAACACCATTATACAATCTGGGGATGCCCGCATCTGCTGATGAAACTGCAAACGCACATGCATAAACATTTTACACATCACATGAGCAGACCCAGCACCTCCCACTCAGCCACGGCACTGACTAGATGCAACGACACAGCTCGTCTAACAGCATCTCTGGAGCAAGAAGGCAAAGCTGAGTTGGTTGAAATAGCCACCAAACTCGAGCATGGCAAGGAGAGAAAAGGGAAACTAAGCATAAGCACATGCACAAATACACAATTGCATAGTTGTTATGCGTGCCCATGAACTTAAATTTTTAATTTTTCTTAATCATCATATCACTGCCTTGGTTCTTCTTACATCAGCGTGTAAATCAGTTTGGTGACCAAACAAGTTATCTAATCACATTCATGATGTCACTGGAGCACAGTAATCAGTGGCAGCATAAAAACTGTGGCGATTTAGGGGATCACTGCCAAGAGATACAATGGATCAAATACTTTAATCCACTGCTACAAGAAAGAGAAAAAAAATCCCTGATTGAATGACCGTCAGCCGTCTCTGTGCTGAGCTGAGTGAGACCAGCCGTGGTCGCACACAGCGCTCAGGTCAGCTCGTCTGAGGAGCTCCGGTGAGTCAGGGGTGGATCTTTTGCCATCAGCTGCTGATGTGCCCAGGCAGTGCATTACATCATTCATATGTTACATAATTCTCCTGCAGCATGACACGCACACACACACGTCCCGGACTCACACACATGCCTGAGGCAAAACTGGGTCTACCACGAATGTCCCCTTTTTGCAAATGTTTCTGCTCTGTCAGTTTCCCAGGCTCCTCTAGTCTCGTTGTTGTGCGTAATGTGTTTGCATATGATTGTGCACAGCTTCTTTTTTCCCCTTTTTTCCCCTGTTTTCTGCCTAATCACACAGCCGTACAGTAGAAGATAATAATGTATTGCTTATGAGTCAGCAGCAATTTTTTCTCCCCGCACACAAACTTATGCACACTTTTAATTTAGGAAAAAAAAGAATAATTTTTATTGTGCATAATTAAATGAATTTCATTAAATTGTTGCATAAAACCTCAAATTCCTTGCAAACATATTCCCAATTAACAGCATGTTTGCAGTCCTCCTTCGTATTTAGTTGCATCACCGGTGACATTTCCATCCTTTCCTCTAACAACCACTTTCCTCTCAGTGAGACATCCTCACAGCTTCCAGCCAGGCTTCCAAAGCAGCAGGAGCCTTTAATCCATTAGGGCAAAGCAGGAAGGAGGTGACAGGAGGAGAAAGGTTGGAGCTGAATTTTTCATGGTTGCTCTGTGGGCGCGCACGGCAATGACCTACAGAGTGCCGGAAGCTTCAAAGTCACCACAGCTTGACAAGTGGGCGTGCACAAACAATCTAAAGGTGAACTTCACCTTCTCCCCTGACCTTATTTATAAATAACGCGGCATGGAGACAGACACGAGGTCGGGCCTGAGCCCATGGGTCATTTGCATCAGACCAAAGCTATCCCTAATAATCCTGAGGAAATAATAAATCAGCAGGCCTACTGACCTGTAAGTGGCAATGTAATTTATCACCCTTTAAAGTCACCACCGTGTCGCCCTTTCACACTCTGTCTGAACAACTGCCTGCAACTGAACGACACCAATGAAACAGATTTTCATCTTAATCCCCACAGTATAAGCCAGGGTCAATGAAATCCTTGCGCAAGTACCTCCGCATCTCTTGCCTCTTCAATTGAATTGAGACCATCTCAGGCAAGCAGTTTGAGCTGGTATTCTCAATCATATTCAATGTTATCATCAAGGCTCCCTGGAGAGAGACTTCTGCTCTGCTCTGCTCTGCTGCTGCTACGGTGCTTATCAGAGAAAGAAGAAAAAGAGGAGTTGAAAGACAGCGGAGGCAAATGCCGTACTTCTACACCCGCTAGCATTGATAACACAAGCGGGAGAATGTCTCGGGGGGGGAAAGTGTGTGTGTGTTGGGGGATGGGGGTTGTCACGGGAAATTACTTTTATCACATGAATTCTCAAGGTAACCCCATTATCAGATTTCACATATGGCTCTCACTGTTCTGGGATCAAAAGCACTTCACTGGCAGGCCCGCTGTGAGTCAGTGGTCTGAGGCATGCACTTACTTCTGCACTGAACACTTCTTGTTAAGTGCATGGTCACTTCAAAGGACAACTATCTGCTAGGTGGTAGCCTTGAAACCATGGCAACGGATACACGTGGCGCCTCACACACTTGCTCACACACACAAGTTGCTGATGAGTCGTAAAAACTTGCGTATATATACCTCTCTTGAATTCCTCCAGCATCACATCCAGCTTTGTGTCACTGAAGACGCAGTGCATGGGGTGCTTGTAAAACTGTGTGATCGTTTTCAGGGGAGTGCAGTCGTCGGGATCCACGAAGGCCAAGTCTTTGACAAACAGGATGTCCACGATGTTGGACCTGTCGTTCTCGTAGACCGGAATGCGGGTGAAACCGCTCTGCATCATGTCCGACATAGTGCAGAAGTCCAGCACGGCATCCGAGGACAACATGTAGCAGTCTGACAGCGGGGTCAGCACGTCCTCTACAGTCTTGGTTCTCAGCTCCAGGGCTCCCTGAATGATGTTGAGCTCCTCTTTGACCAGGTCGTGGTACGGGTCTGTGACGCGCAGCATGGCCACCAACTTCTCCCTGGTGTAAAAGTTGCTGATCTCTTGGTGAAGCATGATGTCCAGAATCTTGGAGACCGGGTAGGCGATGGGGAAAAAGAGTAGCATCAGCAGACGGGTGGCGCAGAGGGTCTTGGAGGCGATGGCGAGACTGTGCCTGGACGCCAAGGAGTGAGGTAAAATCTCGCCGATAAAGAATATCCCCAAAGTACACGATGCAGTGGAGAGGGCGGTCATGCCTAAAATCTGGCACATCCACACCACAAAGCACGTGTTTGTAAGCACGTTGCCCAGCACAACAGTGCACAGGATGTAGTTTCCATGTTTACGCACTGACTCGATTTTCCGTGCGTATTTCTGCTCCTTGTCTGTGCCGCTGTTCTGCAGGACCCGCAGCTCTACGGGGTCAAGAGCCAGCATGCTGATGTTCAGAGCGCTACAGAGCGCAGACAGCCCCAACAGGAGCACCGAGACTGCTGCCTGGAGCCAAACATCTGCCTCCGGGGGCTTCTCCACCACCGCCAACCAGAAGTCTTTGGTACTGAAGTGCTCCCACTTCGCTCCATCAAACGCGCACATGGAGTAGTATTTGATGGCCTCGCCTCTGCGCAGGTCTTTGGCGAGCATCTCCACCAGAACTGAGTTTTGACTTGAGGTGGACGTGAACGACCCCAGCAGCTCGATGTCGGAGCTCCGGGCGTTCTCCCGTTCGCACGGATTCCCCGCGGACCCTCTCCGCCTCTCCGCATCCTCGCCGTCCCCACCTGGCTCCTCTACGAACGCGATCCAGGGGGCGGCGGCGGCGGCGTCGGGTCTGCCGCTGACGTTCACGATGTCGGGATGCTCCGTCGCTGCAGATGCGGAGTAGTAAATCCTCAGCATGAAGCGGGTCCCCTCGGTCGCCCTAAGTACCCCCTCCTGCACGGAAAGCTCTCCGCTCTGCGTGTCTTCTGGCCGGACGCCGAGCAGCGATACTATCGGAGCCGGCAGAGACGAGAGAGCGACGGCGAGGAAGAGGAGAGCGAGTCGGCGCGGATGAGGGATGCGGCGGGGGGAGAACGCAGCATCCACAGCCATCGTGCCGAACGGACTACTGAAGGACATGGCAGAAGGGGGTCACATGGTGTGAAGATGATGCAGCCGGGTGGCCATGTCCGTGGGTATTTACAGAGAAAGAGAGAGAGAGAGGGGAAGGGGCGTTTTAAGAGTCCTTAAAAATACATGGCAGTCCGTGACGTAGGTCTGTGTTGTGTGTTTTCTACACGTTTCGCGTTCTAAAAATAGAAGGCGGGAAATGCCCAACCATGAATGATTAATGTGACTCGCACGGGCTCGAGTAACGCAGAAAGCCCATTAAAAACGCGACTTATATGACATCAGCCAGATGAAGACATTTAAATAATGAGATTTTCACTATTTAATGGCTCGCCACAGACATTATTAAGGTCATTTATCGTCGAATTTTCTGAACGAATGGGACGTATGATTTGGAGAATCATATGAACTGTATGAGTTAGAAGATATAAAATCGTATGGGCTTATTGGTGTAATGTCGTTTCGCTGGTTTGGTGTCGCCACTAGATGGCAGCATGTTCACCCGTTTCAGTGCAGTGTGTTCACAAACGCGTGTTCACCCGCACGTAGCTTACAAGATAATGCCTGTACGGATTTATTTATCCGTAATGACAAAACAGGTGTCTCTCCAAGTATTTCCGTAGCAGTTGTCAAGCAGGAGTCTCTTGACAGGATTTAGAGGATTGGGCAGCCTACGTTCCTACTGATCTTAAAGGGCGTTCATATAACTTAAGTATCCAACGGAATTTATTATATAGTTATAAGGGCCGATCTTTGAGAATGTGGCGTGAATTTCACAATGTAAATTATTAAACAATTTAAAAATCCCAGAGGTTTTTGTCTATTACAACCACAAGGTCCGGGGAGCAAGTGAATTTATTAATATAGTCTTTTACTTTTTTGTTGTTGTTGTTGTTGTTTGCGCCGTGCTGACGGAGCCTTCGGGCCCGCAGGTTTCGGCGCGAGCACTCAGTCCGTGTGATTTACGAGGTCGGAGAAAGTTGGATGTTAGAAAAGGAGTCCTGCCGAGACGTAAACACTTGAACCCGCTCCCTGCTTTCCATCGGTCACAAATGCGCCCCAACTTGGACAGGAGAAAAAAAACTTTCACATCCACCCTCGGACAAATTCCACCGAATTTGTTTGCAAGTCGAACTTTAAATAGCTGCGAAAAGAATTTATGATTTATTTTTTTTATTTTTTTTTAAAAAGGGATCAAATCGACCGTTTAGTTTACATTACATCCGTCCGTTTATATGAAGCCCCTTGTTGACGGTGTAACCTTGGTGCCTACAGGAGGCTGTCAAATAAAGGTGAGACCACATTTCCCCTCCGTCTCTTCTAAAGTTATTTACCTTTAGAACGTTTTTTCAAACCCTCTACAAGTCGTTCCGCTTTTAGATTATTAGTCTAATTTATTACAGTTTCAATGTACCGCAAATATGTATAACATTTATTACTATATTTATTATTCCACAATTATGTTCTCATTAAAGTTTCCGGGTCCTCCCTGTTTATGCTATGATAAAAGTACATCTCGGCACATTTCCATGAAAACACAACGCAGCGATTAAATAAATAGCTACTCTGAAATAATAAATACGCAGATATTGAGTATTTTCTTTGAATATTAGTCCTGACGGTTCACCCCTCTGAATTTCCACAGAGACGTAACTTTGCTCTTTTGAAGAACTCGTGATCCGTTTTCATAACTCACCGACTTTTCCCACCGAATCAGCTTCGCATGAATAAAGTGATTTTTCGTTTAGCCAATTAATTTTATTAAAGCCAACGCGTTTAAATGGGCTTCGTGTGTTTTAAACCCAAGGACAGGGATAAAACTCATCTATCATGTTTTTGGTTGTTTTTTTTTTAAATATTCTGCTGGCTTTTTTTTTGTTTTAGTTCTGATCTGAGCCAGATCAGTCAAAACTAAAAGAAAGAAAAAAAACTTTCATTTGAACAGCTCGTCCAGTGTGGCCCATCA
>KV751325.1:11755876-11769115 GCA_001698575.1 Mola mola
ACCAACCAAAAGTGTTTTTGTCTTTTTTTGCCATCCTATTTAACTGAGCTGACACCTGTCATGTAAAACTTTGAGTTCAAGGTTGAGCAGGCCTGTAAGGGCACAGGGTTCACTAGTTTCACACTTGTTCGAGTCCTCAACAGCCTCAGAGCACATATAACATCTCTTACGAAAAACATCTTCAATTTCTGTTTACCATTAAAAGTGCATACCTCTCAACTAACTATAGTTTTATGAATGTGGCGGAAATTATGTTGCATTTATATTAAATCTAATCTGTTTTTTATCATCAGATTGTATTTAACAACCCTTACATTGTTCTCTAAAATGGAGTATTAAGTCACATTGACAAAAAAAAAATTGGAGACTTTGAGAATAAACCCTAAATATTAGGAGAATTAAGTCATATATGTCTGAGAAAAATAGTCGAAACACTATTAGAATAAATTTGTAATTTTATGAAGAAAAAAGTGCAAATATGAGAAAAAAATCAGAATTTTAGTTGTTTACTTTAGAGGAAAGGTATCAGAAAAGCAATAATGATGCTCCGCCATATTGAGGCTTGTGGAGGACTTTGTGAAGTTTAAGTTAAATATATATTTCACAAATATGGAAATTCTTAATCTTTTGAAAAATCTGGCCCACATTATCATCAGTATGAGGACTTTGAAAAGAATTTGCAAGAAAATATCTTTGTTCCAAAGAAAGAAATACATGGGAATCGCCTCTTTTTGGAAGCTGCCCAAGAACCTGCATGTTTTTTTTGTTTCTGCGTAAAGTTATGACTTTATTCATATCAAATTGAAACTTTTTTGTCTTGTTAACTTACATTACCTATTTCTTTTAAATTCATCAATATTTTCTTAAAATCTGAAAAAAAAATTCAATGTGGCCCTATAACTCCGCCGTTGTAGTAACTTAGTAATTAAGAAAACATGTCCCTCTTTGTCAAAGGGCCGAGAAGGAGACTAAAGCTGTGCCAGAGGCATCACTCCTAGCTGTGACTGACCTCTGGCCCTCTGATGAAACGGGAACATGTATGTGCCCCAGAGGGATATGTGAAGAAGGTACTTCCTAATTATTCTCTTTAAGATGGTGTCTGAAGAGCCCTGTAAACATGCATCTGTTACTTGTTAAAATGAATGAAAATAAACAATGTCAAAATGATATTCATTAGCATGGAATGCATTACTTAACATTTTGCTGTTGCTAATATTAGTTAAGCTTACTTCTTGGTGTGGTATTTATGAATTCATAGAATTCATTCAGTGCTTAACTTTCAAAAGGTTTTCATACAGAATCAAATTATCTGCAGAGGTCTAATCCTCAACATTAGGTGCTTGTAATGAAAACTGGTAAAAAAAAATTGAATAAAGTAGTTTTACATTAGAAATCTGCGACTCTGAGCTACTTCTGTCCTCCCTTAAGTATTAAAGAAAATTGACAGGCTCTTGTTGGAAACATTTGGCATAATGTAAGTTGGTTTACACAACTCAACAAAATTTATATTAAAGGTCTAGCTGTTTTTTCAATATTTGTCACCTTATTATATAGTTCATATTTATTTCAATTGTACGACATTTTCCACATTATTTTTTGTTAAGTCACACTTACTTTTCTCACAGATATTTTGAATTTTTCCATTAAGTCCTCTTGTTGTGCAAGGAGAGTACAAGTCAGAGCATTGAACATGCAGGTGTCACCACAGTATTTTTATTTTAAGGTAGTTACAGCAACAGTTGAAGTTACAGGCCCCCACATTGGGATACCATTGAAAAATGGAACTTTGAACAGTGAACTGAATTTTAAATTTTGTTCTGTTGAGCGAGTATTATGATGACAGTCATAATGATATGGAGAGTAATGACTGCAAGAGGTGTCAAAGGCTGTATTTCTAGATTTATACAGTCCATATGTGCAGCAGGTTAAGATGTGTCTGAGCGAAACAGTAGAAAATGCACATCATTTTCCACACATATTTTTTCTATAAATTTTAGTGTTGACAGTGAGTGATGTGTATGCACATTCACCTCCATTTCCACAATATTTTTGTAGGCAGCAATTTTCATAATTTAATTGAGACCCCAGGTGAAAAACATCTGGAGGGATCAGTGACATTGTGACTGATTGAAAGGCTTATATTTGAACAAGCGTTGATTGCCCAGCTGATTGAAATTGCTGAAAGTGTCAAATGCAAACTGACTTCATAGCAGAACAGTCTAGGAAAGGGTTTACATGAGTCTTTGCTGTGAAAGACATTAATTACTAATGAGGCCTTAATAGATCACAGTATGTTTATGTATTTATGTTTTTACATGTTTGTGGGTGTTGTAGATTGAATATAGGGAAACTTAGTGTATTTTTGGTCTAAAGGCCTTTGCACACCAAGGGTGGTGTGAATAAATGGCACAAAATTGAAAATAATTTGGTGGCTAATTTTGACACACCTGCCCATCCACATCATGGTCACGCGAATTTACGAATGAATTATGCAAATTCCAAAAAGAAAAACTATCTAACTGCAGATATCAAATGCACGCAACATCAAGTGATGATCACCTGGTGCTCATTTTACTTATTAGCAAGAGAAAAAAATGAAGTACTGTAAATGGGTACATTCAATGGCATAGTCGGAAGTTCTAAACAAGCCCGTGTACATCTGTAGAAACTTGATTATTGATTACATGCACACCCTCATCATACTGGGGCTCTGGCACTATTTTCCTTAGTGCTTATATCTTTATAGTGTTTCTCCTATTTATAGAATAACATTGTATGTTGAGATATGGAGACAATTAAGCGGTCTAGCCTGTTTAACAACCCTGTTTGGCAACAACAACCATTTTAATTGGTCACACGTTTACTTGTCTGAAATAAAACATTGAAAAATATTTACCTATCCTGAAAAAAGTCACAATTTCGCTCAGTGAAATTACGATGCTGGTGTGAAAGCTTGTATTGATTGTGTAGCTATTTGAATAAACTTAAATGTGCAAAGGCCTTAAGACTGTAATTCTTTTAAGTTAGAATCTACATCATATTCAGAGACTACATATTTTTTGATAAATCTTAAAAAGTAAGCTAACTCAGACAGACACATATGGAACCCAGTTCAGGCTTGGCTGTTCAAGTTCTAACCTACTATTACAGAGCCCACCATCACATAGTATTTTGGCTACATCTTAAGATCAGTCACCTCTGAAGACTTTATTGGCTCGTTAGAGGGGTAATGGAAACTTAATGTTAGATGTGTGACCAAATTGTTTTCTTTCTCATTTTCCAAAGTCTCGCTTGTTTCTCTTTTTGTTGAAGGGCCCAAATATCCAGTAATTGATATCTTTAGTTTTTATTTGGACATTTTATTAGATGCCAGCTGATGTACAGTTACAAGAGAACAGAGAAAATATGTAGCCTATTTTATAGGATTTCATCACTACAGCAGTGCACCACCTTTAAATCAGACTTAATTTATCTCCTAACTGCAATATACAGCTGTTTAGGTGTCAGAAAGAAATACAGAGACAAGGGAAAAAAGAAACTCAGGAATGACAGACAGAAAAGCACTAGACTACTGCCAGGATTTCATGGGTTGAGGCACCTTATGTCTTATACCTGCTTCTCCAAACGTTTCTTCCTCTGAATCTGTCTGAATCCAAAGTAACTCTGTTCTCCAAGACACTGTGATATTATTGAAGGAATTTTATGATTCCATAAGTGTGTAATGAAATTTGCCTCGGTCACTGAAGCGAAACCTGGAAAGAAAAGAAGAATTGGATTTTCAGTGGTATTTACCTCAAACCTGCATTCCCTTAGGGAAAATACTGCACTGGTGGCAGTGGCCCAGGCAAGAAAAGGGCAATTTAACCTTATCCTGAGGTTTTGAACCTCTGCTGTGAATGGCAGGAGTCAGCAGCTCTAATCAGGAGCAGATGTTTGGCTGGCTTGGCCTCGTCATTCTCTTGGCAGAGTAGGAAAAATGGGGTTTGATTCAACCAGCATGCCATAACGCTAGTAGACTGGTTCTACATCACTTGTTCTCTCCTTCAATGCCATTTAAATCCTCCATTGAGGATTAAAAAAACATGACATGGGAGCAGGGGCAAGCCAGAGAACGCAGTAGTCTTTGCACTCTCACACCAGCATGTACATTTCAACACTTGAGTGATGCTGCAACCAATATCACCTGCCTTTTTCTAAGATTAACAGTACAGTCCAGTGAACTGAAGCACTGGTTCATCAGTACCATCAGTTGTCTTCTAAATGTTTTCATTTGAATTCATTTCAAACCAGATATGTGTGGATGTTACAAATACTATTATTTTCATGTAATTGAAAGGCAGATTTTTAGCTTTGTTCAAAATTGCATTTGTTCTACAGCTAAATGGTATGACAGGAGCTGGGCATTGCAACCATTGTTAGGTTGCACCTATTGGCAAAGTCCATTCCATTTATTGCGGTTTCCCAGAGAACAAAGTGATGCCTTGCGTACAGTAGCTTCTTGTGTCCAACCACCAATCCAAAACCTGAAGACTCTTGACTTACTATTGTAAATGTCAAAGAGACATTTTAAGCATTCTTGCTTAAAAAAAGACTAAAAAAGTAACTGATGTATTTACACAGTTTGTGCATTAGAAATAATTAGATGATTATTTCAGCTATTTATATTTTTATTTATTATTTAATTTAGTTTACATTATGTCATTGTATTTTACAAATTTTGAATGCAGTTATGAACACCATACTAGACACTAAACATGGATTTTCTGTATATTTAGTGTTATTATTTGTGGGAGTTATGTGTAACTGTTCTGTCACTTCTGTCTCTTCAAATTCAATTATTTTCCAGAAAATTAATTGCCCAGAAAAACAGAGCGAGAGAAAGAAGGGGGAATTCAAGCTTTAAACAAAATGCAACACCAAATATCTAAACACACTAATTAACCAAAGTATAATAAAAAACAAATCAAAATCTCACATGCGAGCAAACATCTGCCAGCATGTCTTAGTGACGATGGAAAGCACAAATGGGGAAAAAAGTTGGCTTTCAAATCAGGCAATCTGCTCGGATTCTTAAACCATTTTCAGCTGATAACTTAAAGGAGGAGACTGTTGACAGTTGAATGTTGTTTTGAGACCTTGGGAGATAATGGTTATCGTAAAAGTTTGGAAGAAGTTTCTCCTCAAATGTCTGAAAAGGAAATCCATCACAGTGCTTGGACAAGTCTTAGCTTTGCTATAACAGGCTGCTGTAGAGACTCAAATGAAACATAAAAGTTTTGGGACAAGGCACTGCCCCCTGGAAGAGCAGGTGCCCCCTGTTGTGTCTGTCTTACACTGGCAAGCAAGAAACTAATCATATCTTCCTTTATCTCTTCTTTGACGTGAGCTAAATTGCTAAGAGAAGAAGAAACACTTGATCATCGCAGACTGTTATAACTTTGATAGCCTAGGCTGTGCAAAGATATTCTTACATGGATGCACCACAAAAATTTGAGGTACAAATGAGTGGTACATTATGAACCTATATGAAAATCCTATACTTTATATTGTATAGGATAAAGAATACTTCCTGAGCATAAAGTCAATGTCAAAGGTTTGGTCATATTAGTACTGGTATTTTACAGTAAAATTATAAATATATATGTACATACAATATATATTAAATTGAACTTACGGCAACATTCTAATGTTATCACTTAGTGTTAACATTTACATTTTACATTTAACATCACTTAGTCTCATTTATTACAGTAAAATTACAGAATAGCCCATAGTCAATGTGGTCAGTAAACACAAATATTCTTAAAAGCATTTTGTAACCTTTCCCAGCATCTGATATTATGATTGTATAATTACCCTTTTGCAATGGAAGTGGTGATTCTGTAACTGTTTAATCTGGCTCTAGTCATTCAGATGAACACAGAACATCCATTTTAACTGAAGCATAAGTAATGTGTGTGGATATAGTTTGAGATTGTAAGATGATTGCTGTGATTATGGCGATTATTCTTGCAGTGAAAGGGAGTCTGGGATGTCATGTGTTTGTTTTGCTGCCCTGCATAGGATCTGGTCTTCGTAACCCTCATCCATCACACAGTCTGGGATCAAATATACCCTTCTTGAGCTGGGAATGTAGCCGATGTACTAAATACCCCCCAAACAAATATTTTGGTTGCCCTTGGCTTGCCAGTCTTATGATTTTAAACATGGTCAATTTCATGATAACAGGCATGTGTTTGTGGCCTACGCAGGTGTTTTGTGGGAAAGGCTGCAGACACTGATTTTAGTCCAAATGCTTTGATGGTTAAGGGGCAATAAAAGCTTGGGCTACTCTGCCTCTTGTTTCATTCTATCTGCCTGCAGGAGTCTTTTTTCTATGCAATTACTGAGCAATCAGAGCTCAATTACAGCATCAGCAGAGGTGTTTGATGAGATGCCTAGCTGGATTAGAGGTAAAAGCTTTACAACTACCCTCTTTTGAGGTGACAGTCTTACTTAGCTCTGGTTGTTAAAATGTCAAATGTGGCTTGCAGACCCCAACCTTTAATGACTGTCTCTTTACAAAAGCAGTGTTAAAGTCTGGCCCACTCATGAAATATGTTCAAGCAGATGTAGATAACACCAAATTTAAAAAATAAACACTTCAACAACCATCTGCTAGATGTTTCGTTTTATATGGCCTGTTGCTGCATAATACATACTGGCTTTATGAACAATTGTACTTGTCCTGGTGTTGTCCAGTGTTATTGTCTAACAAAGCAGAATTTGCAGTTGAATTTTTTTCTCTAATTAATTGATGAAATTCACAGCCAGACAGCAAGCTGTCAACAAGATGCAAATAGAACCACAAATTAAAAAAACCCAACTCACATTATGTTTATAGCTAACATCTTTCTTTCTTGAATGCTTTTCTGATGTTGGACTCAGGCTTGCTTAAAACAATGCTCACCAGGGGGAAATTGATTTTTCTGTTTTTGTCTGCGTGTGTGTTTTATGAGTTGTGTGTAATGGTAAAAGTGCTCCTCATGACTAATGTGTTGGCAAACAGATATGGAAAAACATTTGTTCCATGTTGACTATAACTGTTTTTTAGTGTTGAACAGATATTGTAAAGTTGCATTTAGAGGTTTTTTGCTCTGATAGCGATCCAAATAACTAAAAGTTGTCTGGCTTAAAGTTGCCGTAACTGCAGAGTTTGCATTAATTGTCTGCTTTTAAGATCTAGTTATACAAGCTTGTTTACATTACACTGCATCTGCCTGCCAGCGCAGCAGCTCAACAAACATGTATATGGACTGCCTACCGAGACCAATAATAAATGCTCAAGAGGAATTCCTAATTCATCTACCTTTTCCTTTAAAATTTTGCAAAAACCTGCATTGTCTTTCAAAACCAATTTGGCACAGATTTGTGAGCCTTTAACATAGATGAAGTTAGAGCATTGCCAACCAGCCTGCCAGTTTAGAGTCACAGAATGATTCATAAACAGTTTTGGCTCATGGTAACCGCTGTTAAATTGTTTCTCCCAAGTTTGTCTTATGGGTTGTAGGTAACTCCTCATTGTAAACAAGGAGAAACGACAAGGCGATGTTTCTCTCTTGGAAAATACTTCTACACACCTTGTTTCTTTACAAGGTAAACATAGTGTGGTCATTCGTAAAAAACATACTTTCCCCATTACTGAGTTATAGATAGTGGCCATTGTAGAAACTGCTCACACCTTCTTTGGAATTGCCTCAAACTCCCCTGCTAGTGGTTTGATTTACATGGCCCTACACCATTGAAAGAAAATTGATGTTATTTTGTTCACTTCTCTGGCTTTGATTTATTGTTGACATGCAGCCTAGGCTGCAACATACACATTTACAAAGCAGCAAAGAGTGGATCTACATCACATCAAGAACATTCCATGTTAACATACCACTTATCTTACTCACCAGCTCTGTCATTTCTCTCTGCATCTCCTTACTCTTGGGTACACACAGGAGGGTCAAATACAACTCTAGTTAGAGCAAATTTACAGATTGAGATAGTCACTCACAAACACATTATAGCTTCCACAAACACTTACATGCACACACACATTGGTAGCCTTCTACAGACAGAATTGAAAACAGGTGCCCACTGCATATCTTGCCCTCTTCAAAATTATTAAAATGGTTTGACCTGAATGGATTCGTTGGATTGGAGCCACCCTGTTTGAGAGAAGGGTCCATGTAGAAACGAGAGTGTAAACATGGAGGCGTTGGATTCTTTGGAACATGCTGGTAGAAGGACAGACTCGCACTATATTGGAACCATATTTCTCCGTCTGCACAACCCTAACATGCAACCTCAAGTTAACGTCAGATTCACCACTCAAACACAGGAAACCACCTCATTTTACAGCGTTTGAATTTGCAGTGATAACAGTTTACAAATCAAAATGCATCAGCTTAAACTTTAAATTTTTTTTTTTTTTTTTTTTTAAATGGGAATTGGAGACATGAGACTGCAGATGACTTTACCTCAGACAGTGTCTATCTGTAGTCACAGGGGATCTGTTAGCGGAGAACCGGGTCCAATGAGAAACAGAAGGCAGAGAGCTTGCTAGCTGTAAAAGTGGAGCTGGTGGAGGAAAAAAATGAAATCATGATTGAGGAGCTGATAATAAATGTGCTGCCCATGGGTTTTCCTGAATATGTCTGCACTTTATTTCCAAATTATTCATTACTTGTGATGGTTTTTGCCTTCAACTCCATGTGTGTACATGTTGTGTTTTAAGTATAAATGAGATACAGTATTACTTTTGAGTCAATCTAGTAAAACATCAATTATTGTCATCAGCAGTTGTACTCATGTTAAGAACATTTTGATGGCTGTACAGTCTATCAAAATGAGTAGTTTCTTCCATTATAATGTCAAAATCTTGCTCACAATGCCAAATTAATATGTGTGTGTTTTTCTCTTGCATGCATGTGTTTTACAAGCTTCTCTGCTCTTCAACAACTCTTTAACATTTTCTGTGTTTGCCTCAAAATAGTAAAATGGACATTAATATAAAATGTTTTGAGTTGTTTTTTTGAAATCATGTTCACAAGCATTTTGGACGCTGTATTTGTAAGAGCCTTGGAGGCTTGAGTACAACATGAATCTTTAGATATGGAAAAACGCATTGTATCCATAAACAGGAAAAAAGGTTCAGAATTAATTTCTATAAACAGCCTTCTCCCCTGCCTGCACATATCTCTTGAGGGTTTGGTTTTGATCTGGCTTGTAAAGTAAGCCAGAACTCAGTTTCACTGTGTATGTGTGTGCATGCTTGTGTGTACACTCTAGACACACTTGGATTGGCCTAAACATTTTAACTGAAATTTTATGTGACAGTAAGCTGTGTTTGGCATTGAGTCATGATGTATCTGATTAAATGAAACCCAAGACAGAAAACTGAGCTTTTGCTGTATCCCTAATTTTAGTGTCCATAAGTGAGAATTCATGGGCATATTTGAACATATCAGCATTTCTTACTTTAGATTTTCAAGCCTAAACAAGAATTGTTTTTAAAAATCATCTGAATTTGACAGAGAAATATAAGAATATCATGTTTGCTCCCTCTGCTTAGCTGTAGGCTATGTTAACTGTTCTTCTCAGAACATAGAGAAATATTTCACAAAGCAAGCATGAATGGATGCCAGTTAAATTATAAATAGCACTTATGTTTCCAGGTAAATATTGGTCAAGAGCAGCTTAAGGAATTGACAAAATTAAAATACCAAAGTTTTTAAATATCTATAAATAAGAATATATTTCTTTTTAATTTGAGCAACACTGTAATTTATGTACACAATACACAATAACATAATATTAATTTGGCTGTTACTGCACAAATAGTGTATAACCTAAGTTACACTATAACAAGGAAAAGCTGTTGTGAACACACTTTACTGCATTTTTGGCCACCTTCCCTTTTTATGGGATAAAATGTGAATATATGACAATTTATTCAATTACAGGTTATATATTCAGCCACATTTATTACATTTCCAACCTTTTTATTGCTAGTTATTTTGCTGAACCACCACACCATGGCATGGCACATGAATAATACAAGCTTGACTTTTGTGCTTTTCTCTCCATGACATTTTTAAGAGGTCCTGTGTCAAGGATTTCGTGGCATTGAGTGGAGAGATTGCGGACTACAAGTAGCTGCATAACCCATTCTTTACCCTCTCTCTCCTACAGTGGCTGCTAAACACAGGACACCTCAAAGCCAGTGTTGTGTCCATTCTGGGACATAGAAATTTGGCAGTGCAACATGGCGGACTCAGTGGAAGAAAAGTTGCTCCCTATATTTATATAGGAGAGTTCATTCTGACTTTTGGTTTCTGTGTGGTAAACAATAGCTAAAATACAATTCTTAATATTAGTTCCGATTTCTGCTAGTTGATCCCCCTAAATCCTGAACACTTTACAACCAGCTTTTCATAAATTCAGTCTGAAGACTTTTCAAAGGTCCTAAATGCTGGTACAAACCAAATCAATGATCGACTGCTGTCTGTCACGCTCATCTTTTTGGTTCGTCCATCACCGTTGGCATTATCTTTACTTGTTGGTAGGAGTGTAACAATGTTTTCTACAAGCTTATATGATGGGATGGAGTATTTGAGTGTTGACTAGAGTAGCCATTTTTAAGGCAAATAAACAGACTCATATCTTTTTGTAATATTACACCGATGCACCTTGTGATGCGTCTCACACTTGTTTCCCCCAGTGGGACTGCATATCCACTTGTCAGTGGGCTTTTAATAGTTTTTGTCACTCACATGGAGCTGACCAGAATTTCTCACTGCCAGTTTACATGCTGCATCATGTTCGTGTATGGCATGGCTGAGTTTTTGTCTTGTTGGCTATTATGACTAGCTACAACGATGTTTGCTGTGTGTTTGTGTGTTTGTGTGTTTACAACGTGCTCACTACTATGTGCATGTAAAGCGAGTCCACCTTATATAGTGTTAGTGCCTCTTGCTGTTTAAAATATATATCATGATGAACATCTCATATCAAGTGAACAAACAAGAGTAATAAGCAAATACTTTGTTGTTTACAGTATTTATCTCCTCAAATACACTATGTTTTCCGGTTTCACTTATGGATACAGACTCTCATGCAGGCACAGAACTAATGTAATAGTTTACAATAATTGGTAATAATTAATAGTTGGTCTGTTGACATCTCTACAGTGTGTTCCTTGGCGACATTTTTGCTTTGAAGTCTACTTTTGTAGGTCTACACAGTTCTATAGGTTGAGTTTGTAGATGAACATACAATCAATGACAGCAATTTTGCTTTGTATTATTTGCTCTGTTTATCAGCTAATAATTTCATCATTGGCCGATAACACAAAATTTTCCATTATTAGGCCGATAATAAATTAATTATGGTAAATATGATGCAGCTCTATAAGAAACTGTGTTTGGATGATTATGAAAATACTATATGCTTACCAAGTTACTCACCAACCCACCAAGTACTTAAATACAGTGGCTTTTTGACCTTGAACCAGTGCCAGACCAAGCTATTGTCTCATAGCCAGACCAGATCTCTACACTTTGTTTAATGCTGTGCCGACCTCTCCGTATTTATAATCATTTTCCTCACAGCATCCACAGTCATTGTACCTAAAGAATCCACCTGTAAAATGATTGGCTGTTTCTGTGTCACACAGAGTACGCTTCAGCTATGTGTGCGAATACATCGAGTTATCATTTTATCACCTAGATTTACTTTTTAGTAAGAAATACATATGATATATTTAACGGGCTTCTTGCAGCTTTACAAGAAAGCAGTTACAATTTAATACTTCAGTGTAAGTGCACTCACAGATGTTAACAAGTATTATTTTATTGGAAAACTGAGTGTCTGGCTCATATGGATGGTATATAAACTAGGGCGGCAGCTAACGATTATTTTTTATTGATTAATCTGTTGAAAATTGTTTTTGATTAGTCAATTAATCTAACATTTTTTTTATTTCTGTTTAACCAATTAATCCTTTGTTTACCAGTTGTAGCCCAAATGCACAAATAAGCCTATTAGTTATCTGCAAAAGGTTATGTACATTTTGGAGCGTAACAATAATGAAAATCTATGTTTAGTTTTATCTACATTGGGCCGGCTAAATTAGGGCAAAAATCATAATAATGATTATTTTGTTGGAACGTATGTTAACGATTATAACACAATTAGTTACTTTCAAAACAACATTATTGGTCTTTATTGGTCTGTGTACGACACCCTTCCTTCACTGGCACATCTGCACACCTCAGGAGGCTGAGGGAGGACCCAAACTGCAAACTCTGTGGTCAAACAGGGACACTGGCTCACATTTGTTCTGGTTGCAAAGTTTCCATAAGATATTAAGACTTCCATCCCCTCTAAAAGGTTTTTCAAACTCTGTATGGTCATCATGTTGAGTCAAGCTGAACTAAACATTTACACAGCAGGGCAGAGTGAATTTGGGCTTCAGTGGCAAAAGTGCCACTGTGAAAGAAAGGGGTGGGCTGGACTTATCACAGAAGACAAACAGGAGTGTGGTTGCAAATCGCACAATTATTGTTTTATGCTAATTATCTTGTTTTAATTTTCGTGAAGGCCATAATTATAAACAAAATTCAATTTCAATTAATTGTCGAACCCTAGTCTACAAGTGCATAAACAAACAGATACAACTTGCAAACATGATCAAAAGTGGTAGCTTACTTACTTAATTACTTAGCCATATTAGCTATTTTCATCTGCTAGAGAGTCTTACTTGAGTTTACGCTGAGTTTGTTTTAAACACAACAGATAATTAAGCAGCAACAACTCCCAGGCATTGATACCAACCAACAGAGGTCGGACAGCCTCAGAACGTTTTCTTCTTACATGTTCATGCATAGCAGTTGTGCTGCTATGGTAGGCCATGTTCGTTTTTGTTTTTATTAGGTGTATTTTTTTTAAAAATCCCCACACTCTGGGATGCAGCCTGAGCATTTTTGCATGAAGTTCATTTTCTGCACGCCTCGGAGTGGGAGCTGTCATTATTAGAGATGAACTTAAACAGTACAATACGTCAATATACACCATGCAAATCAACAACTTTACGTAGTCGATGTAATCGATGACATTGAATTGTCGTTGCAGCCAAACTAGCAAATAGTGTGTGAGTGCATGCATGCCCATTGTGTATATATATATATATGTAGTTTTTTGTTTTAGGAA
>KV751325.1:11771439-11804994 GCA_001698575.1 Mola mola
AGGTGCGACAAGCAATCGTTCTGTTCCCTTTTTTTGCTCTGTGGATTATATATAACTAATGCTTAATTGCAAATAGTAAATGCTTTAAGAAGAGAACACACTGGTTCTGTAGTGGGATTTCATAAGCAGCTTGTCTCTCACACATCCATTTATTAGATATACGAGAGCCTGACACCTTTTTTAAACGTGTGTCCAGAATATTAACCTCACGTGCACCCTACTCTGCTCTGCATTTGTCTTCATTCCTCATTGGATGAAGCAATCAGTTGGCAGGCTCAGCTGGTGCCAATCGTACAATTAAGGGCAAATTTTAGCCAGACCCAGACCAACACACTTCATCTGTTTCCTGTTGAACCTAGGAAATAAGGGTCGGAGTTCAGGGTAATATTTACATTAATGAAATTATTCCAAACAGTTTCAATTTCAAAACAAGAGCCTGAAGTATTGAGGAGCAGCCTGCATTCACACATTAGAACATAAGCAATGAGAATTTATTTGATGGAGACAGCAGTGGAAACGCCAGCAGATGAGAATCTGCTCTCTTGTAAAAAGAGATACCCATGTACAAGCAAAGTTTGCCTCACAACTGACTGTAGAATAAATCATAGCAGTAGCTTGCAGTTTATCCCAGACACATAATGCACACACACTACTGGTGAGAATTGTTTTTTTTACTACATTTATATGTCATAATTTACTGAAATTGATTCATTTAGAAGCCACCACCTTAAAAATATCACAGGAAAGCTTATTTACCTAAATGTAAAAACATATAACGTTGACGTTTTCCAACTGCATGTTTTTGTTTCTTAATTGACCTTTTTTCTTGGTATTGAAAAATGGTACTGTGAACAACAAAACAGTATATCCCATTATACGTGAAATGGTGGAGTTTTTGTTATTTTTAGGGGCAATGCCATTGGCCTCCAGTGGGCCAGTTTCAGGGCACAAAGGCCATGTGACAGGACATCAAAGCCGTATGCAAAAAACATAATGTTGCTATCATAATAAAACAAATTCTTTTTTTTTTAAATTATGAATGACTTTTTTTAAACAATTAACTAGATAGAAAGATTGATTGATAAAGAGAGAGAGGTAAGGTAAAAGTGAGGTCTCTACCAAGAATGACTACACAAGCAGCAGCAGTAGTGCTATCAACACTGACAGCAGGTGTTACTGTGGAAGAAGCAGTAAAAGCACCACTTATTGGGCCCTCAAGAAGTGCAACTAAAGTGTTTTATGATAATTATCACTGGTGGTGTTCCGACATACAGTATGGGCAAAAAACATATTTTGGTGATTATTGTTCAAAGAACACCAAAAATTCCAGATATGTTTTTAGAACAATATAAGGAGACACCTACAATACATTGACATGAGGATCATTAGATCAATGAGTAAACACATTGTTTTAATCATGTTCATATGGTTGTGTTAGTCCAGGTGCATAAACAGAACCAAAGTTACAACTGCTTTATGGGTTTCTCCCAGCCAGGTCTTTAGACAAACTGTACAACTTTGCCGACTGTGCTGGTCTTCATCTGATTCTGGGGCTCAATGCGCTGCACAGAAACCCAGACAACTCCTGGAACACCTCCTCCACCCTGAGCCTCCTGAAATATAGTGCTGGCAAGAAGTACAACATCTCGTGGGAGCTGGGCAATGGTCAGTACCACACACACTTCAGTAGGCTGATACAGAATTACTGTATAATGGGCTGACATAATCTTTACATGTCGTTTTTTTAGAGTAGCATTGTGCGAATCTCACGTAATTGTAGCAAAAATAAAACAAAGTGACGTGTTTTACTAGTGCTTGGTAGAGAAGCAAGACTGCGTGATGCTATCAAAATACTACGGACATAAAGGACACTGTTAAAGAAAAAACCTTTTTTAACATGGTTACAATAGTCACATGAACTCTTTCATTTAACAGATACTTGAATATTCTAAAATCATGCCCTATCTCTAGAACACCATTTAATTACCCTCTAACCTAAATAGAACTAACACAATGTAAATACAACATAATTGCTAAACCATGTCAGCATAACACAAAGCTCTCTCAGTTTGTAACTGAACAACTCTATAACTGGTGAGGTGGTGAGTAATCGTTCCTTTATTTTACAGGAAACCCTTGCTGTCAGAGACTTTCATTGGCTACCTTTGCAATTTATACATCTGCATGTCACCTGGAACACATAATTACTTGCATTTTATTGAAGGACTTAAATATTTAATGATGGATCATTCCACTTCATGTTTTCATTTCATTTGCTATTAAGCTCACAATAAAAATTTTTATTTTAGCCTAAGCTTAAGAGTTCAATGAAAATAACATCAATTTTACCATGTGAAAAGTTCATTGTGGAATAAGAGCCACAGCAAAATTAATAAGTTCCAGTAAATCGTTGACAGTGGAAACACACGAACTTTGAATTTGGCTGCAAGAAAAGGTGATCCTTTTAAATTTTCAAAAATATTGTCATTATAGATTTCAGAAATACAGACACAAATACAGAAACAGGTACAGACATTTCGAAAGTTTCATTTTGGAAGCCTGGTACAGCTACAGTGCTCTTCAATGGAATGGGCTGAAGAAAGTTATATTTTTCTCCTTTAAAATTCCCTTGCTCATATTGTTTTACTGATTCTGTAAGGCCACCCTGTGTGCTTGGACCATTCCACTGATGCAGAATCCATCTGTCTATAGTACTGAGAATTGCCTAATTATTTCCCTTTCTGTTCACGGTTGGGTAATCTCTATTAAATCACTATCAGCCTGCAACAACAATATTGTCTGCTTGTGTAAACTCTCATGGCTAAGGGTATGCATCCCATTTTCCCAGAGCCTAATGCTTACCGCACTATGGTGGGCCGTGCAGTCAACAGCACTCAGTTAGCTCAGGACTACACCAAGCTACGGACGCTGCTGCAGTCTGTGCGCTACTACCACCGAGCTCACCTCTACGGCCCCAATGCAGGACGACCTCGGAAGAATGCCATCATGCTGCTGGATGGGTGAGTCAGCAAGTAAAAGATTGATTGGGAAAGATTCCTGTCCTTGTTAGGCTGGCCTGGTAAGGAAAAGGAGGGTGTGGGAAGGAGAGTGGAAAGTATGCTGCACTGACTTGATACTTTTACTATATTTAAGGCACATATACACACACACATATACACACATTTTAGTAGTGTTCAGTGTTTATGAATACTCTGCAAGTCTTAAGGTCTCAGCTCCACTTATATCATGTAAGTCTAAATAAAGTGTCATCTGATTGATAATGTGACGGCACAATGGCCCACCTGCTGACCTTACGTAGAAGCTCATCTAGCCTTAGTTTGACTCTGGTGGCTTATCTAACAGCCTTCCTCTCACCTACTGCCAATCCCTCAGTGAGATTGTAATATCAGATTTGTGGTTTCATTTTTTTTTTATGAACACTTTCCATTCTTACCAATATGAAAACCAGCTTGAAGTGACAGTAAATTTAAACTTTAAATTTGAGAGTTACATTATTCTGACATTGTAATGTCCTTTCAAAGTATTTGAAATTTAAGGACGGTAGATTAACAAATTTCTCTCGCCGTCCACTTTTACCAGTTTAAACTTTTCTGCCCTGAAATTTAAAGTTTCCAATGCCCAAACTAGTTGTCTCCCAAAACATGGCTTATTGATGCATTTAAGATAAATATATCAACTTGGGAAACTGACTAACAAACATGCAAGTAGAGGTGGGCGAAATATTGAATATACTCGATATACTTGTTGCTTGTTTCACGTGAGATAAAGTAAATGACTATCTTGCAATCATCAAGTACAAATTATGCAGTGAATATTTCAATCCATCGGCATGAAATTCCCTTTGGAGTTTTGCATCTCTTGTTCTCTCCTCTCTCTCTGCGCTCTCACAACAGACAGCTTGTTCCCCCACCCATCCAGAAAGCACTCCTGGGCGCATGCACATTTTTTTGTCAGGAGGAGCAGAGGAAGGAGAGCCTGTGTGAGTTTTCAGTGTTTAGCAGTGATTCCTGCGTTGAGTTGGCAACCCCTGGTCAACTCGAGACATTTGGGAGAAGTTAGGTGTGATGACAGGCTGTGTGAATAACTTTGTCAGTGGTTTCACTGTTTGTAAACAGTGTCACAAAGTGTTAGCTTTTGACAGCCACGCCATACACGTCATCGCAGAGGAATTATTTAAATTATTTAATTCCATTTGTTTAAAGTGTATGTGTGCAATTAACTATATTATTTAAAATTAATGATAAATTAAATTTGATTGTATTTTCCTCCCTCTTACTTGCAAAAATACGAAAAAAAAAATAGAAACCTCTAACAACTAAAATAATAAATAATGCAAACAAATTTTGCAGGGACTACTGGAGTCATCACACTGGTATCATCTTATGCATAAAAATGTTTAAATGCACGTCTAAAAGTGATAGAACTTTTGAAATATTGCGATATATAATGCGCATCACAGATTAGCCTAAAAATATTGCAATATTATTTATAGTCCACGTATCGCCCAGCCCTACATGCAAATATTTAATTTATTAAGTGTGATATTTTAATTTTTCCAGAGTTCTACAAAAATGAATCTTTTTTTAAAACAATCAGTAATTGTATCCTGATCCTAATAATTCAAACCTTCCACTCATTAAATGTGATTCAGTAATTCTTGAATGTAAGTATGCAGGCTACCTCTGAGTGTTAAAAAGTGTTAAAAAGTGTATTCTCAGTATTAGTAACCAAAAAAATTCACTACCTCCAAAACCTTTTAGCCTTTCTGGGCATTTTATGTTTGTTGATATGGAAAAAACATTGACTGAAATGGATGCATCAGGGGCCTTGTACAACAAAAACAGATTTAAAATCAAACATTGGTTGATATATACAACTTTGCCAGTGCGGGTGATCCAAATAAAGCCCGATCCTATAGTGGGATGTTATCTTTTTCCTCATCATACCTCTATACCATCAAGGGTATAACTGTAAGTTAAAGTTTTAATTAAATACACCTATTGAGCATTTTTAAGCAGTATATAAATGTTTACTAAATTCCACTGGTGAATGCAGATGGATGAAACCCTTCTGTGTTTTTTACTGGATAGTAACCAACATTAAACATCTACTATCTTGTGTGGGTGGCTGAAATGACGCTATACTGCTCTACTTGTCTGTCACCCCAATTTCAGCAAAATGTTTTACACATTTAACGAGACAGGTATGAAGTATATAGATAAGTCAAGTAAACATCAACCATTGTTCCCTTTAACTAGAATATAGTGCATAGACTTGTAGTAATGTTTGCTAAAATTTTGAGTGCACCGTCCCACACATATTTTGACAAGGAGTTGGAAGACAGAAGAGAAATAATAATTTGTTAAGGGTCTCCTTTCTTTATGTACTTCAGCTACTTAGATTAGTGAAACCATTAAAAACTTCCATTTATCTCTGACAGCTCCAATTTACCCACAAGTGAAAGGTGTGTGATTGTGTGCAATGATGTGTGTCTTTATACTGTGTAAACTGATTAATGAGCAGTGGCGTCAGATGAAGATAACTTGTGAGAAAGCAGATGAGGAATGGGAATATGAAGAGAAGAAAGCCTTGAGTATCCTCAGGTCATGGGCAACACATTTAAAGACGGAGTGATTCTTGTGTGTTTGACACTGTTGCAGGGGGTGGCTTTTGTGTTTGACAGCCCAACTACTCTGCCGCTTTCAGGAAATAAGACGAATTAGACACTGAGCTACTCAGCAGTCCAAATATCAGAGCTGGATAGACTAAACAAGCCGAAGCGGTGAAAGTTTAGAGACATGCATTTGGGCCTGCCTGACAAGCTGCTACCCCCAAATATGGAGCGATTTGGGTCAGGTAGACTAGAAACATACACACACATGTACAAATGCTCAGGAGGATCAAGGCAGATTCCAGGAAGGGTTTTGTACATGTTCAGTTTGTGCCTGTGTGTAAGATGAGTCCATTTAAAATACACTGGGATCACAACATATGACCTTTAAACAAGTTTGGTTCGTATTTAAGTAACTGAAATTAGACTGTACATGCTGCAGGAACCGTGCTTTTTACTGTTTTGTGAACTGTAAGGGCTTTTAAATTTTTTCCTCGCAGTTTTTGCAGTTCTTGCATATTTGCCATATTTATTATTGATTCAAATACAACTTCACAAGGTGATATACAATGAGCACCACAATAAAAATCTTCACTACGGTATGACAGAAAATTACAAATTTTCTCATTCTCAGCTCACAGTATTAGTTTTGACTATTGTTTTAGTCATTTTTTTAATCTGCCAGATTGTAAATTAGTTAGAGGACAACCAAAGGTGTCAGCTGTTCAAACCAGCTGTTCTTTAAATGTAACTCAACAGAATTTTACAATAAAATAAATGATTCCTTTTGATTTACATATCGACAGCTTCAATGATTGTCTAGAGTAAATTTGCCTTTGGAATGCTGTGAGATCCCATCCACATAATCTAGAAAGATTTGCAATTTCTGGTTCAACATGAACTAGAGATGAATCCATCAATGGTTTTTCAAAGTAGGGTGGCTGATGTCCTATATATACTGTATATAGATAAAAAATTTCCCACTCGCCCTCTGTGGGCAGTCTTGTGTCTCCTTCAAGCTCGCTCCTGTACTAGAGGCCTGGGAGCCTGAGGGTCCTGCGCAGTATCTTAGCTTTTCCTAGGATTGCGCTCTTCTGGACAGAGATCTCAGATGTTATTATTGGGATTTGTTGATGCCACTTTCCCAGCTTGGGGTTTACAGCCCCGAGTGCTCCTATCACCTAGGTACCAGTGATGCCTTTACTCCCCCCCATCCTTTCCAGCTCCTCTTTTAGTCCGTATTTCTTCAGCTTCTCGTGTTTTTTCTTCCTGATGTTGCAATCACTTGGGATTGCAACATCTACAACTATGGTCTTCTTCTCCTGCTTGTCGACTACCACGATATCTGGTTGATTAGCCACCACCATCTTATGGGTCTGGATCTAGAAGTCCCACATGATCTTAGTTTGTTCTCAATCACCTTGGGAGGTGTTGTCCACTTTGATCCTGGAACCTCCAGCCCATACTCGTTGCAGATGTTTCTGTATACTATGCCAGCGACCTGGTTGTGACGCTCCAAGTATGCCTTACCTGCCTGCATCTTGCACCCTGCTGTTATGTGCTGCACTATCTCAGGGGCATCTTTGCACAGTCTGCACCTTGGGTCCTGTCTGGTGTGGTAGACCCCGGCCTCTATTGATCTTGTGTTCAAGGCCTGTTTTTGTGCTGCCATGATCAGTGCCTCTGTGCTATCTCTGAGACCGGCCTTCTCTAGCCACTGGTATGTTTTCTCGATATCAACCACTTCCTCTATCTGTTGATGGTACATCCATTGCAGGGGCTTTTCCCTCCATGATGGTCTCTCTTCTTATTCCTTCTCCTCACTGGGTTTCTGCTGCCTGAGGCATTCTCTTAGCATGTCATCATTCTGGGCCATTTTCCTGATATATTCCTGAATCTTTGTTGTTTCATCTTGAATAGTGGCTCTGACGCTCACTAATCCTTGGCCTCCCTCTTTCCTCTTAGTGTACAGTCTCAGGGTGATGGACTTGGGGTGAAACCCTCCATGCATGGTGAGGAGCTTCGTTGTCTTGATATCTGTGGTTTCTATCTCCTCCTTTGGCCACGTTATTATACCAGCTGGGTATCTGATGACGGGCAGGGCATAGGTGTTGATGGCTCTGATCTAATTCTGAACATTCAGCTGACTTCTCAGGACCTGCCTTACTCTATGTATGTATTTGGCTGTGGCTGACTTCCTTATGGCCTCTTCATGATTTCCATTTGCCTGCAGGATCTCAAGGTATTTGTAGTTGTCCTGAACATCGGCTATGTTGCTTTCTGGTAGTTCAACCCCTTCAATTGTGATCATCTTCCCTCTCTTTGATATCATTCGGCTACACTTTTCTAGCCCGGATGACATCTCGATGTCAGTGCTGTAGATCCTGGTGATATGGATGGCTGAGGGGGTACAGGCCAATGCAGAAAAGCAGGGGAGATAGGGCATCTCCTTGGTATATGCCGCACTTGATGCTAACTTGGGCAATTGGCCTTGAATTGGCTTCCAGAGTAGTCTTCCACAGCCCCATCAAGTTTTTGATGAAGGCTCTTAGTGTCCTGCTGATCTTGTATAGCTTCAAGCACTCCAGTATCCATGTATGTGGCATTGAGTCGTAGGCTTTCTAGTAGCTGCTGAACATTGAACACTCGGTTTGCGGTAAATTAAATAAAATATCCACAGGAAATCAAAATCTGGGATTACCCTGGTGTTGTTGGCTCTGTAAGAAATTATGGATTTACCGTTTTGTTTCTGGTGATGTTATATTTAGGACATTCCGTTACTTCAAGCACCAGAGTTCTGGAAATAGAAAGATGTCACAAATGGGATTTCTAATATCACACCACAACATCAACAATAACAAAGCTGCCTGTCTAACCGGCCCATGATGAATGATACTATGAAAAAACGTAGTATTAGTTGAGCACACTTAGTTTAAGTTAAATCCGCCAACAAAGTTCGAGGAAGTTATGTTTTCAGTGGCTATAGTATGTTTATCTGTTAGCAGGATTGCACAGAAACTATGATTCTGATGAAGTTTTCATCAAATATGTATCTTTGGTGGTCAAATGTCAAAAGGAATGATTTTTTTGGTCATAAATATGGGAAGATAGATAGATAGACAGGTCCAACTGGTGTCATTTTGTAGCTGACAGCATTGGCTACAGATAGCTGTTTTTTGGGATTTCAAGGTCACTGAAAGGTCAAATAGATTTTTGGACATATCTCGAGAAGAAATTGACATAGAAAGGTCTAATTGCTGTCATTTGTAACTAATCCCAGGGTCAATCAAATATTCAGAAACAGGTGGCTCTGTGGTTCATGTGTTACCTGTCTGGTAGTGCCAGCATGTGTTTTTTTCTTTCCAAATTACCTTAATCTCAAAATCACTCTTAGGAATGCCCAAAACAAACACTAATACCACAGCCTGATAGAAAGCTGAAATATGAGCTTACAGAAAAAGCTGACAACTGCGTTGGCAGAGTTGTGCAATAGCTGAGTACATTCTTAAATTTTCAGTTGAGTGGGCAGTTAAAATTAGCATATTTGGGGATTCACCTGCTTTCATTTTTCAAATAATTTGTGGTAAAAAGTATGTTAGTAACCTGCATTTCACCCTGTCTGCCTGTTTGCGCTATTAGTTATAATTCCTCACCTTTAGTTTGTTATTTTAACATAACAGCCACAGTTGAGAAAATAAGATTGTAAAAAAAAAACTCTTTGAATCTGTTTCAGGTTTATGAAGACTGCGGGCTCAGTTGTAGATGCAGTTACGTGGCAACAGTAGGTATTTTACCCTTTTTTATATTTTATTATTTTATTCTGCATTCTTCTGAGGCTACTTACATAACTAACCACGTCTCAAACAGCGCAGGCCATGTTGTGTTTTTACACCCTCACCATCACATCATGCATATGTTGCAGCAATTAATAACCATTATTAATAATGTTACTGACATAATGTAGACTGATGCAAAATGTGGAGAAATGTGTTTATCCTGAAAATGGGACAACAGGAAAGGAGCCTGTGTGTGCGTGTGCTGAATTAATAACACCTGTTTTTTGTCTATTGCACATCCTGTAGGAATGCATTCAGACATTTCAATTGTTTAATGTCTCCCCAAGTTTTATCTGTATGTCTTTTTACACACACGTCAAAGGGGGTACAAAAAGACACTCCCATTATACGTTGAAAAACAAAAAAAAACAGGAAAAAAAACTGTCTGAGTAAGTCGTCGAAAGGTGAAGGTCAGATCTAATTAGGAAAAATTGAAAGAAACGGAAGAAGGCAGGGTTGTCAGTAACGTTTAGAAAAACACCACCCACACTGTTAAAGTCAAACCATATGCTCTGGCTCTGTCCTTTTGTCAATTAGCCCATTTTACACTAGCGATCCAGATTCCATTCTAACCAGGCTGCGTGACAGAGATTCTGACCTCTACAAAACCAGTCAAACTAGTAAAAGAGGAGGCCACTTATTAACATGTCTACAACAGGTTTTACTTCTCTGCAGCTGGCTCATGTTTAGATTTAAATATATTTCGGGAATGCAGCATACATACTCAGAGATGCGCTGCTGGAGCTTGTGCTGATGAAACATGTTTGCCTTAGAGTTAATTATTTGAGTTCCTTCAGTTCCCAAAACATTGATGTTTTTCACATTGTGTTATAACATTTTTTTCCTCTACATTGTCGCTTCACATTTGCATCTTGTCTTTGGTACTGCTGATTGATTGCTGGGTTCACCACCAAAACATGGTCAGTCAGCTCAGCCATTCCTTTAATTTTTCTGTCTCCCTCTACATTATTTCAATATTTGGTTGTCTTTCAATTTATATAGATTGTGTTCACATTTTTACAAGGATGCTAGCCTGGGCATCTTTAAACATTTTTTTCTGTTGTGTTCTTTAATGCTAGTGCCTTTTGTAACACTAATGTTTACTTAAGTTTATTCAATTTATCAAAAAGACAATGTGCAATGACAAATAATGAAAACATGCTTGCATCAGATTTTATGAAATTGCATGAAATTGCATGAAATTGAAGATTTTTACCTCCCTTCAATACAATGGAATGATGCAGTGATGTCAGTTTTTGATGCTTTACAGTGAGAGAATTAAACCAGTCAAATGTGTGTGATGAGCCCCAGTTCTAGCTTTTAAAGTATGAACAGCAATAGTGAAAAAGAGACAAATTTAAGGCCCCTTTTACACTTGACATTAAAATGTGTTTTGTGTGATGGGATTGCAAACAGATAACGCTGGACCACAGGTGGTAATAAAATCAAAACATTCTGAGGATGGATTGTGAGCCGGTCTGCCAAACCACTTCCGATAGTGGTTGGGGACGCATTAAGACCCCATTTAACTCATGTCTAAATGCTAATGTGTCTCCAATCCAAATACAACAATTTAACAGCAGTGAAGTGCCACGTTCTGCCCTGCTTTTCAATAGGGCCACTTAACAAGAGTTCTGCTGAGTTCTGCATGCCGATCGTGGGAAGATGCACAGTGATGCATGTAACGGCATAAGAACTATGGCCATGCAGTTCTCGTTAGGCTTGGCTGTGGTGTTATCAATATTTAAGCAGGGCACAGATGACAAGACAATACGTGTTCAGGGAAGAGTGATCGGATAGTGATCGGATCTTGATGTGGACACCTGAGACGCATGTTAATACCGGGTGTAAATGTATGTAGTCAAGTGCCATCTGATTGCAGTCCGATGCCAGGAGTAAAGGGGGCTTAAGATTTATTGTTTATATGAACCTAGCAACTTCTAATGTTCCAGCATCTGTTTGTGTGGAATTTATTTAAATAATAAAGTGACGAAATGTAAAGTTTCAAGAACCCTGCATCAGAAAATGATCACTTCATGTGTTCTATGGCCTGTAAATGATTATACAAAGGTATTAAATGAGTCAGGATGAGATTACTGACATATCTTTTTTGTTCCTTGTCAGAGTGAAACTGATAGTAGCTGAGGAGAGAAAGAGAAAGATGTTAAGATTTGTGATCCTGTCCTTTCTAGTCTATAGGTAAATTTACTGATATCATTCCCGAGGTAACCTACATATCCTTTGGCTGTTACGTATTTATTGATTGTATGATAACCTACTTTGCTACCTTCTCCACTCAGCCCAAATCTCCTGGTACATGAGATGGTTGTATCTATTTGTTTATCCTTTTTTACTTTCTTATATCAGTGCCCATCTGAATTGATCGTATCTGTAGCTCTAGTCTGTAGCATTTGTGTTTAATTATGCTACAATTTTTGGTTTATGGGGCGTGTCTTTGATATTGACCTGGCACTCAATGTGGTATGTGTATGAACCTTTATCTGAAAACACTTGAACACAGCGTTATTTTTGCATTTATTATTGCATTTTAATTCTGATCAACTTATTAATTTTACCGAATTTTGGAAGAACAAAACAACGGGTCTGGATTCTGTTTTAGAGTTTAATTTAAGCAATTTTCTGAATACCAAGTTAAAATCCCCTCAGTGCTAGTCCAAATGATCTAGCAGTTTTGTTTAAGTTCTTAACTGACATGAATTATAAATTTCTGCTCATATATCAGTACAGGAAGAGGGTTCTTGGTTCAATCCCAGCAGATGAAGTTTGTGTGTTCCTATTTTCTCTGCATGGGTTGTTTCTAGGTGCTATGACTTCCTCCCATAGTTCAGCAGTAAAACTTAGGCTGCTATGTGTTTGCAGTGCAAGATGTAACTATAGTGACTTGTATTCTGAGTCCATATATGAACTGGAATGTCTTTCCACTTAGATCTGAACTGAAGAATTATTGTAAGCTCTTTGGAAAGATGACAGGATAACCAAATAATTTGTGTAAGGCTATGACTTAATCCATGTGTCGTTTACAGTTTGAGGCCAGAAGCTTGGGACTTTTCCAAGAAGGTGATTTCAACGAGGATAAGCTCCAATTGCAAAACTGCTTCAGCAACAAAATTCAGCTCTCAGTTCTTGGCAGTTTTGTTGAAACATGTCATTTCCAGACTTTTTTTTTTTTTTTTTTTTTTTTTAATTAGTTGATTTACCTTTGGGTCCATTTTGATTATGTGGCATTCTTGTCTGATGGCCTTATTACTTTCAATTCTCTGCAGTTGCTGGGCTTGTCTCCAAAAGTACCTTCTGGAGTTTGTATTTTTTTTGAAAGAAATGTTCAACTAAATTCAATTGCGTATTATAGCTTTCCAGAGGTGTGTGCTCTAAAGCAAGCTCAACATAGCCAGGCTTTCTTTACAGAAGCTGACTCGAAAAAACCCCCCAAAAAAACCTGACGTCCCAGGTAGAGATTATGAGTATCACAAATGTAGTTATCAACTTTCTCTGTTAACCCAGGTTTTTCTGCTCCAGGTTCTGTGTGTTTTACTATTTAAAAAAGAGTGTTTTTTTGGGTTGCTTGACTCTTTTGCCATTAAACATATTTTTTTTGTGATAAAAGCCAATTGATAAATATTTTTTTATATGCAGTGTTCTTTTCTAGTATGGTTTTTCCTTAAGCGTAGGACTGATATGCTGTGAAAAATTCACACAAAACCGGAAAATGATTGTCTGCCTCATCAACTGAATGCATATATTCGATGTTGATATCACAAAAAAACCCAACAAGACATAGTTTGTGCTTAATAATCACACTGTGTCTTTTGATTGCATTACTCTAGAATCTGCAATTGAAAGTAGAGCACAGCAAGTTTAAATATAGTGAATATACTATGTTTCCTCTGGTCAGAATCTGGAGGAGTATTTCCATTAAAGAAAGGGTAGCACTTATAATAGCCCATTTAAATCCAAAACTCAGATCATTATCTTCTCTGGACCTGGTTATGTGTTTATCTTAAATCACCATGCTAATCTAACCAAGTTAAAAGAAAGCCACCTTTGTGACACTTAAAACCCTGGCATTAAATTCAACATACCCCACTAACCCATAACTCTCCTTTTTTAGTACACACCTGTGGAGTGTTCTCTGTTTTAGGAATTAAAAAAAACAACAAAAAACATTTGTTGGTTTTAGAAAGGCTATATTGAATGGGTGTTTTTTTTAATTATTATTTTTATTTTTATTGACCACAATTTTTCTTTTGAAGATTGAAAAGAAAAATCTGCAATGGGGTTTTAAACCATGTGTTACATGTGTTCCTAATTTACCAGTGTTGCCAACTTTTGACTTGAGTTAAAAGAGAAATGTACTCTGGAGGAGGGAAGGGGGGTGATAATCTTTCTTTTACTATAATTTTTAACAACTTCATTTCAGATGTAATAAGTTGTAGTTATTGAATAAAATGTGAAGTGGTCCTTGTCCTTCTCCCCAAGTCTTTTATTAGTTTTGAATTAATTTATTAAACACAAAATAATTCATTAATATTACACTCAAATGAAGTACACCAATTAGTAACAATGTCTATATTATTTTTCAGTCTTCTCATTCTTTAATTCTCTTAAATATTCTTCATTTTTCATTTTTCATGTTTCATGCCTCCTATTTTGCCTTCTAAAGTATTTTAAGAATGCTAAAGCTTAAAGTTTAATTTTGTTCCTTCTCGAGACTTTCCTCTGTCCTCCCAAGTTTACGTGTTGACATTACTGCAGCATGCATGGAAACATGTAATATTACGGAATGTAGCCGCTTTGAGTTTCTCATTTCAGGCATCTTTATGTAACAGAGTTTATGCACATGAAGCCACTTGTTATTTGCACATCATATTTTCTAAATAACGTACCATTTCAATAGCTGGAAAAACTCTGCGTCATTGACTTAAAAGCAGGTTTATGATATTAATGAACCTGACCACACCTCATTTTAAGAAACAACCCTGCTGAGGCCACAAATGGGCGCTACTTACATAATTTGGTACTGGAAGTGGAAATGAACGTTGGACCCATTTTTCACAAATCACATATCTTCTTGACATTATTAAAAGATAAAATTGTATTTTTCAGACAAATTTTTTTTGACACTTGTCTCTCCCTTAGCAATATACTCTTGCGAGATCTCGCGATTTGTTGCAAACAAAGGTAACAGGTGAAAATTTAAAAAACATTATGGAAAAAAATTACTAGTGTTGTTTTGTTTTCACCTGAATTGTAGCCCTCGGTAATGTTTGCACTACAGTGGGGATGAGCAAGAAAGGCAGGCATGCCCACTAAGGAGACTGATGGTGTGTACCATTTCATTCTCATAGCTTGAAATGAGTAATTGTTTATATAAATAGCCCAGACAACTGATGGAGGACTGTACATATTAAGATCAACTTTGCATCAAGATAAAGGACAGGCAAATTTTAAGGCCCATGCAACAACTGCTTTTCTTCTGCAGTGTTCGATGTGTTCAACTGTAGCCAAAGCCACTGTGTCCCGGTTGTTCTATCGTTTTCTCCTTTTTTTACTGTTGCAGGGGATCTTAGAGAGGCGTTCTCTCTCTGTCCACAGGCTGGTGTTCCTCTGATATATTTGGCTCTAATTACTTTACTTGAACTACATTATTAACTAATGTCATGGATTTCTCTGAACATCCTCTCTCCATAATGGCACTCATAAACATACACATAATCACCACAGATAGATTTGATTTTTGTTCCTTTCTCTTGCAATTACACATTTTGACACATCGTGTAAAAAAAAAAAAAAAAAAAAAGGTGTAGTTGGATACATCAGTCCCTGTTCATACTGGAGGAGCTGTTTTATATTGCGTACTACTTGTACCAACAAAAAATTCAAACAATCCAGAATGAGAAACAGGAATGTACACGTATTTTTTTCATTTTCTTGTTGCAGGGCTAAAATGTAATTCACCTAACTGGTAGGGTATTATCATATTGTACTTTATCGCAGGTATTATTTATCAAAGATGAATATCGATGATGCCAGCCAGCACTGTCAACAATGATACTTTTCCAAAACATGGATGGGAATATAAATTTGCTATTTTTGTTTTTACACATTTTAACATTTGAATTAATGTTTTAAATATACAAATATAATCAAATGCATGAATTGATGGATGGATGGATGTATGGATCCTGCAGATTCCAGTATAGGTTTTGCCATCTGTGCTACAATAAACATCATATTTGTTGCTCATGTTGTAAAGCCTGTACAGAGTGTTTCTCTCACAGCATTTTTCTTGCATTTTATTGCAGTTACTACATGGATGGCAGAGTAAATAAGGTCCAGGACTTCCTAAAAACTCGTCTCTTGGACACACTCACAGAGCAGATCACTAAAGTCACCAAGGTACTTAAGATTTCTTTCTCCTTGTACTACAGTATATACATACTGCGTTTACAGTAAATTTTACATATCAGGGTTTGGCTGATACCTGGCTTGGAATGGGTCTTTGGGCGTGACTACACACAACTGTGAACATGATTATTCTGTGTACATTTAGGGCTATGCAAGGTAGACTTGTTAATTCATTTTTCGTTCTCTGCTTGTGTAAAAGTTAGCTGATTTTATTTTTATTTTTTTATTAAAGATTTTAACACCATGTAAATGTAAATGGGGATAAGGATAAGGAACATTAAGAAACCTCTAAATGGAATCATTTCGTTTAAATTCACTAAATTAAGGGTCAGGCTAGTTTTGTGATAATAAAGCCACATGTTCTAGGCCACAAAAGGCCACTTACAAAAAACCGGTTGCATCCTCTCTGAGGTATTGTAATCAATACTTCAAGCTGTGGCAGACTGGCTGGCATGTGAGAGGTGAATAGCGCGACTGGTCCTCGCTGAAAAGGCACGATTATTCCAAAAACATTTTTTCAATTAAATATTTCAGAAGTAGGATTCTGTTCTGCTTTACCAAACAGCCAATTGAGTATGTAGGAATGATTCATTGTGTAATCTCTTTCCAGCAGCTTACCCAGTTTAGTTTAAATTATGTATTTATGATCCTTTTGTGGAGTAAGTTTGAATGGGATAGATGCACTGACCTTAAAGTGACATCCAAATAATCTTTCACAAGGCTTATTTCATTATGTTTTTTGTTGATTATATACACTGATTGCAGGTTGTGAACACACATACACCTGGTAAAAAGGTTTGGCTGGGTGGACTGGCGCCTGCTTGGGCAGGAGGCATGAGTAACCTCTCGGACACATACGCCGCTGGCTTTCTGTACGTACTGTAGCTTTTTCAGAGGCATTCCTTATGTGCTGTGCAGATAATTACACCTTTGATATTAATAAACTAAAACGTGCACTTCTTTTTCGTATTTTAGAAAAACAAATTCATTGCCAGGACATTATGTATTTTAATGCTTTAATCAATCTAAATCATGGGTATCTACTGAAATAGTCCTGATATTTTTCTGTGTATGTGTATTTCTGTTCATATGTATTCCAGATGGGTGAACACTCTGGGTATGGCTGCCCTGCAGGGGATTGATGTTGTCTTGCGTCACTCATTCTTTGACTATGGATACACACACCTTGTGGACCAGCACTTTAACCCTTTACCTGTAAGTCTGCAAAAATTTTCAGGGCCTCAGTTCACTCTCCTTCATTGTAAGGATCTGACCCGAGAAGTCCGGTTACGTTCAGGACCTTTTTTGAAGCAGCCCTGGTGCTTCAGTGGCACCTCTCGCTCTTTCCCGTGGGAGTTATTAGGTGAGATGAAAGCAGTTTAGTGGTGATGAGTGGTTAGACGCAGGGGTGAAATGGCATGTAACCTTAGACTTTTGTCAGTAGCTCAGAACGGTGTCACTGCTCCCCTCAACCCCCTTTACCACTGTGTGGTTCTCTGTGCGGGACAGTCAGTTGGTGAGAGATTTGCAACCTAATATGCTGATACACTGACATGTTAATGAAACAGCCTGCAACACTGTTCGAAATGGACCTGTCCAGTCCTCAGTGATTTGGTCTGAACTGTGCAAAGACCAGAAATACCACAAGCTTAGACCATAACACGTAATAAATCATCTTACATAGGTTGTAAGATGCCTTTATCTAACTTGAATGTGAACCTTAAATGTTTCTCTGTAAAGAATTTGGTTTTTAATAAGAGGGGACCTAAATTTAGTCTTTAGTGTCAAACTGATCTCATTTCACTGGCAAAACAGTTTTAAATGTGAAGAAGTGATAAAATGGTACCTTGAGCCAAGTTAATAAAAAATGGTTTATATTGGGCTAAGGCCGAGCAGGGGTGAGAGACTTAGATTATGGACAATAAATCTTTGTTTCCACAATGAAGAAAAAAAGTGATTGCTACAAGGAAAACTTTTTCATTGAAGGTTCTTTAGTTCTTGCTTTGGTCACAAATAGTTGCTAGAATGCCTATGGAAATACCAAATGCTACGTGAACCTCAAAAGTTAGTAGGCTCATGTAATCATCACTGCAAAATGTAGCAATATTTTTTAAGATCTCTCAGGCGTAGCTTTTGCCCTTCCTCCCTTTAACTGTGAGAGATGAAACAATTGACATAGCTTCTTTTGTCTTTTGGTTTTCTTGCATTATTTTTTATGGAGTGATGGTTTCCTGCTAAGATCAAAATGCTTTTAACATGGCTGGATGTCTAAAGGCAGCACCAGCCTACCCGCTGAGAGAATGCACTGCAGGGCCAATCTGTCGTCTGCACGGGAAATTTATGTCTTGGCCCCTCCCCTATATGATGCTTTCTGCATTGGTAGAATCCAGTCAAGGCCCCTCCACTCACTTACTCTTACTTTTAGTCTTCTGTCCATAGCCATCCTCTTTTATGTTGTTTTTTTCACACTCTACGCATGCTTGTTGTCTTCCTCCAGAGGAGTATTAATTCTCAGATACAAAGCAGGGAGATGTGGGAATACCCCGCTCTTGCTCACAGCCCTTTCTCTCCAAATTGAAACCTTTGTGTCTCTGTATGTTGTGGGTATGCAGCTACTTCTAGTTCAACTTTAACTTCCATTGTCTTTTTATTATTTTACAGTGAAACCAATTAGAGCTTGCTAAGGATTGTTCATTTTTTACGGCTCTGTTTAAATTAAAAACACTGAAACATTAATTTTTTTTTTACTAGATGCAGTGTTAAAGTATAACCTCAGATCTTTTGATTTGTTGGGGATTAACATTGTCTCAACCCAGCAGCCTTGCTTTCATTTGTTCCATTTAGCCAACACTAAAAGTCCTTTGTTATTCTCAACTGTGCAACTGAGGTTTGATTGGTGTCTGAAGTTTTACTTTTCTTACGTTCAGAAAAGTGAGGCTCTGACAATTTATTTGTTTACTCGTGCCTGCCTGCCTGTCTTTCTCTGCATTCCTAGTCTGAAGAGTATTTCTCCACAAAGTGATGGTTTATTACCCCGATTGATTGTTTCTGTCTCTTTATCCTGTGACGGAAAGTTGCATGCAAGAAATACAGGGTCACAAACTGTGCAATTAGGCAAGACAACAGGCATAGATTCCAACCGCGGAGGAGTTAGGACTTGATATGACTGATATTTCAAAAAAATGTTAGCCTAATTTTCAAAAAATTCTTGTTTTGCCTTTGGATTTTAATATGACCATAGTTTTGAAAATACCAATTTATTGAGGATTTCTATGTGCTTGAGCTTTGGGAGTTTAAACACATCATTCCTGCCATGTTGCGCAAATAAACTCAGATTCCTAAATATTCTTTGATGTATTAATCATAGATCACAGATCTGCATACGTTCGTCCACCCATCCCTCTGCCTGTGGCCAACACTATGCAGCTCCATACTGTGCTCTGCTTCTTCGATGCCTGGGCAGCAAATTAAGTTAAAGCCTGGATGGGGAAAAAAAAGGAGCCCTTAAATGTTGCCATATGCAGGATTGCATGGGAACTTCCTGAGGAACACATGTTGTTCTGGGTCTCTTGGAGAGGTGTTGAGTCTGTGTAGTCTATAAAGTGAGACCTAGTATGGTGCACTGCTCAACAATGATAACAGAGGACAATAGTTCATGGTAGAGCATAATATTTTGGGAAAATTTAACATTTGAAACTTGTCAATTCTGAATGGGTGAGCAGATTGTTAGATACAATGTGACATGTTACATAGGACTATCAGCTCCAACTAAGCGTGGTGTCAAAGTGCTGACATATTTGGTTTTGACAGGTTTGTGGAATATATGTCTTTCTTTCACCCTGTGACAGACAAGCTGCTTTGCTTGCACATTCTTAAATTTCACAGTTTGTAAAAGTTATCTTTAACCGTCACTGTTACATTTCATAGCTAACTAAACATAAAATGACATTTTAGCAATGTTTGCTTTAGGGGAAATCTAGAATCAAGCATTTCTGTAATAAAATTTCTCTTTTAATGAAAATCAATACATCACATTTTGTATTATATTTAGATAAGTATTTCCCTGCTAGAAGACCTTTCCACACCAGCTGCTTTTCACTGTGTCTATAACAACAGTTATGCTCAGGACAGGTAAATTCTGTGAGTAAAATCATCCATACTGTCCTAAAAGGGATGCCGATCGTGTGCCTGTGTGTTGTGGTGTTGCCATTACAGGATTACTGGTTCTCTCTGATCTTCAAGCGCCTGGTTGGCCCAAAGGTTTTAGCCGTGCGGGTTGCTGGACTGCAGAGGAAGCCGCAACCAGGACGAATCATACGAGACAAGCTACGCATCTACGCCCACTGTACCAGCTACTACAAGTATGTAAAACAGCTGAACCACCTTGGATTAGTTTGATTTTGGTCAATTTTATTCATTTGATGTTGCCAGATGAAAGAGAACGCATCCTCATGTTCTGTCAGTGATGTGTATCATTACTTTGGGAATGTCCTTGAAGACAAATGGAAAACAGGCTGCTGTGGTTTTAACTTTTTGCTGTGTCCTCTTGCAAACACCTGAGGCTCAGTGTGTGGGGAAGAATAAAATCACATTTGGCTTCCCATAAATAAGGAGATGGCAGACACCTGCTCATTCACAGCTCAGAGCCTATAAAACTTAACGGGTATCACTTATCAGGTGTGTCAGGCTGTGTCTCTCTGCCGTCAAGCAGCCACTGAAAGGCCTGCTAGGCCCATCTCAGATTCACTGGAGGGGGGTATTTGAGGGGGAGGAGGAGGGACAATAAGGTGGTCTGTGCTGGGAGGAGATAAAGAGTGCCACCATGGCCTGTTCAAGGTTATCATTTAACCTGGGACAGTGGCTGTCAGCAGCAGGCTAGACTTACGGCCCTAGCTAGACAGGGCTCATTTACAGGTGGAGCATATCTTGGAAAAATGGTGGAGTGCAGCACAGATAAATGACCGATGGCCAGGCAGGAGTTGTATAATGGCCTGATGACATGCACTAAAATATTTGCAATAGTTTTCAACAAGCGCACTCACTTAGCCATCTGGTATGTGTAGTGAATTTGTTAATAAAGAGATGCCACGCAGCTCCACTCAAAATACCAATCAGCCTTGGATCAGACAGTGAAGGAAGCCCTAAAGCCCTTTAGTTTCCACTCCATCCTGCGGTTATTTCTACCTCTGTGGTTTTACATAGTCAGCACGAAAGTCGGCGAACCATTGTAGTCTTAGTGGTTTGACTGTAAGAAAGCAAAGACTATGAATGTGCTCAGACAGACAGTGGTTTGAAAAGCCTTTGCAGATTAAATATGTGATTTTCACTGCCCTTTTACCCCTTTTAGTGGTTTGCATTGCATTTTTTCTTTCTATTTTACAGCGATGCTCCAAGATCAAACAGCATCAACACATGTTTATTTCATGGTTTGGATCTCTTAAGAGCCTCATCATTTGAAAAAGGCCTTAGAGGTCATAATCTCGCCTTCCATCTAACCATCTGATTTATATGTTGAAACCATTATCCACGGTTCTCAGAAACAGCCTCCCAGAACCAGACAGACAGCTTTAACATTAACTGCACACTATTTCTCTCGGTAAATACAGTGCAATTTAGCATTCTTGCAGGGTTTACGAAATGAATGTCTCACCTTGTGTCCGAAAGAACGAACTCAAACATCAAACCAACAAATAAAATTACCCTAGAGAAATTCAATTTTGGAGGTGGTCACAGGGAGAGTTGTCCACCAGATCATTCAGCAAAAAGCCCCGACCCTGAACACCAAGGCTAACATGTGGTATTCACTACAGCTCTGTTGCCTTTGTCTTCTATCTGGGCTTAGATTTTATCATGTTTGTCTTATCAGTCTCACCTAGTTATTTAAGTCTGGCAAGTATCCCTATAAAGTTGAGTCCTTGGTGCTTTGCTCTCATGAAAGGGACTTAAACACGGTTTTCTGTGTAACTCAAGAAGTGTTGCCTGTTTCCCTTCATCATATCCTGGAATACAAGCCACAGCTTTCAATACTGGATACTGTACAGGAGAAATAGATTTTTGTATCATTAAATAGTATTTATAAGAATGATGAAGGCTTCAGAAATTGATTGTGAAGTGTAGATAATAGATCTTCAGCTATGATAAAGGAGATCTTGCTGTGTAAAAGAATTTCATTCTGAGCCGGCTTTATCTTACTTAAGTATTTTTTTCCAAGCCTTTTGATCCAGATTGGATCAAGGTTTTGTGGTTTGATCCAATTACATATATGATAAAAATACAGTATCAAAGACTATCCTCTCTTTGTAGTCATCTTCAATTATTGAGTATTTCATTCAACTTGGCAATGTAATATATAATGATCCCTATTAACAGATGTGGAAAGGAGTCCTTTTTTTTAAAGGAAAATTAAAGTTTCATAATTTTCTCTATGTTGCCAGTCAGAACTATGTGAGAGGGTCTATAACAATCTACATCATCAACCTGCATCGGTCACGAAAGAAAATCAAGCTTGCAGGAACGTTACGGAACAACACTGTCCATCAGTACCTGCTGCAGCCCTTTGGCACTGACGGACTCAAAGCCAAGTAAGTGTTTGTCTTGTTTTCTCGCCTGTCTCAGTCACATGGACATATACCCACACAGTGGCACATAGTTATAATATAATATTCTCTTAGTTTCTTAGTTTACTTATTATATTCGAAATGATCAGAAAAGAAAAAGAGATGTAAGAGTCACGTTGTTTCCTAAAAAAAAAATGTTTGACTCTGATATCAAAATAGTTTTAAATGGTTGTTTTCTGCTGCGAAGTGCTGAAGACATGAAAAGTGACACTAATGGCTATGTAGGCTTTCAATTGTCTCTTTTTATCTCGTATTAACAGGTGTTAAACATTGGCCCCTTCAAAAGACAATGCTATAACTTCTTCCTTCCCTAACTTTAAATAACAAATACATGAAAATAAACCATTTTCAGTGAAAAAACATTTCTTGCACTGCTGTACTGAAACATGAAACAGAGGTTTTATCTTTTAATTTTTACATTCTTTCATGTTTGGTGCCATTATAACACTGAATTCAGTTCTACTATTATATATTTTTTATGTAACCAGATAAAATCATTCATATTGCCTGAAAAAGTCCCTTAAATTTAAAGTTCATGGTCTAATTCTCTTCCACTCTCTGCCAAGCCCCTTGGCATGTTGTTTTTGCTCAGGCTTAAACCTGAAATCCTGGAAAAACAGTCTAATAACCCAAGACTCTTTGTGTCTTGTGTCTGTGTTACATACGGCCTTAATTCAAGCTCGGGTGTTATCCCTCGGTAACAGCTTAATAACGGAGGATATTTTAGGTGTTAGAACAGGATTGCTAGGTAGCTAATGAGAGTGCCATGGTTGAGCCTGCAGTGCTTTCCTTTACCACCGGCAGTGCAGGGAGACCTTTTCTGTTCAGCAATACCAGATGTTTATAACTTTGATGGACTTGTGGGACTTTTTAAGTCCGTCCAATAACTGAGTTCCTTGTTCCTTGTTGAATGGTTTGAAGAGTTCAGTTTTACTGAGAACTTCAGTTTATTGAGCATAATTTAGTTAGACATTTTAATAATTAAAGGTTGACGTAAAAATCTCCAGACCACAGGCCTTATTTGCTACATGGGAATTTTACAGTACACCAATAAGAAATGGCTAAACTTAAATGTTGTGTATAAACGATGTGTAAGGGGTCTTTTTGTTTTTTTTTCACTTGACCATGATTTTTTATCTCTAGATATTTTAGGATAGTTCTTACACTTAAATGATACATTGTGTGAATAAAGAGAAGCAATTCATTTTTAAATAAAATGAATGTGGATGTTATACTCTGACTAATTTATAATTCTTATAATATATTTCTGCTTGATTTTTTAAAAGTTCTAATTGTAAAAATGTGTACCTTAACCATGATGGCATACAAGACAGCTTTTTATATTGTTTTAAATCCATTATCCATTTAACATAATTCTAAGGCATGGATAAAACACAGAAATTCTCTTTTCACTTACCACTCTGGATATAAGTTATAATTATTGCTGATGTTGTTAATTTTTTTTTTAAGTATAATACTACATATTCAATGAGTATATTAGACTATTAGATAATTATTACTGACGTGTAATTAACTTGGTTAGATAAAGAAATTAGGCGTAAAAACGTTTTGAATCTTTTGCGAACATGGCAAGGTTGTATGTGAGAATTTTCTCAACAGATTTTGGATAGCTGTGTTTCTCACTTGCTGTGCAGTATTTAGATTTCTGCAATTAATCCTCCCTCCTCAGATTACAAAGGACACAACTAGTTTTAACTGTTTGTAACAACCCAAATTATTTTAATTTCATTATTGAAAATGAAAACAAAAAAGTTAGTGTGGCAACAGGAAATTATGTTGAGGAACGTAATAAATGACAACAAAATATTTTGGGCAATTATCAACTTATTTTAATTTTTTTAAATTGGTTTTAGTAGATTTGATATCTTTATAAATTGTACAGCGTAGCAGTGATTTTTGATAAAGTAGAATACTGAATTCTAAAATTTACATTTCCAATTTCAGTGCTTTTTAGTCAAAATATTTAACTGATAAATAAGTGAAAATACAATTTTGTTACAATAGCACCCCCAAGTGTACAACTGCATGAATCGTAACTGTTAAAAGCTGGACGTGCATGAAATAATCTAGATTTACTCGTCTTAGTTTCATATATTTTGCTAGAGTTACTGGTTTTATGTTGTGACTTCTCCTCTTTTCTTCACTTTGCAGGTATGTTCAGCTGAACGGTGAGAAGCTGCTCATGGTGGACAATGAGACTTTCCCGGAGTTGAAGCCTAAGACTTTGAGGGCTGGACGGACAATAGCCATGCCTCCCATGACCATAGGCTTTTATGTCATCAAAAACATTAACGCGTACGCCTGCCGAAGATAACGTTGACCCTTCGTCCCTGATGTACAGAAGTCTTCCAAAATCAGCAACCTTCTGCGAGCATTTCCAGGGAGAACACTTGGAAATGAGAACACCACGTGGTTGGGTTCATTGTCACTTCAGTAAGGTGGACACCAGCTGGAATGTCGTACTGTCCTCTAATTTATTCGTGTTATTTGTAGTTATACAAAACTTTTGTTCAATACTGAGCTATTTCTCCTTCCTCTTGGATTGTCAAACTGTGCATTGTTTTTTCTCTTTCTGTCAATAGAGTTTTCTTTTTCTAATCTCTTACTTACTGACAGACAAAAATTGCAGGAGAGAAAAGTCAAGAACAGGCAACATTTCCAACAAGTACACAAGTCAAATTCAATTTGATTTAGTCCTTTTCACAAAGACAAAAAAAATGCTGCGTTGTGTCCAAGGTCATGCTTGGACTAACCTGTGCTGTTTGTGCATGTGTGTGCATCCATATATTTTATGATGAAGCTACTGATGTGTCTGTCCCGTCTGTCAGTCTGTGACGTGCCTCTGAAAGGTTTTTGTTCAAGCCATGTCGAGTGGCTTAAAAGGAAAGTCAGTTTCTTGTAAAAGCTGCTTCATACGTGCCTTGTATCAGCAGATTGTGTTCTGCAGGTTTTAATCAGTGTATGATGGCCAAGATAGGTTGCTGGTGCTGTTTAGCAGCAACGCCTAGCTCAAAAACAACATCATTCTATCAATAACATCTGTCCTCACATAGTTTGCATTCACATAAAATCTGCTTTACATTCAATAATTCAATCATTCTGAAATTGCATTTGAAACTGTCTCATTAACTTCAGTGTGATCTCACATTTTATAATCCACTTATGCTGCTGGGATTTGTACTAAATACACATGGTGTATGTGTGTTTGACATAATTTTGTACAGATTTACTGTCCAGTTATTATATGATAATGTGTTGCACATAAATAAGTGAAAATAAGGTTACTGAGTTATACACCTAATTTATATGATTAATTACTTTGTCTTTATATTTCTGTTTTAAAAGACTCTGTTATGTATCAGTACTAATGTCCATATTCTATAAAGAAAAATCAAATAATTTAAAGAAGTTATTCTTTAAATAAGAGGATGGACGAGTGACTGTGTTATGCAAAAGTCAGACGAACAGACTAGTTTTTCACATCTTACACATTTATATTTCATAATATCTTAACCATCTTCTTTTAGATGGTGTGGTTATTCTTTTAGACTGAAACCACAGTTTGTGTAAAACCATTATGCTGGTGATGATTTGGTGTTTTTGCTCATGTTGTGCTGTGAAGACATGTGATAACATTTCTAGTCTCATAACATGTGGAAGCTAAGCAGGTTCACTACCTGAGCCTATTACATGTAAAGAATGTGTTTAAAGTTAATGTAGAGATGTTTATATTTCTTATGGAGAGCATTTATTTTAATATGTAAAGTGTGTTTATATATATATTATTTTTTGTTAAGAAAAATGTTTACATTGATAATAAACACATACAAATACTTTCTGAGATGTTGGTTTGTCAAGAGGTCAGATGACATTAAGTTTTACTTATAATGCACTATGCCAGATACAAATAAAGAGCTTTGGAAATAGGTTGTGTGTAAACCACTGACTCTCATTAATGGGACGACTCAAACATTGGACAATGCAACTGTGGATGCAAGAAAATGAGGTGGATGAGCGGTTATGACTTAAACCTGCACATGAGCACATAGGTGCGCTGAATAACCCCCATAAAGGTGGAAACAATTACAAAAAAAAAAAAAGTAGCAGCTTTGAACAATGACGATACAGTATTAAAGTCGTAATTGTCAGTGCACTTACTCCCTGTTACGCTCATATACTGTTGCTCTTTGAGGCTCCAGATGTGGAAGCAGCTGGAGCGAGTCTTTGTAGTGGGAAAAGTGCTGTCTTGTCACTGCATGAGACATCTGCTGATGGGAAACATGAAGCCATGACGGGCTGAACCTAAAGACGGCGCAAACTTGGGCCAGACCTGGTTTGCTGCCTACTGATGCGCAGATGAAACAGGATCACCTTGGCAGGAGCGCGTAGAGGGAAGATGTCTGGTTACATCTTGTGTATCATTTTAATAAAATCGTTATCACTCAGATTCTCCCTGACAGGACCAGCATGCTGATCTCGATAAAAAGCAAGACAGGCTTGAACTGTGCCCAAGTTTCATGACAGTCATGAACGCCGGTGGCCCCTCACAGCCATGATCCAAGGCATGTACCTTTCATTACATTCTGTTTTAAGTTCCAGTCATGGAAAATGGGTGTTCACTTTTATGTCAGTGGAAGAAATGTTTGGGCCCAGAAATGAGCTTCAGAAACAGTCTCATTTTGCACATTTTGCATGTGGTTCATTTCAAACAGGCCAAAATTGTTGACATGTACACAAAAACTAACACCTGGTCTGCTGTGAGCAGAAAAATATTATGCTGTCATGGCCGTACTTATATGCACATTCCACCTTACAGGTCTGCCGAGTAAATAACTAATAATAGTCACTGAATCAGGAATAAGGCGACAGAAAAGCAAGGACTCATCAACATCATTGATATCCAGCAGCACGAAAATAACTTTGTCTTCTTCATACAAACCTGCTTCGTGTGATGACAATTGCTGAACGTCACTTCCTTAGACAAAATTTAATTGGGTTGTGGTTTAGGAGGACTGCGCCATGTCTGGCCACTTCTGCGTGACAGTGCCTCCTTAGTGGAGGTAACCGTTACCCAGGCCTGCATAAGACTGTTTACACTCAGCGCTCCATTTTGAGACATGCAAGGCCCCCTTTTGCGCTGTTAGCATACACTCAGGATTTCATGATGTTTACTCTGTATATACAGGAGCCAGCTTAAATAAGACTTCCATGAATACCGGATCCCCAGAAAACTGATGGATTAGATTAGACTTTGGCCCACAACACAGAACTCCTGGCATTTTTGGACCATTTTGACCCAAGCAAGGTTAATAAAACATAAATATTTATGTTACTATGAGGTTCTTTGCTCTGTTCAGAAGCCAAGCATACAGTCTGTTCGGAATATTATGATACAACACAGATTTGTTGTGGCCATCAAAACATTCTCAGAAACAGTCTGGAGTATGTTGAATAGGTTTTTTGTGTATAGACAGCATTTATGTAACGGATGTAAAGTTGAAGAAAATCGGTAAAACTATCGAGGAACGAATGGGTAATATTGATGTTTTTGTGTGTTTGTCTGTGAATTTTTTTTAACTTTTTTTGTCTTTTCTTTAAAGAAATCCATAACTGACTTTTTATTGTTGGCCAGGTGTGCAGATGTTGTACAGGAAAACTATACACAATTCAATATTTCAATCCACAGACTGTAAAGAACCCAGCTGTCGGGTTTTGAACCCGAGCACATAAATACAAAGATATTACACCTGATTCGTATTGGCTGCCTGTTTGGTTTTAAGATGTTGGCCTGGCTCCTGAAAATGTTTTAGACCTTTTAATCCCCCTGCAACCACAACATACTTTGAGGTCCTCAGATTTCAGCAAGCAGCATCCACACACATTTTTGAAAGGAAGTGCAAGTTTTTGTAGTTTTTCTCATTAAAGATGCATTGATATGGAAATTATCACACCAATACTGATACCAAAAATTAACTGATAACAAATACCAGTACCCTTTTAAGTCAAAGAAGTAAAGAAATCCTCTGTATAAAAAAAAAAAATGAAATGACACACAAATGATTGATGAGATCTCCCTCTAGTTGTCATCAGTGAGGGATATACCCTGAACAGATATATCCGTGCATTTTCTAATATTAGTATTATTATTATTAGTTGCAATATATCTTCTTATTGCTTTCAGTGTTATGTGCTATGTCTAAATATCCCTCTTTAATCACTTTATTGGTGGTTTATTTTTTAGGATTTTTCTGTGTGCTTAATAATAATTTGAAGTTTCCTTTATTACTTTGGGTGCTTTCTTTGCACTGTAAGCCCCAGTCCATCAATAAAATAAAATTTTATTGTACAGCACACTAATATTTAGGAATGTCAAAATGACATACAAACTTCATCTTCACTTGACAATTTTGTGTCCGGTGTAGGCCACTGACTTTTATGTTGTATTGTTCAAAACAAATAGTGATGTGTGCAAGTCGTACACAAGTTTTTTTTTTCAGTTGAGTGAACAAATTAGGATTTACAGTGTAGGCTCATAAATGTGTTTTTTAATCAGGCCTATTTCCTTAGAGATTTGCACTACATGACACACTAAGCTGCATTCCACAGATGCCAAACTATTATGAGGCACAGCCTGTCGGTCATGTGGTCCACTTCAGGCAGCGGCACATGACTTCCGACGTCTCCCCGATCAGCACACGGTTGCGGGGGCGAGCCATTGACAAAAACAGCCCTTTACCACAAACGTTTATCAAGTGGCTGCCTCACAAGGGGAGATCCTCCACTTCTTCTCAGCGCTTCTACCTCTAATCAGTCCGACGCGCACTTCCGGTCCGAGACGCCCGCGTCGGTGTCACATGACCCGGAAGAGAGCCGCGGAGAAGAGGCGAGAGAGGCGAAGAGATGCGGGGATCATCATGCAGCGCAGAAAACACTGAGTGAGTTCACATGTCAGCCAAAACTGCGTGTGTGTTGTGTGCGGACTCCAAGTATGCGAGCTGAAAGTTTAAAGTGAAATTGTTACGTTTTTTTTAATATACTAAGTCGGAGTGAAATTTCCGGGTCGAAGCGCGTCAAAAATATTCAATAGGTGTCGCTACATATTCGGTTATCTGTGGGTGAAAAAAACAAATTAATAACAGTCTATAAAAGACTTTATTAATGTTGCTTTTGGTATAAACCGAAGTTGACTAGTGCTACTAATGAAAACAAGAGCAACAGCCTCCGTCCACACGCAAAGCAAGCGGCAAAACAGGAACTGAGGCGGCGCAATAAATTAATAAAGCTGCTTTAAAAGTTACAAAGGTGTTTCTTAGACTTCAAGGAAAGGAAGTGCACTACAACAAGGCCGTAACCAAATTATCAACACACTATTTATATTCTATGCAGTGGTAACATTCACCAAATGAAATCTAATAGTTACATTGTTTCCCTCTAGTTTGTTGCATCTCTGAGTTGATTTAATTTTTTTTTTTAAATTACATAAATAACTGTTATGGAAGAACCAACAGTAAATAAGTTGAGTTTGATTATTACATTTGCAAATACTTATTTTTGGATGGCAGTGTGTGGACCATGACATTTTATTTTCATTTATTTTTGTGAATATATTGGAGGGACATTTTGGACAAATTTGATTATTGGCCTTGCACTGTACAGATCTACTTTGATAATGGTTCAAAATATGACGGAGGTGTTGCAGGCTGTCTTTTCTGATGATCATCATTTAAGCACATTTGAAAGAGTTTGTGAAAAACAAGTGCAATGTACCAACTCTAAAATCCACTTTGCCGACATGTCAGTAGGTTTAGGCATAAACTCCGTAGAAAATCATTACCACATAACTCTGTTCACGCTTTGCAGCCTTTTCTTACAAACCAGAAAATATATTGGTTTTGGTGCAAATGAAAGCAGCTTTAGCAACCGAGAGGACAGTTACCTCTTGTCTGGGCCAACTCGTAGCGTTCAGACATCCCTCACTGTTGGCCCCTTTTTCCTCATAGCAGAAATTGCCGCTGATTGAGTATCGGCTCTTAGGGGGCCGTTTATTTGAGGTCAAACCGCTGCGCACTGCGGGGGGAGAAAAAAAGAAAAGTTTTCAGTTACTCCAGTGGCTAATGTGTTCATAACTCAGCCTGCGCGAAAATAAAGTTGCTTCAGACTGGATGAGATAAGCTAAATTTCAGTGTTTAAATTAAAGGGAAGATTGTGTATAGACTCAAAAGCGATTGTTTTGACAGCTATCAGGATCAATCAGTGAACTAAAAAACATGCAGAAAATCAGACGTCCACACCTCTGAACTGCATTCCATGGCAAATGTGCAGACTTTCCAATGTGTAATCAGTGATGTGTAAAGCAGACGTGCCACAGCTGTGAATATTAGATCTCTGCTCTTCTGGTTGTTTTGCATCAGTGCCTCTTTTTCTTTCCAGCGTGATGAGAAGTGGAATGGAAAGGATGCCACAGTGAAGCAGAGCAGGAGTGTGTCTGCGGTCCAGATGAAGTGCTTGCTGATCGCCAGCGAGAGCGCAGAGGTCCTCTTCCACTGGACGGACCCTGAGTTTCATCAGACCATCCAGGAGCAGTATGGGGCGTCTCAAGAGGAGGGCCAGGGGGTGAGGAGGAAGACGACCAGCAGACAAAATGTGCGCGTGCTTTCCGTTTCTGACGTTTGTTTCTTTCTGTTAATGCTCAGCTTCCGGCCTTCGAGGACAGCATCAGCACCCTGTTTGCCCCCATCATCATCTCCTGCAGCACCATGGTGGACAGGCTGGGTGACAACTACACCTCCTTCACCACGGAAAGCAACCATATCTATGTCTTACACCAGGTAAAAAAAAAAAAAAACTGAGCTCATCCCTGCACAAATCCTGACCCATAAGATTAAAAGAGTTAAAATTTTTGTTCTATAAACTCTCTGATCTGGTTGTGAAATGCCTCCATGAGTGAAGCAGATTTCCCACCAGGCATAGCACTCTTGCAGTCATGTGAGTTTTGTTAAGGAAACCAATCAGTCTTTGTCCTGTTGGTTTCGCCTTCATTCAGTGTCTTTTAGCTCTTCTTCCAGTAAATGTTTATTCCATTATACACAGGAACTGTATTCATAAAGCCTCCTATTGTTTCTCCTGGTGTTGAAATTCTAAGAGAATTATGATTTTCTAATTTTCTAAAAAAAAAATTCCCCTTAAATTTGAAACTAAATCCTGTTAGACATAAAAGGTATTTGCAAAGCCTCTTAGCCATTGGGATGAAAAAGTTTAAAGGGTAGGGAGGAGAACTTTTAAGAAACTTAAGAGTTTCCTATGCAGAGCAGAAAATAGACAAATACTCCCCAGACGCTGGATGACAAAGAATAAATGAAAGGCGGCCGATTACATTGTGCGTGGGTAATTTTCACGGATCCTCTGGTATGTAATAACATTTTAATAATATGAAAATGATCAAAATAATGATCATCATTAAGATATTTGGCAACGATGCAGCAGTGAAGCCATGCTGATTCCTGTCTGTCACAGCCTTTCCCACTCCTCGCTGGAGTGCACTTTACTTTCTCACATTTGCCTCTTGACATGCGTTAGCTAAATTTTCCTCATAAGATGGAATTACCCTTTTCAATAATATTTTTTAGGCTTCTTTTGAAGTATGGCTTACCATGACTGTACATCAAATAGTATTTATAATTTCATCGTGTCTTTACAGACACTTCTAGTTAGACCTATCAATTAAGTTTGGTGTCTTCCACAGATTGACGAGTGTCTCTTCATCTCCGTGAATGGGGATGGTGAAGAGGGAGAGGATGACCTGAGGAGGAAGATCTATGTGATGAAGAAGATGCTCGAGGTCCTGTTCGGCATGGTCACCCTCAGCAGTACCCTCCTCAGAAAACAGTAAGGCGCACTTTGCATTTTCCCTGAATTGAAACAGAAACAAAAAAGATGTCTGATTTCATGGCGGCATCCATTTGACATGTGAACTGTTTGTGAGCAGGCTGCGTCCTCAGGACACTGAGCAGAGAGCGAGGCTGTGGAAACATCTCCAGTCCCTGCTGGAGACCTACTGTCACCTCCAGCAGAATGACCAGAGCTTCTTAGTGGAGGTGAAATGCATTATTGCTCCACACAGGAGGCCTCTGGAGCCTTTCCTTAGTGCAGTTTCTCACCCCCATATCTTCTGATGTGGCTACAAATTATTAATTTGCTAGTGAAGCTTGATGATCGTTGGTGCATTTACTAGAACAAACAAGGGCACATTTTAACCATTAGATGGCAGAAATAGCAAGAGGTCTAGCAATTTCTATGGTTAAACGTCCCTTTTGATTATTTTTTTGCTCCCTTTAGTTCTTTTAGTTTCCAGTGAGTTATTGTGTTGAAATGTTTAAGTTCTGTTATAAAACATTGATGTTTCAGGTGCTTTAATTATGCCTCCAAGGTTCATAATGTGCAGTTTAATCATGTTTGTCCTAGATTCATAATCAATCTATAATGTCAGTTACTTTTAAGGTCGGTGTGCACATGTTTTATAATATTAATAATTGTCTTCATTTATAAGTTGTCGTACCAAAGTTAGAGAATGCTTCAGATAGCAAGCAAAGGACAAATCGAACACAGCAATAAAAGAATGAAAGTAACCACCAAGAAGACTACATTTTTTAAAGGGCAAAACTCAAAACCAGAATTAAAATTTAAATCAGAACACATCAGAGAAATTGGTACATTTTAAACTATAAAAGATTTGAAAGAAGCCAGTGACTCAGGCGGGGTCTTCCAGAGCCTCAGGGCTCTTATTTCAAAAGCTCTGACCCCTCAGCCTTCAGTCCATAGTCTGGAACAGATAATAGGCCCCTGTCACAGGATCTCAAAGTGCAGACAGGACTCTAGGGGCGAATACTTGAGCAAGGATGAAAACTGTGTTTCGAATCATCCCTATCAACCACGCTCTCATGTGGTTTTCCTCCCCGCCCCCCCAGGCGGTGGAGCGGCTGATCCACCCAACGCTATGTGAACAGTGCATTGAGTTCCTGGAGCG
>KV751325.1:11806585-11821150 GCA_001698575.1 Mola mola
ATGTATATATTAATAAACAAAATCTGTGATTGTTTCTGCATTTTATTTCTAGTCTGCACAGTTACAAAATGTCTGGACAGAGTTTAAGAACCGGGCCTTTGTTAGAGGAGGACCAGGGTTCAACAAAGAGTGAGTGCGCTACTGCCCTCTGCTGGCCAAAGTGTCTCATATAGCCAACCCGTTAGAGCGTCCTTTGAATGATTTCCATCCCGTTTTTGTTCCAGTCTCATCCCGTGGTGTAAGAATATGAAGACCCAGCTGTGTGGAATATACAGACAGAGTTTTCTTCTTGACTCTGGACCAGCTGACACTCAGCAGCGTCTGTCCCCGAGTCTCCAGGAACGAGCACAGTCCATGTTGCAGTGTGTATCAGCCACCTTAGCAGCTTTTTGCGCTATTTTTGTGGTTAACTTATTAATGAATTCAGAATCTATTTATTTTTTTATTAGTTTATTTTAGTGCTCAAATATCTTCTGTCTTTCTCTGTGTTTTTCTTTGTTGCTGTCTTTCTGTGTCACCCTCTCCATCTTTTCCAGAGAGAAATTGATGGACTGGAAGGACTTCCTCTTGGTGAAAAGCAAGAGGAATATCACCATGGTGTCATATCCTGTCAGCAAAATAATCCTGCTCCCCATGATGCCTTGTTGCATTTAATCTAAATTTGTAATACTCCGGGAACTACATGCATATTTTAGTGGTCTTCCTCACCGCACACATATGCCCAGAAATCCTGTTAGCTTGAGAGTTCTGACCTTGACTTCGTCAATCTCACTTACCTGGAGGATTTCCCAGGCCTTATCCATTTTATCTGTGTGGACCGATCCACTGGCCAAATGATTGCTCCGTCACTTAATGTCACTGAACGCACCACGTCTGAGCTGGGAAAGGGCCCAGTGGCTCAGTTCATCAAGAACAAGGTAAAGCACACCAGTGCGGGTCTCAACACTAACTAGTGTGATGTGAAATTGTGGATTGCTGGATCAGGAGCACACCAAAAACTCAAATTCAGTTGTCCTTTTAATCCATGGCTGCTTTCAGTTATAAAAAAAAAGTAAAACATAAATGATTTAGTTCTGTTGTGATTAGTTTGCATCTATAGAATTATTAAAATTTCACAGAAAGGTTGTGGGATATTACAAAATGTCAGACCTAATTTGTTAGATTTTGTTAAACAAAAATTGACATTTTGGGAAATATGCCTAATTGGATTTATGTCTCCACACATTGAGGGTTCTCTCTTTCCCATTCTTGTGAATGTAATATATCAAGAACACACTGATGGGAATTTATTTAAATATGGCAACATTTCACATCACATTAAATGTTGACGTAATAACATTATCTATCCACAAATCAAAGGTCAATGATTTCTGAACATTATTGAAAAACAAAACTCTTGAACATGATCTTTGCTGACTCTTGTGCGTGTGTGTGTTTGTGTGTGTGAACCTTCTTTGCAGCAATATGCACGTTTGAAACAATGCACTCCACCACAAGCCTGCTATTTATGCTGATAGTAAGCTTCAGTTTGTCAGTTCACCCTGTGACCACGCTCTGTATCAGGCATTGCACATATTATTATAAAGAAAAACAATAGTCTCACGCATAACCCCTGAAAAACAGCAACTATTTACAGTTATATTTTTGTGCAGATTAAACAAACAACAAGCATGTTAAATTCTGAGCATTATAAGTAGCTTGATTTGGTTACCTTTGGACCAACTAGTTGCCCCTGTCCGTCTACCTATCGATACCTCACAGGTAACAGATTGTTTGTTAATTATACCGTAACATGTTCACCACATTAGCTTTGTTTATCTTTATCTTGAACGATTCTGTCTTTACGACTCTCTGCTGAAGGTGTGGAACCTGGTCAGCACAACGCGCCGCTATCTCCAGAAGGGTTACTCCACTGTAACGCTTCGCGATGGAGATTTCTACTTCTGCTACTTCCTCTGGTTTGAAAATGAGACGGTAAGTTCCTGGAATAGTTTACTATATCCTAACAAAGTTAGTAGAATCCTGAAAACATAAAAAACAACAACATATTATGTTGTACATATTATTTATTATTTGTATATGTGATCGATAAGGGTTTCAAGTTAGAGGCGGGGGACATACCCATCCTTCCTGATGTCTCTGCCCCCATCGGGATGCTTGCCTGGGATTACTACAGGTAAACAACTGAGAATGTCCAAGATCCATGTGGTTAATCCAGAAGCGTGTGGTGCTGACTAGAGAAGGTAATCTGCCCCGCAGGAAGCTGCTTCGGTACTACAGTAAGAGCCACCAGGGTGAGGTGGTCAAGTGCTACGAGCTGCTGACGGTTCACCTGGGGGTCATGCCCACCGAGATCATCCTCCAGCACTGCAGACAGCTGGCAAGCAAACTGTGGGAGCCTTCGCGCAATCCGCTGCTGTAGACACCAGCATACACCCGTTGTTTTTTGCCACAAACTCAAAGAAAAAAGATATTTTGTCCAGTTCACGTGTTTAATTTTCGTTATTCTTGATTTGTATAAAATTATTTATTAGAAACACTTTGTTGATTGTTAGCACATTTCAACACCATTGTGTACTTATGCACTATTATGTTTCTCGTGTGACGTATATTGACAGGTAGATTGTATTATGCGTTACAATACTAATTTTTGACTTGTTTTCTTTATGAATACTGCTAAGTAATACTTTTTTCACGTTTTTAAATTCACATCTGTTTGATTCTTAAAAATGCAAATGCCGTCCTTTTTGTCTGCCATAACTTGTATGAATTAAAACCAGTATTTACGCTATATTTGTTGTAGATTTGTAATGTAGATCATTCTTAGAAAGAGTCTCGGAGTGCTTATTGAGTCATTTTAAATGAATTTAAATGAAGGTTACCAGTTTACAGCTTGTGATATAGTAAATTAATGTAATTTAAATGAGACATGTCTATGTTGGCCTCCGCAGTCATGAGCTTTTCTGTCCTTCAGAGTTTAATTTGCACACCGATCAGTCATCCTTGGAGACAGCAGGCATTTTAAAGGTCAGTCTGTGTTGTAGTCTTCCTGCAGGGTAGTTATAGAGAGAGGAGTGAATGCAGAGTCGTTTGTATCAGCCAGCACTGTTGACTCACAGAGCTCCTGTGAGGTCAGTCACAGCTCCCGCAACCACCAGGTCCCTCAGGAAGAGTTTCTCTGCGCTGATGTCATGCACCACCTGGGTCACAATAAAACATTGCTAGAACAAAGGCGCAAGGCTTTTGAGGTTTTCAAAACAAATGTGTACCACTCTTACAATCAATATACCTGAGCCTTCATTGCACCCATGCGTAGGGTCTCATAGTAGTGAAGCCTGGTCTGTGGGTGCTGCATGTCGTACCCGAACCCTGCCAGACTCACCTGGTCGCACAGCTGCAAAGCCATAACCACTGCACTGGCACCTAGAGTTGGAATCATCTGCGTGATGAGAAGAAATGCTGTTTTACCTATCATCCGACCAGCAGAAGCGCAGACTACTCACACAGTAAGTAGTATGTACTTTAAGTGAGGTTCACGTAAAGCAAAAATCCCTGCTTAAAGGTCAGTACATGCTGAAATGAGGATGTTAACCCTTCACCCACTTAATTCCTAGGCTTACAGTAAAGTCAGTATATTTTCATCTAGGTTAGGCAATGCATGTGCATTTGATGTAACGCTTCCTTTTACTGGTTGCATACAGCGTTGTGTTGATGCATACAAATTTTTGGGTCTCTCATAACCGGTCAAAAGGGAAATAAATATGTAAAAAAACCCACATTCCCCTGTTTCAGAGTGTAGGTCTGCAGGACTTGTCCCGTCTTGTGAATAATCTCTGGATGGAGTATCCTGTAGTTCTCTGGTCTTAAAGGAATATCATCAACCACCTCCCTCCAGAACCACAGTTTGGACCAGAAGCTCTGATGAAAACACAGGAGGAGTAAAACACGTGAGTGTGACGACGGCACAAACATCTTATGGAATGCATCATCTCTGCAAGTTCCTTCTAAGTAGGCTTACCAGAGGCGTTTTGGTTATGACAGAAGTAAGCCAGTCCAGGTCAAGGCTCTTGAAGACCACCAGAGCAACCATGGTGGTCTTTTGGTACTCATTTGGGGAGTGGGGTGCTCCCTCTGGGTACATCAGGCGGATGGTGGTGCGAGAGCCAGCATCTCTCTTGAAGCCTGGCACCGGAGCATTGTTCAGCCTGGGGACAAATCAGTCACATTTTTGTCTCCGCTTTGTATTTTCTCAGCACTCTTCCCATCCGTCTGACACTGGCACACCTGATAATGATGTCATACTGGTCGATATGGGAGCCAAGATGGCTCCCATGAAGGATCCCTCCATTGCCGACCACCACGCATCGCCTGCAACTGCCCTCTCTGCTCAGTGATGGAGGCAGGCCCGGCTGAGGTAGAGAGGCGAGAGCCAGGGCGAGATGCTGTTCGCTGCCCTGGAGCCCGAGAGGAGGGGGCAGATCCCAGGGCTTGAGCATGTCCTGCTGCACAAACACAGGGATGTCCAGGAGGCCTGTTGAACAGGCCAGAGGTTTGAGGTGGTTCAGACACCAGTGGCGCTGACAGGGGCCCAACAACAGCAAGGCTGACTGATTTAATAACACCTGAAGAGAAAGGCAAGTGTAGAAAGAAGCTTGGTAAAGTGTTAAGAAAGGACCCCAAATGATAATTAAGGTATGAATCCATACCAGGTCTTTGGGCTGTGGGTAATCATCGCTGACGGATGCCTCTCTATCCAATGGGAAATATGCAGGAATCAGAATAGCCGAGTAGCATCCAAACAGCAGCACCAGGCTGAAGGCGAGGTTGTCTCTCCTTCAAAGCAAACACAAAAGGCAACTGAGTTTCCGACAGAGCATTACAGAAGAAGCTCCACTGAAGTTATACGTGTATAGTGCCTGCAGAGATATACAGTACCTGCTGAGGAAGAAGTGCCCGGGGTCAGTCGTTGTTATCAGTTTCTGCCTGTGAAAGACAATTGTTGTTGCCGAAGCCTCCACAGCCTCAGGCAGCAGTGGAGAGTCATCGTCCGGCTCCTTCACACTCAGGCGATTCATAGTCACCATAGCCCCTGTTCTTCCGCCTGAAACACGCACATTATTGACACAATAACTGGATCTAATATTGCTTAGTTAGTTTAACTGTCTTCATAACAACATGGCAATATTGACAGAGCTGCTGCACTGTTATGCACAAAAGCATCAGGAGGACTAGAAGTAAGAGTGATATACAACTCACAGTCAGCCCAGGAGAAGCCTTCGATGATAGTTAACTGTCTGTTTGCTCCATTCCTGAGGGGAAAGCAGCAGGTTTTGAGTACAGCACAACAAAAATGGCTTCCTACTTTGCTGAACCCTGACACGTCTCTCAGTAACACTGGTTAACCATTAATAATCTGAGTGTGTGCGTGTGTGTATGTGAGAGAGAGTGAGAGAGAACAGTGCATCCACTAAAAACCTTCGCTAATATGTCAACAAGAAAGAGGGTGTGTCCAGAAAACATGATTTACGTATTTTTACAATGGAAGAACTGGACAGAACATGTTTTTTGAAGCTCAAACTGATAATTACAAAGTATCACTTTATAGTAGGAAAACCTTTAATAACTCATACTGTCTTTAATAAACAGTGAGTTTACGGTGACTGTGCTCCTGTGAAAGACAGGCACACTGTTGCAGCAACAGGAATGAATAAAGTAGCAGATATCTTTTGGGGTTTTTTTAAAATGAATTTAAGCCTCAAACATGGGGACAAATTGTCTTTCGGGCTACTTCATAATTCATCTGCACATCCTGACCTAATGTGTTGGCCTTGAGGGAAAAAGTTTGAGAAAATCCCAGTTTTACTCAAAGTTTAATGAACCTAAGGGATATGTTCTTTTCTTTGCTTCGTCAATTATATACACACATTAATATAACAAGAAGAATTGAGGAAAAAAGAACAGAACAGAATTTTTTATTTCTTGGCATATTTTGACCCCGGTAGTCTTACAATGTTTTTTTACCCGAAAACATTTTGAACTGTTAATGGTGGGAATGTGCCTGATGAGGTACGCTCACTCTGTGTAGCAATGAATTAGATACATTTGCACTCACACTATATCTAAATGTTTCAGTAGAAAAGAACTGCGGCAGTTGTTTCAACGCTTCGAACATGCCACTGATATCAATTTTAAAGATCAAGTAAGACGAGTGGGCACATTGCTTGTTTGTAAAGATGATGATGAGATTGAGTGAGATTATCTTCACGCACTAAAGCTGCAGCCTCCATTGGCCTGAAGTCAACACTATTAATAGGATGGTTCCCTCCCTCTGTGTGTGTCAGCTGGACTCTAGAGCCATACACCGGGTCTACAGAGGGGGAAGCACAGAGGAGCCATGGGGCTGACCTGAATGCTAAAGATAAATGATTTGATAAATGATTTTTGAACATACTGTAGGTTTAACTGTAGTCCAATGTTTTGTGGTGTCTCTGCATATAAATAGGCAAACACACACTGTAGTTGTGCAGCACCGCTTTGCATGCGACCGCATACACAGGCAACCCTGACACTGTAGACCTGCTGTCCTGTGGTGTCAACATCACTCCAAAGACAGGTTAGGCACCGGTTCAGCCGTGTTTCATCCTTTTAATTCATTTTTTGTAAATCATTAATTTATTTTTCTAGTCTCAGGAACCCTGCCGTGCATGCTGTGTATCTAAAACAGATACACGATAGTGAAGAAGCTCATACAGTAGTAGCAAAAAAATGAACTTGAATGGCACTCAGTACTATACCGTGCATAGCAGTTGCCTTTAATCAAAATTCCTGAATTTAATCCTTTATTTGGATCCAGCCAAAATTAAATGGGCTTTTCCTTGGCTTATTTTCCATCCCCTTAACAACTTTCATTGAAATGCACCAATTAGTTTTTGCATAATGAAAACATAACCTTCTAGCGGTGGTAAAAAATCCAGTGAGTTTGTTGCGTGAGCGTGGTTTAACACAAATATGACTTTGAATGAATAGTTTTTTGATTTTGGGAACGGGCTTATCCCTTTTCACCTGAGATTTAGAAAATGGATATAAACATCCCACTTATGTTTGTACATTGAAGGGATAGTTCAGTCCCACATGTATTTATTTTTACCTGTGGCTTGTAGTGCTTTTTAGCCATTATTTTTGGCAACTGGCTCCAGCCAAGAAATTGCCCTGCACACAACTCTCTGTAAGTTGACAAACTGATGTTTTCAGCCATTTTTAACAGGTTAAATAAACCAGACATTGATTCATTTTCTACCACTTATCCTATGCAGGGTCACAGGGGTGCTGGAGTCTATCCCAGCGTCACTGGGCGAAGGCGGTGTCCACCCTGAGCAAGTCATCAGCTCAGCACAGGGCTGACATATACAGACAAACAACCATGCACATTCATATCTCTGGGCAATTTAGAGTAATCCAGTGACTCAACTTGCATGACTCTGGACTGTGAGAGAAAGCCGGAACACCTGGGGGGAACCTGTGCAGAAAATGTAAACTCATGACTCAACACCACGTTGCAAAGTGACAGAATGAACTGTGCTACGAGAGGGAATCACAGCGGTGGAGCAGGTAAATGATGGAGACCCTGTAGAGGGAGGAGAAGCTGAAGGAGGTGCCACCTGAAAACACGTCAGCAGAGAAGAGTGACAAGTACAAAAGCTGTGCATCTATTCATATTCTTTGTAAAGTCAAAAGACCAGATTCAAAGTGCCTTCTGCATGTCCACTTTAGGTACGCAAACAGAGTTTCTTGTGCGCTCACCAAAAAAGTTTGACTTTCGTGGGAGTGGCGGCTAAACCTGTGATTACTCCAAACACTACATGTTGTATGGATGAGGACCATCTTAGGCTCAAATGTTCCTGAGGGTGGTTTTGCCCTGTTAGAAATGTATGTACAGCTGGCCACACACAACTGATCCTTTTGCAAGTACACTTTCCTTTTTGACACCTGTTTACAAAAATGTACACCTGTGCTCAACAGTGCAGCCACACACAGGATGTCCTGTTCTACATGTGGCGGTGTAATGCCAGGGATTTTAGTGTACATACACAAAATATACACGGACCAAATGTAACCGCACACTGTCAGTGTAATATAGGGCAGGAACATGGTGGATTCCTGTCTTAAATCAGTTAGAGTCATGCATGTTTTACATGTTTAGTTCTGTCGTTTTCAATTCCATGTGAAGTGCAAGCAGAATGTTGTTACTAAAGGCTGGAGTGGTGTAGAATGAGAAGGGGGATGGGGAAGCTAGAGGCTTTGTGCGGCAGCCAAAAAACGGAGGAACCTGTTTATTCACGAAATGGCGCACATTCCGTCCACTGTGACACACCTGAAATTGCTGTACTAACATTTAAAAATGAACTGCTGTGTAATGTAAGCGTAATGCGGACGCCCCACTGACAAACATGTTTCATTTTCAATGTTTTATTAAACACACTCACCATTATGTGATAGCTAGAATTACAGGATACTGTACAGATGATTTAAGAGCACTCAAATCAGCATTAAATTTTGTTCTGACAAAACGTAACCATGGTAATGATGTTTTTCCAGGCAGGTGAAACTCTGGATAGGCACGCTTTTATAGCACCATTTGTTTCCATTTGGAAATGAATGTGGGATTCAAAGAAGAAGGCATTGTTTCTAACAAAGATGGGTAAAATGCCAACACGTGATCTGAAGTAGAACGTTCTTAGACGCTTTCCACATACAGCAAACATTGAACCTTTTTGCAAATATTGGTACTGACACTTGTAGCGCTCGGCCTTTCTGTGTCTTAATTTTCAATCCATGTGATTTATAGCCGGACGCCACAACAACAGTGTATTCAAAGCAAGCGATGGGCTCACAATATTAAGAATTGATTTTCTTTTCCCTTGTAGAATCCAACAACAATGAAAATCAGTAACTGCAATAATCCCGGCATGAGACTGGAAAATTAACAGCAAAATCTGATACCAGTTCCCTGTTTAATCTTGGCTTGTTTTGTTTTCCTGACGCTATAACGCTCCGGGTGTGTCACATGTAATTCCTATTTACTCTTTCCGACTTGACTAGCAATAATATTACTTGATTGTCTTTGGTTGAGGTTCTGTGTAGGCAACCTTAGACAAACATGCTTTATAAGGCCTATAAACTGTTCAAGTACACTGAAATAATCACAGAACGACTGTGACTGGCTGTAATGGTTAATACACTCGGAACACATCCAAATACTCAACCACACTGTCTTAAAGAAGTCCGTAACACTATTTCCTACGCGGCCAAACAATTACTTATTTGTTCCCTAGGTCAGAACAAACACTGTCAATCTATACACCTCACAGAAAAACACAAACATTAGAATTAGTGTTATATACAATTTATAAACTTATTTTCAGCTGCCTTAATTAGGTCTATACCCCTAATTTAATGTATTTAAACATGATTAATGACTTTTATCCAAGCCTCACCTGGTTATACAGGAGAAAGCATGAGAGACTTATTCAGCCGAGTAAATGATTTCCACTGGGAGACTGAGGTTTATTGGACAGACAACTTGGATTGGATTGGAGCTGGAAGTCAGCGCCAGTGCAGCAGCATACCTCTCAGAGTCAATGTAATTTTAAAAAAATCTCAGATTTATTGCGATGATGGACTCCTTTCGGTGAATGGTGCGTAAGAGAAGTGATCGAAATTTCAGCTGGACACCCTTGAACTGGACCCAGCAACCAAAACGTCTTTAAGGCAAACGTGAAAACTGATATTTGAAATTGAGCAGCTCCAGCGACAAAATGCATTCTTTGAAACAAGTCTGCAGTGGTACTAATTGACACAATGTTTTTAAGGTGCTGTGGGGGTTTTTTTTGGAAACAAACAAAACTTTTGTTTACAATCACTGTGTATTTCTTTGGAGCTTAACAGATGGGGCTCAATTCTCTCCCATCCTCGTGACACATTTCACATTGTTTACCTCCATCTTCACTAGCTGTCCTCACTGGCTTTGTGTATGCGTTGCTACATTACTTCCACCGACTGTCCGTTAGCAGAGTTTTGTGAAAGCGTTGGCAAGAATCTTTATCACATCCCCTACATGCATCCTCATGCATGTGAATGATAAAAACAAAACTTGAAAAAATAGAAAGCATTGCTCTCTGGTGCTACCAGTGGCCACAATCGTCCTTTAGGGTATCAATCTATTGTGGTGGACTGCAACATTTTTAAAGGAGAATCTACTGTAACAAATAAGGGGCAAACCTTTTTGCGAATTGACATATTTTACTGCTACTCCTAATGCCGAGGGAATAAAAACCTCTTGAAAATAAGAATGATATCATACGAAGTCATTGATGCATGAAAGCGATCTATTTCTGAAAAAAATAAACAAAACACTAAAGCACTGTTAATCTGAGTAGAAGAGTCAGAAAAAGTGGGATTTGGAGTGTGTGGCTCAAGTAGGGCCTTTCCATAAACAAGTGCGACCTGGCAAGACATCATCTGACTCAGTAGAACAGTCGTGGCATGGAGGGGGTTCGCATTTCCATTACAACAGCGCTGCCTGCTTGAAGGTGTGCCTACCTGATGACACACTTGTGTTAAGCCGATATGATGCAAAAACAGTGGGCGGATCAAGGCTGTGACATAAAGGAGCAGCTGTAAAGTCATACTGTGAGTGGTTCTTCATCACACAGGTGAGTCAATGCAATGCAGAGAGATGAGAGATGCAGCACAAGATCCTTTTGTCTGCAGGCCCTCATTTAACATCTCACTATGCCCTTTATAGTTGTACTTACACCACAGCTGCTGACATTTAATTTTTAACAAATTCTTCCCATTAAATTTCCCCCAACTATTTTATCATCTAAAGGCTTTCAATGAATAAACGTAGGGTTTTCACCAGCAGTTATTCAATACAACTGCTAAAGCTGAAAGGGAGACGAAATATCGCTGCAACCCACTTGGCGGCTGGCCGGACACACTTCTGCCTCCCTTCCAGTCCATCTCGGTCATAACTCATTGCTGTTTAACTGCAATGGAAACACAAATCAGTGCAGCGGGGCTCGACTAGATAAAAGTTCCAGTGGAAAAGTCCCGGTTGCATTGTGCACTTCAAGTCAGTCATACAGAACACTACATTGTTTGGTCAAGTGCATGTGTGTTGCAAGCCAGTGTAAAGACTATGCAAGGAAATGAAAAAGGAAAAAGTCATGGTGAAAAGAGAGAAGAGCTGGAGACAAGTATACGAGTACACATCCCTGAGGTCCTCCTGGAAAGTGCTGGAACCCTGATCATGTCTCCTCCAGCATCCGTGACGGTTAAAGGGCCAGACTGCGAGCGCTGGAGGCCGAAGCCTGGGCGTGCTGCACCACTCCCGGACACTTCTCTCTCTTCTGCAGCTTGTGGTTTTGAAAGAAGCCCTCGTTTCGCGGAACACCATGAGCTCCATCTGGGAAAGTCAATAGACCTGGAGGCGGAGGCGCAGGACACTGTTACCGACCACAGAGAGACAATATTGACATTGTGATGTGCAAACTGCTCCAGTGGTGAAACAGACCTACCGTATCCCTCAACACGCCCCTCTTTGAATTCTCCTTCAAACTTCATGCCGTCATATCGACTGAAGACTCCTGTGCCTTGAAACTTTCCATGTGAAAATTCACCTTCGTACCTGATGAGGAGAGAGCGGCTGTCTTTTAGAACTCGTGACCGTGCTTTTTTGTTGTCTCACACTTTTGTCCCACACACCTGGATCCATCCGTAAAGAAGAGCACACCGGAGCCGTGGAACAGACCATTCTCAAACTGGCCACTGTAGCAGGTTCCGTCCTGAAACTTGAGCTGGCCAACGCCATGTCTCCGCCCTGAAAGTCACATGGCATTAGGGTGAGTGATATAGCCCGATCTATAATGAGACTTTTGGCGCCGATACCAATACCAATTAGGTAGTAAAAAATGTGTATAGTTCCGATATCAATTCATTGGACAATATATTTTTTGGAACGATCCCTCAAACTAGGTTATCAAACCATTAACAATGATCTTCTATTGTCTTAAAAGACAGCAATGCACAGAAACAGGAACATTCACAGGAAATTTACTAATTACAAATCACCCCAACCATCTTTTTCTGCATTGTGTTCTTCAAAACCATTTTGTTTTGGGTTTTTTTTTACATCCGCCGATATGTATATATATGCCGATAATGATATACTGTATCTGCCAATATCAGCCTATAATATCGGTCAGGGTCTACTTAGCGATGGCTCAAACATCACAAATCCTCTGACGGCAAACAACCTTGATGTGCCATCTTGATGTCATGTGCTGATGTGCTTTTTATCTATATGGATTTCATGTCTCATCTAACCACTTAGCCTCTAATGGATGACTCTGACCTCCTCTGAGAGATGACCAACTGACTTTTGAACTTGCAATGCCACGCAGGGTTTCGTAGAGACGCTACATATGTTGCAGGAGTTACGTGCTTGGATTTAAGTACCCACTCCACCCCTCCACCACTAATGGTTTACTACTGAATTACTGTCCAATCTGCACCCTGCACACTGAGATTTACAGGACTCTAATCCAGCAGAAATTTTAGCAGGGATTTCTACTTTAAGATTGAGGCTGTGAGTAAAGTCAAGGAATGTACTTCCATTACTCTGCTAGTAGCCTGTGATCCACTACAGAAGCTTATATCCATGTCAGACGGCACAAACCTCCAGAATTCTAGACAGATTGTACTTGTATTGGAAGGGTAAAATGGCATGGTCAGTGTCAAACCTATCTGAAAATCATCACAAACCTGATTAAAATGCACAGAACATTCTTGTATCTTTCCATTTAACTTGGTTTGTCAATAGGATCTGATAGAGGGCTGTCTGAGATCTCCCTAAAGGTCCAAAGTCTAATCCAGAAGATTTGACAAAGCCACAGCCATAGTTCTCTTCATCGAGGGGGGCCGCCAATGCTGGCTAATTGGGATTTGATTAAATAGTTTGAGCTCGCTCGTCTCTAGCATCACAGGTAATCTGTGTGTGTGTGTGTGTGTGTGTGTGTGTGTGTGTGTGTGTGTGTGTAAGAGTGAGAGCAGTGTAAGCAGCATCCTCATAATCTTTGCCAGGTGGAGGTTTTGACAAGGTATTACCCCTTCACAGACATACTCGTCAGTAGATCACCTCTTATTCACGAGCACTCTTTCGTGCCATTTATGTGCCACTCTCCTCCGTGCAGGCTCCATTAGTTTGCAGATTTCCTGCATGTGTGCGTGTTTAAAAAGAATTCTTCGTGTCAGGCTGATTTTATGCACAGGTGGAAAACGTTATTGCTTTAGAGAAGTAAAAATGGGCTTTGGGGATGTGCCATACGATAAGATTCACAGGCCAACTAAATGTTATTAATCGGACTTTGTGAATAGAAAATAAACATTATATGTAATGTGTTCAGTTTCAATGAAAGATCAAAAATAATGAATACATTTCTGTTAACGTAGCTGATGCCTTGGAGAGAAATGATCAGTATAAGATGTACAGTAGAGGGGGCATCATTGAAAAATTGTCTATGTTCCGTCGATGATGTTTGTGCAGTAACTTTATTTAAAATGAATGAGTATGGCTGCCTTGCCTTCTTTCCACTCGCCGTGGTACTCTTCCCCGCTGGCATAGGTGAACGATCCTCTGGTCAGAGTCATGTCACCCCTGTGTTCAACACACACAACACACTCCTTGGCAACACAGCTCACAAACACATCTTTGTTGATGTGCAGCAAACGTTAAGAAACCACAAAATCACAAATGTTTTTCAGTGTGAGAGTTGTACTGTATTGTTTCCAGCTCTGACTTTTCTTGAGTAACCTCTGAGGGTGTAAGCTCCCAAGCTCCTTGTTATTTCTTAAGTTATCTCCACACCCTAAGCGTGAGGGAATAGGTTTCACCACATGCCACTCAGATTTCAAAACTGTATTCGTCTTTTAAGTGGGGCGGAAATGATTCACATCATCTTTGAGGTAAGTGCATGGCCCTGAAGGGGAACTTTTAAGTGTTGCTCGGATAAATCTTAAACCACATGCCAGCTAAAAAGTCTGTTTAATGACCGGCGTAGCTTCCCTCGACGGGGGTTGATTCTGGTGTAAACTCGGTTTAAAATGACACAGCTCGTGTAAAGGAACACAAATGGAGAACGTGGCTGTAGCAGTGCTGCAGGCAGAAATAAAGCCTTGCTGCACGGTGACCGTTTCATCCTGCACAGCCGGCGGTGTTTTGCCACAGAAAGGCAGACAGGTAGTTTTATTCATGCGGTCGCCATCATATAAATAATTCACCAGGTAACGACGAGGCAGAAATACTCATTACTGCAGCCTAAATCTCCAGCTCAGGCTCGCCAATGTGTTTGGTTCAGCCGTTGCATGGATATCGCTTGGACGGACCGATGTAAATTGACTGCAAACAATGACAGTACGCCTTTAATCAGAAGGCACTAACGCCTGCTAAAACAATCATTTACCTGGATTCTACGTGTGTCGCCTCTGAAGCATGGACGCCACAGG
>KV751325.1:11837629-11851347 GCA_001698575.1 Mola mola
TACAATATATACAGTGCATGCATGTATAAGCATCTTGCTTGCAAAAATGTTGTCTCTTCATCTCAATTTTAAAAAAAAAAATAGGACACTGCTCTGTTGTAATGATCTAAACATTGCATAAACAGTGCACTAGTTCAACTCATATCAAACTCATATCAGACTATTTGAAATACATTAAGATACTATTAAAAATATTATTGCAGATAAGCAAGATTATTAAAATAATTGTTAGATTGTTAAATCTAAAACCTAATAAAATCGCGGTGCAGTTGGTTTACAAAGATATTTAAAAAAAAACAAAAAACAGGACTTTATTAAGCACTATTGACAAATGGAGTTGTTATATTGATGGAGTGTAATGTGTTGACAGACTGCTTTGCAACTAACATTATAGCTCAACTATAAAGCTATTATTATGAACATGACATTCAACAAACAAGTAAAATTTATTTAATGTCCCATCTTAGAACAAACCAGACAAGAGTGTGTGACATTTTCAGTCCCTTTCACCAATTTCCTGAGATGTTTCTTTAAGTAGATATACCAAAATTCAGGTATATGCCATCTCCTAAAAGTTCATTCTACCACTAACTCCTGCAAACAGATGATTGGCTAATGATACCTATACTAAGTAAAAGTTAAAGTTAAACATTTACAAAAGGCCTGTCCCGTGTCTTTCACATGCCATTTTCTTTGAATTTTTGCCTTGTGGAATTGCCAGAGAATTCCTTGTTGTTGACTCTTCTTCATTCATTATTTACTCCACCTGGACAGCTCATTGTGCATTATCACTTTTACCTCAGGACATTCCACAATATGGGACTGTAACCCATTATTTTATCAGGTTATTACACAGTTCTAGTAAATCTGTCATTTTTTTGCAACTCTTGCAAAAAAATCTTTTCTTTTTGTTTCTTAGAAACAGACGTTTTTGATTGAAGAAACTAACAACAAGCATTTAACTCAAATTGTACACATTTTTATTGTACATTTTTATTTACATAGTTCTAATAATAATTTCAATAATTTCATTTTCTTTTGTACAATGATTAAAATGTAGTCACCAATTTTCTGTCATTAGGTTATTCTTATACTGACAATCATCCCACATTTCTCAAAAGTCATACTTAAATACATCAAAGGCATACAAGTGTTTTTGGTTTTATTAACAGGGAAAACAGTTTTTGCCCTCCTCATTGTTTAGTGTAGCAAATATAATGGTGTACCTCTACCTCATCTGGAAAACCCATAGCGTTTTCTGCTGTTCTAGTGGCTCACTTATGTAGCAGTTTCTAACTAACAAAATATACCGTTTATTTTAAAACCTTTTCATGTGAAGACAAATATCTTACAGGAGGAGCTGCATTTATATATAACTTTTCTACATTTACCATATGTAAATATGCCAGTATAACAGCTAATCAAATGGTGATCTGGAGAAAATTTGTTCATTTACCTACCCGAAATGATGATTACCTTTTAAATACATTGATGATGCCATACTTATTTTCAAATATAAATTGTTGTTAAATTTCTTAAATAACCTTTAATGTAAATGGATTTAATGGGGGGAAAAAAAAACATTAGTCACACTTTATGTTTTGAAGTGTGACATAAATAATTGATACTTACGCTACAGGTGTACTGTATATTGATCTCTCTTACATATGAGATGAGAAATGATAACATTTTAGCTTGATTCTGACACATGCTGGCCCTTATATGCTTAGTAAATTTTTGAGGACAAAGGTAACGAGTGCAAAAGGTCTTGTGCTCTGCAAATGACTAAACAGTATTGATGTCCATAGAAAAGTATGAACATTTTGTATATTTCAGTTATATTATTGTACAAAGGAATGACACTGGTTATATTTTGCATGTATGGACTAAATCATACGTGTTAGTAGTGGGTTTTTTTTTTTTTTTTTTGAGGATGTTGTTTTGAAAGTACTGAGGTGTTTTGTGTTTACCATCAGGCCAATATATAAGTAGACAGTGAACCTGAAATTTTACTTAGCCAGTTCAAAATATTGTTTATGGTTAATTGAAAATGTATTTTAATGTTGCCCCCATACAATGTTTCATAATCACCAGATTTTTTTCTATTTGTATCCAAAACATACAGTATTTTAAAATTGCAGATGATTGAACACATCCATCTGTATGTTAGGAAAATGTGGAATGGAGTTGTACTTTGGATTGTTTTTGCTTGTTTAGTTATTTTGTCTAAAGAGAAAGGCATGTACTTTGTAGTGGTTTCTTACTGCAATGGTAATTGGAAGAATGATGGACACCCTCAGGGATGAAACACCACTCATTCAGGTACTCCACTAGACTCCTTAGATCTTAAAGCAGGGATTTACAGTAAATAATTTTAGCAAAAAATATTACATGTACCAGTTGCAGCAAATGTTATTTTTTTAATATCTAAGATGTATATTTTAATCTTAAAATTTGCATTTGAGATATTTTGGCACACTATAAAAGTCATGTGTTTAGAGCCAAAATACCTTGCTACACATTTTCACAGTTTTATTATTTTTATACTCTGTTACACTATGAATGTCAATATAACCTCAGTGCTGATGTTGACCAGTGGATATTTAATCAACACGTTTCTTTTTGGTTCAGTGCCTCAAACAGCAGGTATTTAATTTAAAAAAATGTCCAATGCAAGACTCTGAAACAGCATTTATATATTTTTTTATTTATTTTTTTTTTTAAGGAAAACGCATAAGAATTGTTTTGCTTACCGCAGATTTGTTATGGCATTCAGGCCCCCACGTCAATGGTTTCATTTAACCTTTATGATTTTAAAGCTGAAATCTGTTTTCTCACTATTCTATTCTCATGTCCATGCATCTAGTGGGGTATAATAATGCTAAAACAAACTTTCAACAAAGTAAATGCTAGTATGTGTGCGTGTATATCTTTGTCTCTGTCTGTGTGTGTGTATGTATGTCTATATATATTATATATAATGTGTGTGTGTGTGTGTGTGTGTATTGATTCAGGTTTCCTGCTTGAGTCATGAAATTCAAGCCTTTCTCTAGATATTCCATCATTATTGTTATAGTTCAAAGGTGGCTATGTGTGCAAAATTACAGATTTAAGCTTTACTTTGTCAAAATGCAACTATTAATAACATTGTATTTGCCAGTGCATCTTTTTAGGTCGCATCCAAGCGTAATCCTTGTTTGTAATGATCTGGTTTGAAAAAGGAGGCAACAAAGTCTTTTTTCTCCCTCTGCACTATACCATATACTGTAGACTTTACATACTTGCAGTTGCTAGGAGTCCTTGATCAAAAGTACACACCGTAGTCAAAGCAGTTTCTCTTTCAATACAAAATATACCTTTGTAACATGTCTCAGGAATATAGATGTAGTTTCATTTATCAGTTCATATTCCTGTTTGGAAAAAAGTGTTGCCTGGGAAGGACTTTTCTTTAGAAAGAAATCAATGTTCCATCAATTTATAACAAAAATACATTTTGGCTTACAGTGAAGATGTAAATGCTCCAAAGGTAGTGGAGAATTTTTTAATTATGCCTCACTGACTAAATTTTAGTCAAAAATATTTGACCACACACACCACCTCAGCCACTGATTTATCTGAATACTTAAGAATTGCATCTGCAAAAACAAATCCTCAGAGGTATCAGAATAATTCATTTTTCATATTTTCAGTCTTGCTTGATGTTTTTGTTACTGGTTAATTTGTCTCATGTTGTTAAGCACTTGTATCTAAATCTTACCGTTTGCACTAGACAAGAAATACATGAAAAAAATAAGCACTCTATATTTCCCTCCAATGTATTTTCTCTTTCAAGTGATAAACATGTGTTTTACTTGTTTATTATCAAAGTTGGCCTCCATTACTAAATGTTTTGTGCATGTGTGAAATCTTGATGTATACTATAACAAAAAGCACCACTGTACAAAGAAAAAGTGTAATCTCTGTAATAATGTAATTGGTCAGGTTCACTGGATGAAAGTAAAAAGTGATACTGTTCATTTTTAAATCACCTATTCTTCTAATAAATATACATTGACAAACATTGTAATTCATCTGTGATTTATTTCACACAAAAATTACACCAGCATAGTTAATTCAATATTTGTCCATAGTATTCACCTATTTTACTTATTGATGTGCAACTACATCTTTTTTTTTTTCTTCTCCCCAGTGACTCCGAAGACCTGGGTGTTTCCAAGGCAAAAGACCTGCAGTCCACCTCTACACTGGAACAGTTCATGGCTAAACTCTGCGTCCACCACCAGAGACAGATAGTAGATGCTATTGGTTTTCTTCAGACAGAGGTCAAAGCACTCACGTCTTCAAGTACACAGCAACACTCCAACTCCACCTCGGGGATCCAGGGAATGGCTTGTTCCACGGCAAATTTCAGTGAACTCACTCCAGAGAAGTCATGCCTTGAGCTACGGTTTCCAAGTGAATCCACTCCCAAGTCAGAATTCGAGGATATTTCCCATTCTATCCCAAGCAGCTGTGCAATGAAAAAAGATACAGAGAATGCAGTGTCGCTGAAAACATCTGTTACTGCTGGCCTTGCTTTAGATCTTCGCAACCCTGGGTCAGGGAGTAACCAGACTTTGGTCACCAACACCACTTATCCAGTTGATGTGGATAACAACCGCCATGTTGATCATGCACCTCTTAAGCTGAAGATCATGACCAGTAATGTTGCTGATGGTAAGAAGTTGTCATGTGTACTAAATACTCCTCTTTCATCTCACTCTGACTCTTTAGAAGACAAAGAGGGAAACTCAAATGCATCCAACAAAACAGAAACTCAGAGTGCTAGATTTAGCTCCTCTGTGAAAAGGCACAGTCAGTCGAATCACACACATCAAGCTAGGCAGCGAGAGACTCTCGGGCATGCCAAAGATACACCAACAAAACTTTTTCCAGTCCACATGACCATTCCAGATTCTCCACGGACTGCCAGGAAGACCATTAGAGCATCCTCTGATCATCGGATTAGGGACCCAGTTTGCAGGGCACTGATTGACCCAGATCTTGGCCACTGTGACATTGTTTATATTGACAAACCAATTACAGAGTGTTTCAAGGAACGGCGGCGGAGCATGCTCCCACGCCGCAATGCCAGAAAAAGCACCAGAGGACACATGTATTCAGATGAAATATGGGAGTTAAAAACTGTCCGTACTTTGGCTGGTCGGGGAAACTGTCCTAATCCAATGCCAGAGCTGATCACACTAGTTACCCCAAAACAGATACTTTCAAAGCCAGAAGGTGTACCACCTGTTGATATGCCTTTTGCTGGAGCATGCAGGGAGTCGCTGAATCAACAAATGTCCACAGAAGATTCAGATGAGAATGTGATACCCGGAACAGGAGATACGGTCGAGATAGCAGCTAGTGAAGTAGATGTTGTAGTCGAAACTAGTCAAACAGATCAGTGTCAGAATAAAGGACAGTCTGATCCTTCATCTCCAGTGAGGTCCCCAGAAGCAAACAAAGATTTGAACACTGAAGTAGAACAGGATATAAATGCAGAATCAGGGGTGACAACAGGGATTGAAGAAAGTGTTGCCCAGCCTCCAGTTGAAGCAGATAAACAGAACAGTCCTGAGCTTCAAGAGGATATGTGTAAAAGTACCAAGGAAGTAGTTGCAGAAACAGTAGTGGAACCAATGAGGAATGTTACCACAGATGAAAATGAGTCCCAGCTTTCATCAGAACAGCTACTTAACAGTGATGTCATTCCAGAACAGAACAGTGCCCCATTACCTCTGAATCCAGTTGAGGAAGATGGAAGGGTAAATAAAAGGGAGGAAATGAACAATGAGCCATCTCAGGAACTTCAGCCAGAGAGTCCGATACACTACAACAACTTTGAAGTGACAGAGGAGTCCAGTGCCAAAGGTTCCACCGAGGAGGCAATGATGAAAGATCCAGAAAATAATATATCTGAAACAGTTGACAATGTCACACCTTTAGTGACTGAAGATGAGGATGAGGATGAGGATGAGGGTGAGGGTGATGGTGAGGGTGATGAGGATGACTATGACGTGTCGTCAAAGACACTTGATGCACTCTTGAAGGAATTGCCCCCTTGGCGTAGAAAACGAGGTACTGTAATTTCGCTGCCAAAGCGATTAAGACAAACAGAAACGGTGGTAGTGGGTTATGTGAATGGTAGACCTATATCCGCCTCCGACAGAAGTCTGCGTCGTAGATCAGGTAACAGCATCACAATACCTAATAAAACCCCTGTAAAATTGGGTCGAAGTGCACCCAACAGGACTTTTCTTTGTTCAGCTTTTGATTCAAAAGTCGAACATGAAAATTCTGATGGAAATCTAGCTGAAACACTCGTAGAATCATTTGAAAGCACTTCTGTGATTCAGCAGGTGAAAGAACCATCTCCTGCTACACAGTCAAGTCCAGAATCAAATTGCCTCTCAAAGACCAAACAAATCCAGAAACACAAGAGCTTTCAGAGAGATCAGAATAGTTTACCTGTCCTTTCTGATCAGCCTGGTGTTCAAACTCAGAGCGCTGAGTCAAAACGTCAGCTTAGATCAGCTGGCCAGAGGCCAGATGGAATGCCAACGCCAAACACTTCAAATGTTGTCACTTCAGTGTCATCTCCAAACCACACTGCTACCCAGGATCTTTCATTTACAGATCATCCTCCATTCCTTCCTCCTTCTTCTCCCCTTCCTGTTTCTTCTTCTCCAATCAGATCATGCTGTCCTGTAGCTAATGAGCAGTCCCAACAGGACACAGTTCCAGAGACAACTGTGGAGTTGAACACTGATAAAACGGAGTCAGTACAAATAAACTCTGAAGACCTACAAAAAACTGATGGCAAAATTGAGTTGCAGGCCAAACAGAAACTAAGATCTGCCAAGGCATCAGTAGAGGACAGTAAGAATGAGAAACAACAACCTAGCATTAAAGAATCAAATTCAGTAGAAAATCAAATTCAGGTAAAGACTAAAATGCAAACAGAGATTATGCCATTAAGAAGTAAACGGGTTCTCCAAAAGGAGGCAGAAACAAGTGATGTTGCTTTATTGCAGAAGTCAAATGTAGTTATTTCTGGAGACATGTCTGCAAGTCAGGATGATAGGAGTTCCATATCAGACAAACCCTTAAGAATGCCATTAAGGAGTGAGAGTAGTAAGTCTGAATTGTCCCACCCGTGTGTTAGTCAGATATCACCAGGGGATTGCAAGAAATTAGCTTTGAGATCTCAAAGGATGGTTATACCTTCTACAAGTGCTCCACCTTTTATTAGAAGAAAGAGTGACATAGTTTCCCCTGTCAGAGTTAAGCGAGAAAGAACACTTAAAGTGAAACCCTCTCCGGTGCCTGGTGCATCTCGTTTGCCAAACAGCTCAACTATCCCCATCTTTGCACTTCGGTCTGAGCCCCCAAAGCAAACTAACAAATTCTTTGAGACGCTAACTGGTGAGGAAAGCCAACATATAATTACGAATTTGAACATTAAGTATGATAAAATGCAAAAAGGTTGGGTGCAAATGGACAAAGAGGGTCATCCAGCAACAAAATATAAAAACAAAGCAGATAGACAGGCGGCCATATGGAAAAGTAAACGCAGGGCACGAAAAGCAAAGTCTTTAGACCATCAGAAATATTCACCAGTCCAGATGCTGTTCATGAAAGGTTTTAATCTCTCTAGCATTTGTCGCTGGTTCCTTGAATCAACAGAAACGAAGTCCCTTGTTATTGTCAAGAAGGTGAATACACGTCTACCATCAGAAACTCAGCTGTGCTTCCACAGCTCATCTAGTGCTTCAGGGACCTCACAGGGGGTATTTCCTAGTGTACAGGCAGAGCGCTTAAAGAAACATTTGAAAAAGTTTGCGATTGCCTCTCCTGTAAAGAGCAACCCCAAGAGTCAGAAACTAATTGCTAAAGCCTTGGAGCAGGAGGCAAATGCTGTAAAAGGGAAAGAAAGAAGAGAACTTCCAAGTGCTACTCAGATTTTGGTTAGGTCACAGTCCTGTGAAGCAAAAAGTGAATCCCAGAAATCTTCTGGTAAGTCTAAAAATCCAGCTAGTGCAAGGATCTTGAGGAAGTACTCTAATATTCGAGAGAAGATGCAGGTTCAGCAAACCAACGGAAGATTGAAAGAGGCTTCAAAAACCTTAAGAACCAACACCATGAAAAGACTGGCCACAACAAAGCGTGCTGCTAAGTCAAATGGGAAACCATCTCTGAAGCAACAGAAATCACCCATACCTGTCAGTAAACAAATTAAAGTGTCTGCAGCAAGAATGGAAAGAAGGAAAACATTGGCTGGCAAAAAAACAACAAGGCATCCTGCTCATATTAGAGCAGTCAAGGCTCAAAGTGGCAATAGAGTTTCTAGAGATTCAACAAAAAAACAATTGCCAAAGAGATGTTCCCAACGATTAGGGCCTCCTAAAATTTCTGAACATAAGCCAGGTGATGGATCTAAAAGCAAGCAACAGACGGAAGCAGGGAGAGCAGAGTTGGAAAAACCATCTGTGAACAAATTTAATCTAAAAATCCAAACTAAAGACACATCTCAAACTTCAGTTGCTGATATAAAAGGTGTCGAGACTGCTGTTGATCAGATGGATGTCAAGGTTCCAACCTCATCCGACCAGGTGCTAACGAGATCTCAAAGAAAAATGGAGGCAGTGGTCCCTTTGAGTGGAAGCCCCAGTCATTCTTCAAAGAAGGCAACAAAATCGATGAAAACACAAACTGTATCTCCTAAACCAGCCAGGAAAGCTGAGGACTCTGCGGTGACTAGAAGTGGGGCTTTAAAGTTGCCTGCAAAGAAAAGTCAGGCAGTTTTATTGCCGCGCAGTGCAACGAAATCAGCAACCAAGAGACCTCAGGGGCCTTTAGAGATCCCAGCTAAGCGCACCAGGACATCACTCACAAAATAAACTGGACTTTTGATGAGGAATGATGTTCTTTTAGCGGATTGCTTTCTTTTATCTGCAATATATTCAGAAGGACAAGAAGAATCTAATTGGTACTTTCACCAAACTTAAGGGGATATCTTTTTCAAGAGGCAGATGTGCGAAGAACGGATTCATGGAAATGCAAATGTGATTATTTGTTGCATATTTGTTCTGTTAAGTAACTACAAAAAAGTCCTACATGTTGTCTAGCAGATGTAGTTGCTGTTTGGCTTTATGTTTCAGAACTCTCTGACACGGCTGGAGATAACAATAGCTAACCAAACCTAATTTTAGAAGTTAAGATATCAACCATCAGACTTTGTTGGGAGTTATCAAGATGGCATTAATTTCAATCACTATCCTGTTGCTTTTTTCCATTTTGTATATTATTGTTTTAAATGATAGCATGCACTGTATTTACTGGTCAGAGAGCTTGCTATGAGATGGGAGATTGGCTTTGGAATAGTTTTTTACTTACAGTAAATAGGCAGCTTGTATCTCCAGCCTGTCTTCCAATCGCATTGTGAATACGTGACAGTTGCGACCTGGTGCCTTATTTATGAAGTGTAAAGTAATAGAATGTGTAAAATGTGAAAACTCCTCTCCTTTAGGTATAACAGCTTTCCTTTTTGGAGAGGCAGTCAAAATTTATTTGCTTCACTGAATGTGTGCAAGTAGTTTCCGTTCAATACAGTGCTGGCCTCATGCTTCATCTGTACATTATGTTGACTAAGGCAATTTTTTTTTTTCTCCTACCTGACATGTTTATTTTCATATGCCCGTTTCCCCAGAACATTAACAAGAAATTGTTCTTATCATAGTTGTATTAGATGTAAAAGCAAATGCAAATATGTATTGTTAAAAACAGACAGGCGTGCTTTGTGTGTGAACGACATTTGTGTGTGTTATGTTGTTTTCATCACTGTGTACCTCCACAGTCACTGCTTATTGTACCCATTGGACCCAATTTAATTATTTTAACTGCTTGTGCATGTGGTTAATTTTTCTCTAATAAGCAGACAATTTCAGCTCTTCCGTTAGAGCTTATGCTGTTTAAAATTGAGAATCAGAACTATTTATTTAGCTGTACTAAAAAAAACACCTGGAATAACTACGGAAATATTGAAACACATACCATAATCCCAAACAACAAAGGCCTAAAAGTATGTATGTTTGGTTGGTTGGTTGGTTGGTTGGTACATTTGAAGTTTATGGCCTCTGTAGCATCAGTCACTCATTATAAGGCAATGTATAGATTCTGATTATTCACAGGCTGGATGTCAAGTTTCTGGGGTCGTCTAGTCAAACCTCTGAGTTATTTTTTTTTTGTACCGTCATTTACTGTCAGGCATATGTTCTCATAATGTGAAGTTTTGTTACTTTCACAGTAGTAACTTACATTAGTGTGTCATCAAAAGAAAAATACAATTTTTAGCACAGTGTTATTATTTTTCTATGTTAATTTTTCTTTAGAGGGTAAATCCACATAAATTCGAAATATGTCTGTTATGTTTTTATTGTTATTTAAGAACTCAATGTAGGCTAAGGAATTTAGCAAATTGAAAACAGCCAACCAAATATCAGACTTGAACATGTTTATCTCTACATTTACTATTTAAATAATTTGATTTTGTATATTAGAAAGAAATAACTGCTTTATTTGTGGTTATCCTGATAATGATACATCTTTATGTTAAAAACTTTGTATTTTTGCTGGAGTTGATATAAAGATGTTTGAATTTTACCTTTGGTTTCTTGGCTTATTTCCACCAGTGTTTTGGGGTCATGTAACCAGAAAAACATTGGATCTAGTGAGGTTAACTTAGTATAACGGACGTGAGTGGTAAATGGTGGAAGGTGAAAACGAGGATGTTCCACGTGTCTGAAATCTACTCAGCGCATGTAATGCATTCTAAATAGAGCAAAAAATAGGGGATTTTATCTGCCTCTAGGCATCCTGCTGCTGCCCCAACCCCAATCTTTACAGTCTCCACACACTGAACAGTTCAAATTGGCTTAAGATCATAAACTTTCGATCCCCGTCAATATTTACCACAGTTCATTAGAACACTGCAGCTGAGGCACCCATGCTTTGGGTGGGATTAGTTTTGTATACGTACATTCTTGTGATTGTTTTAGAAGTATAGATTTAAATAATGTGTTTTTTGAAACTGATTTAAATGAGATGCTTCAATCCCAAAGCTGCTTGTCCATTACAGGCCATTTATACTGTGCTAGTACATGATATGCTGAAAACTGGGGGGAATAAAGACTCTACAGATATGTTTGAAAAGCAACTGGCAGGCAGGAGGAGCTGAGCAGTGAGCTGATGACCAGAGTTATGTGATTTGCGTATCTGTTTCAAAACAGTACATGGGCTGCTCACAAGCTCAGTGTGTTTTCCAGTTGAGGTAGTCACTTGTTGGTGACCTTTGCTGCTTCCTCCTGATCACTATAGTTTTTCTCCACAGTATGCTACTATATAAAATTAGTCCTAGTACTATGCTAGGCTTCTTTATACAGTAGCAGGCCTTGTTAAAGACAAGCATGTGCTGTCATGAGGGATTTTTTTACCCTGGTGCAGCACTGTGTACAGTATTCTTTTCACCTCTAAGTGTGCGTAAACAATATTCCAAAAAACTACTGCATGGAAATTACTAATTTTTAGAGGGGATTAATATCATCAAGCTCTTGAGCATATTAAAATTTGTGACGTCTGGTACCAAATTGACGCAGTGAAGGACTGAGACAAGCACTGCTATTGCTGTGAAGATTTACAGCCCATGGATGCCCCATTTTAATTAGCTTACTGTATATGTTTCTATAGGTATTTGCCATATTTTCACCATTAAAATATGTACCAATCGAACTAAACAGTGTTGGTTTGCAATGTAAACTAGTTAAGGAAGTAAAGACAACTACATTGGTGAACATATTAAAGAAAACAAAGCGATTCTTCTTCCTTTAATTTTTCTAATTACTAATCTGATTTGCAGATATCCATAATTGACATTGGATATAGACATCTAACTGCAGGTCTTGTTCTAAAGAGTATTTTAGATCATGCTAGCTCATTTCAGTTTTACAGTTTATGGTCTTTAACATTTATTTATTTTTTTTGTCTTACAGGAAAAAAAAAAAAAAAAAAATCAGATAAATCCATGTAGCAGACCAGACAGTGAGTTAACTCAATGTTGTTTTTATTAAATACTCACTTGGTTGTGTTTATGACTAGATTTATCCCGTACTGCATTTGTGATTGGGTTTTGTCTTCTTACTTAGTTCTAAGTTAACTGCAATTTTATGAGGAGTATTTGAAGTAAAAGTTAAAAATGGCCACTAAGTTAAAAAAAAAAAACAAACCTCATTTTTAGTGTACAACATGTTCTTACTGTATTTTGTCCTTTCTAGGCATCAAATTAATTGGCCCTCTTTCACATCAGCTTTCATCTGATAAACTCTTAAAAGAAGAGAACCCTTAGTAAGAATTTAGTAGGTTGTTTGGCTATAATCCTGATATAATGTCCTTAGTAATCAATAAATGGTACTCTATAGATGAAATATGCAAAGAGACAAGTCATTCTTAAAAGCACACACATTTAATTTTAATTAATGAAAAGAGTGGAAGTTTGGTAAACATTTTGTCGGTGGCACTACATACATTCAGCGTTATTGGGAGTTTTTCAGTTTAATCCCACCATCAATCCTGTAACAAAAGAGCAAATAGACCGAAACAATGGATATTTCATTAAGTTTTTGTACCAGTTCAATACACCAGAGACATTGTGTTGTTTACAATAGCATATTTATGTATATAGTTCATATGATGGTAAATCTGTGTTTCTGGTCATGTGACCAGGTAACTGAATTACATCTCAATATAGCACAAGCACCACTAAGATGTCTACCAGGAATGCACCAGTCCAGTTCAGATCAGTGCAGAGGAAAGGAGACATGAAAAGAAAGCCACGTTTGACTAAAAATGCACCTTTATGAGGCACACAGCCTAAGAATTACAGTGACTGTTCACTAGTATCCATTATGAGATCTTTTAATGTTATTGTACACCACTGGGATCACAACGGCATGTAAAATGAATCAACATGGGTAGCAATATGAATAGGAGCTCTGTGTGCATTGCACCGTACTGATCGGGGTCTGTATCCTTTCACACTATAAAGACACTTAACCATTTAGATCAGCAAAATGGAGAAACAGTCCCAGTCTGCAGGGAGAACAATGCCTTAAGCCATCCTGACGGACGGCCATTCATTAAACAGTAGGTGATTTCTATATCTTACATTGGAAACTAAATAACAGCTAAAAGTTACCACTTCATGAATAAGCATAGTCATATTTATTTATACACATTTATACATTCAGGTATGACTTTTTTCACCGTAATTGGCACCATTCCTTCTTTTTGTGTGGATATCCACTCAGAACTGGCAGACAACGGAACCTTTTCTCGTTTGTCATCTGTCAGTAGCAGGCATGTAGCGATTCACACAGTTGCCTTTTGAAACAGATCTAGGATGACAAATCTTGACATGATCACTGCCCACCGACACGCTTCATCCCATTTCTCCTGGCTTGACAGCAGTTTATGATCAGTTGAGCTCGACTACTGTAACTTCCTATGGTAAACATCTCTCGTCTTAAAAATGATCATGGTACAACCTAGCACGTCAACAAAACGAACATGAAAACAATCAGAAGGCTTCGAAGTGTGGTATGGTAATTACAAGATAAATTTCA
>KV751325.1:11855347-11866590 GCA_001698575.1 Mola mola
ACGTCACGTCACGTCACATCACATCACTGAAACGAACTACAAATTCTGAGCCACTGATGGGGAAACTGCCAAGGCCACCATGAAACTGGGGCTCCATGGCAACAACAATTCTCAAAACGTTTATTTTTTTCTGTCATTAAAAAACATTTTATGTGCGATTTGCGAATGGCACAATCTGGCACAATCTGGCACAAGCAAATCCACCATGAGAATACAGAATAAAAAAAAGAATACAGAACAAATCTAGAGACTGTGTCTGGTAGTTTTAACTATGACCAGTAGAGGGCGTGCTTTACACACTCAAAAACTCCACTGGATTATGGTTGCATGCAGTATATTCGCAACATCTTTTTAGAGTTTTATTTTATTTTTTGAGGTGAGATGGATGCTTTTTTTCCATTACAAATGTGTCTGTTTAATAGAAAGAGAAGTCACCTAGTGGCACCTAGCAAACACAGTCATCAGTGAAGGAAGGAATGGTGTGGGTGGAGGATAGGATTGGGGTGAAGGTCGGACTGGGCTGAAGGGTTACATGGCTGAGGAGGGGGTTTGGTTGTGGTGGTGACAAAGCGGAGGGGGAGGGGTGGTGATTGACAGTAGTGTAGTAGTTAAGAGTGCCTGCAGAGGAGGGAGGTGTGTTCTGGAGAGGGCCCCTACCCCCCACGTATAGAGGAGCCTCCCCGTTGAGGGGCCGCACCGCCCCAAAGCTGTCCATTGTAGTAGGGAGACCCCCGTCAATGGACAGGTTCACCATCTGGTCGAAGGTCACCAGCTCCACTGTGTGGAACTGGCCATCATTGATGGTCTCAGTGCTGGCAAAGAAAACAGAAAATGGAAATGAGCCATAAAAATACAGATCTCACCTTTAAGATCAGTGAGAGCGATCTTCAGCATTCCAAAGCTGCATGGCACCTTACCTGTAGATGGCATGTCCGGGCTGGCTGCCGGGGTCATAGCTGACCTTAACGTGGCCTTGATAGAGCTCCACTGCAATATGATCATTGTCTCCATTGTACAGCAGGATGCCATTATCCTCAGCTGTCGACACCTAGAGAGAGAGCGAGAGAGAGAGTGAGATTTCCACAATCAGCACCAAAAACAAAACCTTTTATGTGTCAAGCATCACCAACGTGCGAGTACCTGAAGTGTGATGTTAGCTTGAGGCCAGTTCTTCAGGTCAGAGAGCAATAAATAGGAGTCTCTGTCGACAAAGTTGACGCTGACCAGCTTCTCGCAGCGCGGTCCCCCAAACTCTGGCGGACACTGGCAGAGGGCACGCCCTCCTCGCTCCACACACGGGGCGTTGTTCTGGCAGTCGGCCCGCTCACACATGGACAGCGGCAATGGAGGAACCTCACACAACTGACCACTACAGAGACAGATGAGGATTGTTTAGCCAAACAGAGGAAGCTAAGTGGCCAAAATGATGTAGCTATGCTGGTTAAATGTGTATACTGCTCACCTGTATCCTTCGGGACAGATGCAGGAGTATCCATTCAACTCATCCATACACTTGGCTCCATTCTGACAGCGATGCCCCTCGCAGTCATTGTAGTCTACACTGCAGTCATCGCCAACATAACCAGGAGAGCACACACACCTGCAATGCACAAATGCAACATTGCAATCAAGCTGAACCGGGACAAAAGCACCTTCTAGTAATGCACATTTCTAGAACCATGATGCTTCGGGCAACATGCACTTACTTGGGTCCAGTGGAGGTGATGAGGCAGGTAGACTGATGTTGGCAGGGGCTTCGACCTGGGGCACACACATCCTCCATTTCTTCGCACATCTCCCCTACCGAGAAACAGGTATTTACACGATTAAACCTAAAATAATTTCAATAAATCTGTGTAACACAAGCAAACTTCCCTCCATTACAGGATAGTAGTTGGTTAATAAAACGGGATGAGTGCTCTAACCTGTGTAGTAGGGGGGACAAAAACAAGTATAGTTGTTGATTCCATCGATGCAGGTTGCGCCGTTCTCACAGTCGTTGTCTTCGCATTCGTCCATGTTGATTTGGCAAGTGGGGCCCTCAAAGCCCAGTGGACACGTGCAGCTGTGACCACATACGCACTCATTACGTCATCAGGTGCTCTTACGAGATAGATAACATTAAAATCGTCTGTTGCACTCATTTCAAAGCAGGTCCTCCTCACCTGTACCCTCCATCTTCCACCTCATCCACTTGGCACGTTCCTCCATTGGCGCATGGGTTGCTCACGCAGGCGTTCAGCGCCGTCTCACAGTTCTTGCCCTGAAACAGAGAAAACAATTTGCATTTCTGTTGATAGAAACTGTGCAAACTTTGACACCAATTTAAGTAGCTTTCCACAAATAAGTACAAACCTTAAAGCCTGAGGGACAGCTGCACCTGTAGATCTCCATCAGGTCGCTGTGACAGATGCCTTGGTTGAGACAGGGACTGGACAAACAGGGGTTACACTTGGCCAGCACTTCAGTGTCCACATCTCCTGGGAAATTTCAGACGGATAGTATTGACTTGCATGCAAATGCTTGTACTGCTTACATTATGTGATTGAGTCCAACACAACAACTCACCTGTGCATTCAAACTTCTTTGCAGGAGTGGTGAGCAGCAGTTTGCCCTCCAAGCCATGTGGGCCAGCACAGCGGGCAATGCCGGGCTCTTTGTAGCCAGTCTTCACCCAGTCAGATAGCCAGCGCAGGTGACAGTCACAGTATAACGGGTTGGCTCCAATCGCCCTGATAGAGCAGCGGGAATAATAAACAAATCAGCCCCTTGTTTACGTACAGCAGCTGCGTTACATGTTCCAACTTCACTTGGATAAGTCACCAATTCTGGTGGTGCAGTACACTTCGCCACCAGCAGGTGTCTCTAAAGCCTTATGTAAAACAAAGCATGCCAAACTCAACTTGGGGTACAAGACACGCTGCTTCTCTGAGAGTAAAACAAATGTGAAGTTTAATGCCTAATGCCATTTGCTGCCATATATCAACTACAACAGGTGTGAAGTGAAGGAGCTCTTAAGTGCTTCTGTCACGGTGGCCGTGAATCAATGTTGCTCTGTCCTTCTGCTGGATGTGCAAACCCTCCTGAATCAATGCTGTTCCATTACGCTGGAACACAGCCTCATCTTTCAGGCACGGCCAATAGCTGACACCTGACATATGCTAACACGAAAGCCACCTGACTGTCACTGTGGATCAATGGCTTGCCTCCATCTCTCCCTTCAACCTATTTTTGTGCAGTCTTGACTTTTGAACTGCTCTCAAAAAATATGCCTTTGTTTAGTTCTTGCCATCCTCGGTTCTTCCTCTCCAAGTCTGACACTGATAGGTCTATTGATCAGCGACTGTCAGGGGATGAAGTAAATATAGACGAGCACATACTTCAGATAGTGTGGTTTTACATGTATATCCACAACCACACAACGCCCACGCAGCACACACACACACAAAATTACAGACAAACATAAACAAACACTAAGGCCCACAGACCAAGGAGAATGTGTTCGTCTCAGTGAATATCTGCGTGCATTCCAGAGATGTGAAAGGAAGAAGAGACAGTAGAGGCGTCTGTGTGTTGCTTCAACCACAGGACTGTGGCTGATTAGGCGAGGGTTTGGCTCACGCGCAGCCCACCAAAGAGGACTACAGACAGGCCACTGTGAGCCACACTCTCCAGCTGTCTGACCAGACTTGTGCATATGTGTGTGTGTGTGCAACATATGTGTAGACTTAACAAACTCAGCGGTTAGTGCCGAGAGGTTCACATGGGCTGCCACTGGGGCAGAAAGTTGTGTTTTCATGTGTGTACGTGTGCACATGCACCAATACTTACAAGTGGGACAGTGAGGTCACATCATTGAAGATGCCATCGGGAAGCTCTGAGATTTCATTGCCATGAAGAGACCTGAGGGGGCAATTGAAGAAGAGGATGACAATTTATGACCGTGAACAGATTTTTATGATCCATATATTTGGGTTTTGAACTGTTGCATTCCTACACACAATTCTTTATTTCTGGATAACTTAAAGCAGAAAAAAAACAGGGAAGATGCTTAGGGATAGTTCGGTGTTGTATGAGGTGGTGGGTGGCTGGTGTCAAATTTCTGTGTGTGTCTGCCTGGCAGGACCAACAAGTGTACAGATGGGGGCATACAAGACTTGTACCACATGCAGGACGGTGAAAAACGTCTAATTGTGTGTGTGCAGATTAATTAATATATTCTTTGATTCTATTTTGGGCACATTCATTCATTCATTCATTCATTTCCTACCGCTTATCCCGTTAGGGGTCGCGGGGGGGGCTGGAGCCTATCTCAGCATCTTGGGGCGAAGGCGGGGTACACCCTGGATGAGTCGCCAGTTCATCGCAGGGCTGACATATAGAGACAAACAACCATCCACACTCACATTCACACCTACGGGCAATTTAGAGTGACCAATTAACCTACCCCCCAGTTTGCATGTTTTTGGACTGTGGGAGGAATCATGGCTTAATGGCCAGATGTCTGATGTCTGCTGTAAACTGTCAGCTCATTACCACCTCCAACCCTCAGCTGACAGCACACCAATGCCATCCCAGCTCAGTCCACAGTACTACCGGTTCCTGGACAAACAGAAGTGAAACCTTCTTCTTTTTGATCTGTCAGTTAACAGGAGGCTGTGGAAGATTCGGGTGAAAGGGGACAGACACTGAAGCTGGTCAGAGTCATGTTGGAGTACGAAAGGAAAAATATACAGTACAATGTATACAATGTGCCCGAGAAAACAAGGTTGTGGTAGTCAGAGAATAGTTAAGTTACTATGGGCACAGTGTGGGTGAGATCTTAAAGGAGCCATGGAGTCTCCAGGAAGAAACCTGATCTGCTTTGGTACTCAAGTTCTCTCAGTTTGTCTTTTAATTTTTCTTTTTTACAGCTGTATATCATTACACAGCCTCATCTCACCCATGAAAACTCATCTACTGTTGCATTTGCTGTCTCTGCACCATGTATTATGACAAATAAGAGGTTCTGCATTGAACTTCTTCAAAGATTTCACCTGTTTACCTGCAACCTCTGCAGATCTTCTGAGTTACATGTTTTTACTTTAGTGGCATTGCTGCAGAACACAGCATCACTTTGATTGGCTGCAGGTTCACTTTCTTTATCACTCTCTTTTTTATCACTTTCTTTGTTCGGAGCGTCTACCCTAACCTTGGCGGTCCACGCCCGAGTGCTTTCTCTCAGCATACTCAAATCACACTTAATGCTCAGCAGGCCAATTAGCAGCTTATTAATCTGCAGCTCAAACCACAACCATCACACACACAAACATATGCACACTTGCACCAAACCACAGCACATCCATGCCAGGCTCAGACCCCTGGTCTGTTTGAAGCCCTGAGCGTTAATGATTCTTCTCCTCTTTACTGCTCTGTAAAGCCAAAGGTGCAGCTTTATAAAGGCTTCAGCACCTCTGAGTGTGTGAGCGCACGAGTGCGACCCGCTCGGAGCTGGCTTTTGCAACTCACTGTGGTTCCTATGAAGCTTCCAATGTTGAACTTTGAATCCGGTGTGGGGTCTTTATGCTGAAACTATTAAATGGAGCTCATTGTCACTTCAGTTTTGTTGTACCCCAACAGCTTTGCTTAGTTAAAGAAAAAAAGCCATGGCACCAACTGACATTTAAAAGTAGACTTATGATTGATCACACCAGCAGTAGAGACATCAAAGTATTCTGCTTCATCTGGACTCACGTCTGACCGAGACAACGGGGTAATGCAGACAGTCTGTGTATATATATGTGGCTGTCTGCGCTTGTATATAGTTCTCAGTTTGTATGGGGTGCGTGTGTGCTGGGGGTGGGCCTCACATGGCGTCTAGCACACTTGCACCGGGAACACTTTTAAAGTGAAGGTGGCGTGATTGAGTAAGAGCAGAAATAAGGGACGCAGCTTCATTAGAGATCAAAGCAACACGCCCGGGCGAGGGAGGCGGCATCAGCTAATGACGACCGAGCTTCACTCTCATTCCATGCTTAAAGGGCTCTTATGCTTTGTGCCTTGTAATGATCAGGACTTCATAGTCGAATCTCGCCGTAAAAAAAAAAGAAAAAAAAAAAGGCTTTGTTGTCAGTTGTAAAAAGTGTGCCTGCTATGAGCGCACATGGAGGGCCGATATGTCTGCTCCCACACACATACTAATGGGCACCAAGCCAGAAGATGACAAACATTTAAGTTATGCATGCAGGCGCACACACACGAAGGTATACTTAATTTCATAAGGAGAGTTGCTGTGCCTGGTCTGTGTTGCGGCTTTGCAGAGCTGAACTGTATATTTGAGTTAATGCGCGGGCCATCCAGGTGCTGCATCTTTGGATGCACGTCCAAAAAACTGCTTTTGTTTTGTCATCTATCTGTCGGACGCATTTACATTCTACATCTCAGTTATTTAGCAGACCATTTCATCCACAGGGACCCCATGGTCACCGGCAGTGCACAGTCAAAGACTCCTTAACTTCATAAAAGCCTGGAGGCTGAGGCAAAACCATTACGGTTAGCGGGGCAAACATTCTCTAGTAATCAGTGTCAGAGTGAGTTTGAACAGTGCCTTGTGGGGGGCGCGTGCAGCCCTGAGGCAGCGATGAGCTCAAGGCGCTTAGAGGTGAACGGGCAGACTGGGCAGATGTCTAAAGACAAAGCGTGGGCAGGAGTTAGGGCTGGAACAATTGCTGCTGCTGCCATTTAAACAGAGAAAATAGGTCGTAGACTGTGTGTGCGTGTGTGTGTGTGTGTGCGTGTGTGTGGGTGTGTGTGTGTGTGTGAAATCATAAGCTGTCATAACTGTTTAGACTGTGCTTCCGACCTCTGGAGTCAATCAAAGATTCTCAGCATCTGCTGCTCCGTCTCTGCAGTCAGCGCCGTTAGTAAAAATATCCTCCTCAATATCTCATTTTGTCTGAAAGTGAGCCTTGTCTTTCGTCTTTCAAAATAACTTCAGTTGGTCTGAACGAAGCCCCTGTTCTGAGATTGTTTTGAAATCTTGTGATAACATTGTATATGAAATAAACTCACAGCAATCGCAGCGAGTGGAGCCCTCCGAAAGCCTTTTTGGGGATGCAGCGCAGGGAGTTGTAGCTCAGGATTCTGTAATATAAAAATGAATACACTCAAGATATATGTATATTTAATTTCCATCCTCCTGTCAGCAGAAGAATAAACTCTTGGCTGAGGCTGGCCAGGACTTACAGCGTGGTGAGCTGGCTCATGTTAGAAAATGACGAATTGGTTAGAGAGTTGATCTTATTGTTGCTCAGGTCTCTGAAAGGAAAATTAGAGACATTAGGTTCACTAGTTTGGATGTGCACAGTGAGTGGGAGGAGGCGCACGGACAAAACTTACACAAGTTGTAGGTATTTGAAGCTGGACAGTTCCTTTGGCACAATGCTGAACTGATTTCCATCCAGATACCTATACAGAGAGACACAACCTTTGTTGAAATGGAAAGTTTATTCCTAAGCCTAAACATCAACATATTCATCAAAGAAATTTTTCAACGACATTGTAATGCAGTTTAATTTTTAAACCACAGTTTTTTCTTGTTTTTGAATGTTATATTATGTAAGCATACTACAACGTCAGTTCTAAGAATGGTCTCCTATACTGCTGCTGCTTTGTATAGCATTGTGAATATATTGTGATATAATAAACAATATTGTGAGTATTTTGCAGGGAATGTGAATATATTTGGTTTGGTACTTATACAGATGACAATGAACAAGTTGCAGCCCAGACAACTTTAAAGCGTTCGCTATCCAGGTGTCTATATTATTTTAATAAATTTGTTCAATGGGAATAACATCTGAATAGGGTGACAGGGGAATAAGCCAAACAAAAATGCGACAAACAGTGGAGAAAATTTCCCCCTACAACCAAAGGTATGTTTGTCCAGCTTATTTAGCTTCCAACAGAAATGTTCCTAATCTAGTCCAGACACATGGGACATACAACACCTCTGCTGGATGTCGATATGCATATCATGTGCGTGTGTTGACATCCTGATGTATGTATGACCCGCCACAGATCATGTCTGCTGACTGCCAACACAGAATGCTACCAGAGGTCTGGCTGCCACCCTGGTAAACGGCTGATTTGGACCCTCTGAGCGCAGCTGCAGGCGCTTTCTCCTGCTTTTGCTCTTAACGGTACTCAGAGCGGGAAGGGTGGCGGGGGGGCTTTGGGTTCAGAGTTAATGATAGGTAATGACAGTGCAGAGGACACTGGGATAATGATGGAGTAGCAAACTCTCCAGATGACTACATGAAAGCCCACAGGAGAGGGGCACACCTGGTCACACCTGCTGGGACAATGACAGGCCTTAAGGCTTGCACAGCATGTGTGTGTATCCGAGTGTGTGCCTATGTGTGTGCAGGTTAGTATGAACCACTTGAAGAAGTATTGGAAAGTTCCAGACCGATTCCATTCCCTCCCCTTTCCATTGAAAACTGCTCATTAAAATGTCCTCTTGCTCCCCTATGCTCCCGTGGACAGGCTTTTGGCCCTCTTGCAAATATGCAAACACACACACACACACACACACACTTTAATGCTTGGCTCTGAGTGTGAGAGTGACATCAGTGCTTGTACTTAGGGCCGTAGGGAACACAAGAGAAGAATGTCTGAGAGAATAACTGCAGGGTTTATTGACTCCTTTCCCCTTCTTCAAGAGATGAGGTCTGTTTTCTTTGCTTCCGCTGTTTTCACCCTTCTTATCTGCGTCATACCTCCCAAGCTTTATTCTCTCGTTTAGTGTCCGTCGCAAATCTGCCTCCATCAAAGTTAAACAATGAAGCAATCACACCTGGAGCTCAAACTGATAAGACATAAAGGCTTTGGGCATAATTATTGCCGGAGAACTCACAGTTCAGTCACGTTTCTAGGGATGCCTTTAGGCAGCGAGTGAAGGTGCTTGTTACTGCACCGCACCACAGTCTCTAGGCAAGTGCATTCGCTGGGACACTGGGGTCTGGGCACACAGCTTGACTCCTCTTGGCCTGAGAAAAAAAAAGAATAAAGAAGGAGAGTCAGACAGGCGGAGAAAAATTAAGAATGGACAGGCAGGGAGAAAAGACATGGATAACAGACAAAAGAAGTAGTTGCCATCCCTGGAAAAATATGTTGAAAAAAAAAAAAAAAGAAAATGTAGAGAGCAGAAAGACAAAGCACACCTAAAGGCAAGACAGCACCAACACAGCATAATCCTGATAAGGGGAAAAAAGAGGAAGTGAAAATTGTGAGAGGTAAAATAAGACAGAGAGATAGAGAACAGCCTCACTAATGTAATATCGACCAGCTAGAGCAGAAAATGGAAGCTGCCCAAGGCCTGAAGACAAGTCTAACATTCATTCAGGTGCAAATAGGCTGACCGGTCAATAAGGCAAACAGCTCAATAGCTCCACTCAGCCCCTCATCGACCAGAAGCTTAGGAACTGCTGAGCGGCAATCTATTGAGTAAACAAAAGAGCCGTACAATAGTGGCTATTATTTAAAATGATTGCAGACACTTTAAACAGCTCTTGCTCATGATGTGTTGTGGAGTAGAGTGCAATTAAAATTCTCATCTGTCAGACCCAGACAGGTTAGTTTCACACATAGTGGAAGTCATCTACTATACTGCAGATGCTTATCTCCTTTAAAAGAGACAGATTGCTTCATGTAAACCTGCAGCAAAACTTTGGATATGTTCCAAGTGAGGACACGCAGAGAGAGGCAGAGAGAGAAAGAGAGAGAAGCTGGACTTGGATCAGGATGAGCAGCTGTGTGTCTTGGCGTCACCCACCGTCCTCGCAGCGGAAGTCCGGCAGAGCCACATCCTGCAGAGGGATCTCCTTCAGGAAGCCGGGACGCTGGCAGCGAGGGTTGCCGGTCACGATCTTGCGACTCCTCAGCCAATCGCCGAGCCAGGCCAGGCGGCAGTCGCAGTTGAACGAGTTTGCCAAGAGGTTACTGGGAGAAAGAGATGTGATAGAAGGTTTGTAAAAGCTATGAAAAGGGAAACGTACAGCTGGAGTCAGCATGCTCGCCAAGGTCTCACAGGGTGGAGAGGGTCTGCAGAGTGTCGAAGGCTCCGGGAGTGATGCTGGTCAGCTGATTGTCGTACAGAGACAGCAGACGGACGTTGTGCAACCCCGTGAAGCTGTCGTTGTGGACGCAGCTGATCTTGTTGTTCCTCAGCATCCTTTAAGAGAGGGATCAATTGAACACTTCAGCCTCTAAGTCTGATGTGTTATTTTGCACTTGACAATCATCAACACTTGCAGAGTGTGGAACTGTGCGTCACTCACAGCATACGCAGTCCATCGAGCCCACGGAACATCCCACTTCGGACCGAGTCGATTTGATTGGCTGTGAGGTGAAGCTCAATGACGGATGATGCACCTTCAAATGCGCCGTCTTCGATCTCTGTGATCTTGTTGTTGCTGAGGTTACTGCAAAGGGGGAATAAGTAATATCATATCAACAAATGAAAATGTATTTAAAGAAAGTGGAATTGAAACTAACGTACATTTTCTTTAGCTGGGAAAGGCTCTTGAAGACTCCAGTTGCCTCCAGAGTGGTGATGTCATTGTTGTTAAGGCGGCTAGAGAGGAAACAAAACCACGAGTCCCTTTAAAACACTCATTTGCTTTCCTTCAAATCTATCAAAAGGTTGAATTTGATGCTCTTTCTCGGTTCTTTCCATGCACTCGCAGTTCTTCTGTTTAGCAAAACCTGTCATTTTTTTTTCCCTGATTCCTTACAGTTCACTGGTGGATGATGGGAGGTGCTCAGGGATCTTGGTGAGCTTCAGGTTGGAGCAGTCCACCACGTTGGACTCACAGCGGCACTTGGGAGGACACACTGGATCACTGTTGCAGGCATTATTCAGGCGGGTGTCCTCTGTACCTGAACAGGAGACAATGCAAACACTTCAACTCTCGAAACGGAATGTGACATCAGCCTCACTTTCCCGTGATACTCCTGGTCACGCATCCTCTCTTTGCAAAGCATTACATCAGTAATGTGTCCTGCCGAGACCTGAGAGGAAATTTCCCTGCCTAAACTTTAACCTCAGGCGCACTTTAGAACATCCTGCAGCTTTCCTACTATTCATAGGCAAGAGATGAATGGGCAAGGCAGAGAGGATGGAAGGCTGGTGGGCAAGGGTGCGTTATTTTAGAGAGGTGAGGGAGTGGGAGCAGTGGGGTGAAAAGAACAGTAGCAGGATG
>KV751325.1:11872557-11896743 GCA_001698575.1 Mola mola
GACAAGGTGAAAGAGAATGTGTGTGGTTGGTATTTACTGGGAGAAAAGGACACGCAGAGTCACCAGAGGCATTGCACACATATTTGCGCACCCCACAAATAAACAAACAAAGAGCCTATATATAACTTTTGTCGCACACTGCGTGATAAACAAATATCAACTTTTTTTCCGTGCCAGAAAAACCTGCCACTTTGAAACATTTGCAGGGCCTGACCCATGGAGAGGGACCATGTTCATCTTGATGTATAGGTTGCTGTCTACAGACAGTGTAGTGAGACTGCTGGACACAGAAAAGGCCAGGCCAGTGAGGGCACACAGCCAGCTGGATCAACAGAGGCACTGGGGGTCAACACAGACACGGGGCCTTGCATTGTTGTCGCTAAAAGCAGAATCTGCGGCAGCAACAGTAGCACGGAATGACTGTTTGGTCACACACATGGAGGACAGCAACACATACACACTACCTTTACATGTGTGTGTGTGTGTTCTTTGAAAAAACACATTAGTCTTTAAAAAAAAAGAAAAAGAAACACAAGTTGGGGGTTTAGCTTATTAAATGCAAACTATATTTGATAAAATAGTGAAAAATTAGGAATAAGAAGATATAGGGGACGTTTGTGTTAGCGGAATAGATTAAAGCTTTTAAATTTAAATTAATTAAATTTTTTGTAACTGCTGCCTATGAAACTCATATTCAACCATATGACTTTTGTAACTAGAAAGATTTTGACTTTTGTTGGGTTAAGGTTAAAATTTGATTTGTTTCGATTTGTTTGTGTAAAACCTTCACCATTTTTCACACAGTGACAAAAACAAAAAAATGACCCCGTTTATAAATGTAAGTGTGAAGGTGAATTCCTGGTTCGTGTTATGTACAGTTCATTTGCTGTACTTTTCCATTTACACTGTTCGTAATATTAAAAGAAATTAAAAAAAAACAGTATTTTTCATTTATCTTTATAGAAATACTTATTTATTTTCATTAGATTTCACTGAGTTACAATAAGATGGCAGCCAGCTTCATCAGGCTGTTGCCTGCTCTGTGTTCACCTCAATTGAACTTTAAACTCTCCCTGTACTGAACGATAAAACAGTGAGGAATCCGTTAAGAAAGGGCAGAGAAACTCCCTGACCTTCCGTTTCCTCAGTCTCTGTCAGGCCCAGTGATGATGGACTTATGGGTTTGGCTGACTGATGTGTCCTGGCAGGGTGACTGGACAGAAAGTTTAAAAAAAAAAAAAAAAAACCCACTCTGAACTACCAGCCTGTCACTGTTAACTCCCAGAGAGAACGAAGCCTCAGCCCTCATTCCAGCACACTGTCTGTCCACTAATCATGATCATCCCAGCCACAGTTTACAGTCTGCTAATGCAGGCACAACACAGACTGGACACAACGCTGGCCAGGGGATTGCCAGTGTGCAGCACTGAAACATGAGAGCTATTATTATGTTCATGTAGCATCTGACTGCTTGCTTTCCATGCCACCCCGAGCCTGAGAAAACGAATATGTTCTTTGGGCGCAGACAAAATAAGTACTTCTTGCTCCTTAGGAGTGGAATAAGAAAATTTGTTGTTTCTTTTTCCAGCTCTCATGTTTCTAGACTTCTTGTTCTTGTCTGTATTATTATAGCCCTGAGGTGAGTGTACTGCTGTACTTACATCCTACGCAGTTTCTTGTAGGGAGAGAAGGCTCCGGGAGGAACGGACTTAATCCCATTCTGCTCCAGACGTCTGAGAGGAGACGAGGGGAGAGGAGAGACCACCAGTTAACCAAACAGTAAACTTCTACGTACATGGCAACAGAGCAATCCTTCCAATACTTTTGACCTTTGGCCATTGGCCTGATTATATTAGGGCAGATCTGATCCCCAGCTGTAATAGGCTCAGGGATGTTGGAGTCATAACATCCTCAGAATCAATAAACATTGTGAATAAGGTGATGTGTAAAACGACCAGAGGGGAAAAGGTTTGGTCTCAGTTTGTGGATGGGTGTTAAGGCCTTCAACTAATAGTTTTTACTGGTTTAATATTTACAGTGCCCAGCTCTCGTACGAGATCCTAAAGTCGATGATGATCTTATTTGTTCTTCTAAGATTTGTCTTCCATCCTCTGGGTGTCTGCAAAGTTTGCACTGAAACCCGTACTGCCCGGGGAAATAACACATACATTTAGTTTACGTTTTCCTGTGAGCCCGAGAACTGCTGAAGTAGATGCTGACAAGAAAAAAAAGGGTCTGAAAAATCTCATCATAAAAACACTGCCAAAAGAATGAAATGAATACGCAGAGAAACATGTACTTGGTCATTACATCGCTCACAAAATCTAATCAGTCTCAGATGGTCGCAGGGAAACAGACATGCCATTAGTGTGGGCATGCATGTCTGCGCGTTTCGGTCGCTGGCTGCTACTTAGCGTCCAGCTCAGTCCCAGACATATTCCCCGGTGTAGCTGGCAGAGGGCTGTTTATCTGCAGGTCACTTCACAGCTTTTAAAACTGTCCTTAACAAGGCTTAGCGGGGCCCAGAGGGGGCCAGCTGCAGGCCTGTCTGGTTGTCCTGCCATGCTGCGTCCCAGCAGAGGAACTGGCCGCAGGACACAAGGGATAGTCCTGTGTGAGATGTGGTAATCCGGTGGCTCACGATAGAATCTTAAGACCATAACAATCATACTTGTCGCCTTAAGAAAATAGTTAATTATCAGCCAAACTCCTCACTAAACCAAACAGCGTTAATAAATTTAACCATCATCCCTACTTTGGGATTCCTTGGTGCGAGACCCCTTCCATATGATTTTATCAGGCTATCAGAGACATTTCAGATTTACTGCATGCCTGTTAGGCCTCCTGTTCATTCCTGTTTGTTTATGTCTGTTTACGGGGGCTGAATGTTTTGTTTCACATTAGATACAGCCACTTATCGGTTTCTGGTTTCCAAATTTTTCAATCAAGACTCCGTCCCGGCTCAAAGGAGTGGCCTTCGTTTGATAGGATAGCAGCGATTCCAGACCACAGATTCCTGTGGTGTGCATGCTCTCGCTGTCTGTTTTCGTCCTTGCGTCTCAATGTGTCTGTGGATTTACTGCAGAGTGACAGCACTGCGGTTCCTCCGCTTTCACCATGCAACAGAGTGGTGGGCCAAGTGGCTTTTGCTCCTTGCCTCATCAGTCAGAGTGACTGACTAATCATTCCGTGGTTCTACATGCTGTTGTCATGCATTTCAGTGCCGCATGCCTATGTAATATGGCGCTCCAATCTCTGTCAGCGTATAACAGAAGCCTTCCAGCCAGACAAGAGCACACAATGCTGTCTGACATCTTTTTAGCCGTTACTCCATGCAGATCGATACATGCAAGCAGCTTAATCCCTCTGATCAACAAAGGGGCTGCTCTATCCGATCAGCAGGGGAAAAAAACACCTCTCAGAGTCGCCTTTGCATGGACAATCAATGATTGGCGTCCAATTTATCAGACTCGACATTTGTATGTGTGTCTGTAAGCATCTGTGAGCTGGTGATTGTGTCAGCCCGATCAATGGTCTTCATCCTTTTCATTAGGGTCTGAGCATGTTTTTCATCAAGGGGAAACACATTATGCCTTTGGGTATTCACTCAGAGTGTACCTGAGTCAGGGGTGGATTGCAGGCAGAGGATGAAAGGCACAAGGGGGGCATTTTAATGGCAGTTCAGTTCAGTCATTGCAGACAGAGACTATGGTGCATGCTAATCTTACAGTGCAGCATTTAGGCTTGGTTTCACAAGAGAGGAGGGAAGAAACCAGCGCACGTCTCCACAGCCATAAACGCAACACTGGCATTCATTAGGCAGGGGGGGAGCAGGGCAGGGAGGTCGCAGGCCACAGATTTGTACATAATGAGAGCAGCGTGTGTGTATTTGTGTGTGTATGTGAGTTTCCGAGTGCCTCATTAACAAGGCATTAGGCTGGTCTTCATACCCAGCAGCCCGCTTTGCTGTAAGAGAAACTGATTCTATAATGAACTTCAAGCTCAGATCAAATCTGTCCCACCACATGTCCCCCCACCATCCCCTTTTTATTCCATCAATGTTGATCTCTCCCTGTGGTGATTTACCAAGTCAGACACAGAAAAACTGTCAATGGGAACAGGGCATTGTGACAATCTATCCTGTAAAGTAAGGAGGAATGCACATGTAGAGAATAGATTTTATAAGCAGATAACATTTAATCACTAATAGGATGTTCTCCCATCAGTGATGCCCAGTGGTTACTGGGCACATAGATCTCTGAGAGACTCTCCACTTGTGGAACATTAGAACTTGTGGCCATGCTAAAAGGTTCTACAAGCCATAAAACATTGCAAAATGTAACTGCAGGCTGAATTATTTACACCGTAAAAGTTATTATGCAGGACGTGTGAAGCTTTCATTTGAAATCTATCTGTATTTCATGGGTGGTCATTCAGTTGGACAAGAACAAGCAGAAGTGTGAAATGTATATCCAAATTAGGAAATTGAGCACACCGGTGCACTAGAAATGGGTCAGGCTAGTTGGGGAACATGGGATCTGTGGCTACCATGCCAGCTGGGTATTTATAAACAGACCCCACAGGGAGGAGAAGACCTAAAAACTTGCCGTGTCCTTCTAACTAAACACATGGTCCTTGGGAGAACATGCACTTTCTCACTGTGCCGCCATACCGTGTCATGCAAACTTCTGGCAGGAGCACTAAAGCCTTGATACATGGAGTAAAACACTACCTTCGCAGGCTGCAAACAGTTAAGGCCCGAACAGATGTTAGAGTCCTGATAAATTGAGGGAGGGATGCTAGCAAAGCGCTTGCATGCAGTTCACAGCCGTCTGAGCAGATAAGCGCATGTTGTCCTGGTCTAAAGTCTACAGGCATTAGCGTAGAGCAAAAGGATAGATGTCTCCCTGCTGGGTGATCCACAGTGAGAAAAGCAAGCGAGAACAGCATATGTACATTAAACATGCATGCTACAGTCATCTCAGTCTTCTTAAACCCCTGCATGATCATAAAGATGGACACATATGGAAATACATAGGCATCCGTCATGTGTATACTCAAACAAATGCCCTGCGGTGCCATTCTTCAAAGAACAATGCAGATGTGGATGTCCCTGCTTTTCTCCAAAACTCATCTGTTTCCCGTACATATGCTGCTCAAGTTGCTCTGTACTTTATACAACAGATCTGAGCAGTTGTTTCATACCACATGTAACCCAAATGAAATCTATCCCGACCTTTGCACGTGATAGCATTAAGTAAATTTTTGTTGATACAAATTTGCATCCAGATTGATTTACAATTTTAATCTAATGATGTCATTTTGGGAAATGAAACTGGATGTGTTTTTTGGATTATATCATATGAACAAAAATATATTGTTAGTATCCTTGTTACTACATGAATTTAAACAATAAATATAAGACAGTAGCTCCCACTTCCCTTTCACCTTGCTGTGTTGGAAGCTTTTCAGATTAATTTTGTAATTAAGACGGAAATTATCTAAACGTTTTGTTTCAGCTCACCCATTTTATCTATGGTCTCTTGTTTGCTAATTTTAAATATTTATATATAATGTTTGCTAAAATTCTTTATGGCAGCCTTCTGTTCTGTGTTTAGAAGAATAGATGCAGAAAAAGGATGAAGATGCTCACATCTCAGCCATGCTGTCTGGCAGGTTGGCTGGAATGGCGGTGAGACCTTTGCCCCTACAGTCCACAATGTTGTTACTGCAGGTGCACATGGCGGGGCAAGAGCCCCCGCCAACGATGCACGGCTGCGGGCTGGAAGAATCCTGGTGCCCTGGGGAGAAATGCAGAGAAGAGATAAAAACTATATGTGAAAAGGCAGAAAAATGCGACGAGCGGAGTCAAATGCGACGCACCTACAGGTGTGTGAGCACAGGTGGATTTGATTGTTTTTTAAATGAGAGCAGCATGACTCTGTGCTGGATTACAGGATGTGATTGTCTGCTTGAGGATCTGTGTGGTGAGACGGAGCAGCAGTTGCACCCACGTGAAGCTCTTCTGCTGCTGTTCACGGCACAAACCTTTCGCGAATTACACAATGAATTGCAAATGAACACACTTTCCCAAGGATATTTTGACAATGCGAAAGAAAGGAATGAAAAGCCCCACTCTTGACTTTATTGCAAAGCCGTACATCCTTGAGAATCAGTGGGCAAGAAACTAGGTTATCTATCAAAGGAGTGCCACAGTATATTGAGAGGAAAAGAAAGACATGAATAATAGAGTTGGAGCAGCGATTGAAGGCCTTTCAATAACATTCATTGATCTTGCTGTGAATTTTCCTCCTGAGTCTGCATTCTCTGGGTGGAATTGATGCCATTCTGCACATTCAGCTTTAAACCCCAACCCCAACACCTCTTCACTTCCATTTGTTCTAAAACATTTCAACTTTTCAATTTGCATACAGAGCACACAACCCATCACAATGTCTCTAGATACCTGTTCAAAAAGCTGCAGCACTGTCAAAGACATGGTGAGGAGCGGGCGTTCACACTGCCAGTATGGCACATTTGGTATGTGTAGTGTGTGTGTGTGTGTGTGTGTGTGAGCATGATGTGTGTGTGGAAGCCTAACCCAGATAAAATGAATAAAACAGACTTTTAAATGGCCTCATTTACACAGCTATACTAGTCCAAGTTTCAAACCATGAATATTTGATTACCTTCCTATCTATCCGCTCAGCTTGAGTGAAAAATGTTTTAGCGAGGCAGAGTTGGTGGTGTGTGTGGGGGAGATCACTGTCAAACAGTGTGTTCCACCATGAAATCACTGGCCCGAACTCTTGGACCCTTTAGCCAGTAACAAAATGCTTAATGTCAGACTTCATGTATCCAGCTGATCATAATCAATTACCTGAAGGGGCGAGATGCTTTGACAGATCTGGGAATCGTGTAAACACAACAAAAAGCCTCCAGAGTGTGAATCAAAGCTCAACGAACCAACCCACGGGATCTGAGGCCCTGTGATCTGGGATGGAAGAGCTTTGACAGATCTGGGATCAGGTGTAGGGCAGAGAAGAACTCCCTTCTGATCTAACATGGCATATTTGACAGGCCTGGGATGAGGGAGAGTGCAGAGCACAGCTTGAGCGGCCTTAACAATGACAGCTCTCTGACAGGTATACTTGAGGTGAAGCTGTTTGATGTACGCTCATCACCTCCTTGCGCTGTGTTCCCCATGATCTCTTTCCCATCCGCCATCTTTGCCACTCCTTTATCATCCCATTTCCCCTGGTTTTATTTCTTTCACCTTTCCGTCACTCTCCTCTCCTCCAGCCACAATGTCTGTTCTCTTCTTCACTTTTCAATCCCTTTTTGCCAGCCTCTCCACTCCCATATCTCTGCCAATGACTCTCACTGCAGCATATTACCTCCAGTCCATTAGCCAACAATCCTTCTCCCTCTTTTTCAACTATTATCACTAACTTCTTCTCAGGGAGTTCTCCAGTTCTCTCCCATTTTCACTCTTTATATAGTCATGTTGCCCCTCAAGCTTTTTAATACTCATTTCTCATTTAAAGCATAATATTGTTTGGTGATATGTTGTTTTTTGGGAGCAGAAATGCAAAATAGTATAGAAATTTGTCAAATACTGGTCACATTTAACAGTTTTGCTCAATAAAATAAGTAAAGTCTGTTTTGGCCAAACAAAATCATTTGAATTGCAGGATTATGAAGAAGGATGAAAATTGGTGGTATAAGACCTGTCAGTTTTTAAAAATCAATAGCTCTAAGTAAAATCATTTTAAAATGGGAATAGCTCAGAAATTGCATGTGGCCACAGATAGGGAAGAGAAAAACAGAAAAACTAATCGTGTTCTCACTAAAATGTTTTTTTGTTGTTGTTTTTGTTGGATAAAAAGTAAATATCCTTTTTAAAGCAGAAAATAATGAGTCCTACATTTAGGTTTTGGGTCGCCTAACGTTATTTGATTTTTAATGACCAACTACTGCCTGGAAAAAAATGTAAAAGTTTTCTTCTAAGTGAAGCAGAAACTGTGCTACTCTGCTTATTAAAAAAAAAAAAAGACAACAGTGAGACGCTTTCCAGCTAAAAACTGCGAATGATGGACAGCAAGTCGTGGTGCAACAATATATAACACTGCACTGCATTTTCCTTCTCCTGTCTCTCACAACAACAACATGCCTCTTTTTCCTTCTTCTCCTGTTCCAACACAGTGACTCCCCCACCGCAGGTGGTCTGGCCCGGCCACAACACAAGGTCAGTACACACCAAACACACAGCTCTGAACATGGAAAACACAATATGTACATGTAAATATAAAAGTGGCAGAAAAGCGTGTGTATGTGTGTGGCAGCCAATCAGTCCTGGGAGTTCCACTTCTGGCAGCTCGTCCAATCAAGAGGGGACTGGACTTATGTGTTTGTGGGTGTACACATACATGTCCGACCGTGTAAATGACACACCAGTAGAAACTGTTTTCAATCCATTGTTTGTTTTGTCCAAAAAGCGTGAATAACTTTTGCTGCTAAGACTCCCAGAGAAGCACTTGGTGTCAACGGACCACAACTTTCTTTAAAAATAACGCTAACGTGGCGAAGGCTATAGTGCTAGCACAAACTGTACCCCCAGGTCATACAGACCCTAAATTTTTGCTGAAACCCCCTGCTCTCCTTTCGCAACTGGAAGCATTACACTCCCACGCTTTGGGTCTTTTTCCCTGGGCGATGAATAGTTAATGATCTGTGCTGTCATGCCGTATGGCCGTGTAAAAATCACAACCCGTGGAGGGAGCGAGACGCACACACACCAACGTAGACACAAACATTCCTCACAGCTGGTGTTGAGAATGAGATGGCCTTGTGGGGAGTGGAGGTTCTCATGCTGTTTTTCCATTGTCCTGATATGATAACCCTAATGCGTGCCGTGCCACGCCCACATGCACATGCTTTCTCTCTCTCTCTCCCACACAGTCACACGTAACAAGAGAGAAACAGTGAGTTCAAAGCCACAATAATCCTTGAGTGAGAAGGTGAAAGGCCACGAATAATGATGATGAAGGGGCAGCTTATGCTCTGGCTATGAATTTGTTGGCACCGCTGCCAGCTCCTGAGAGCTGGAGACACATGAAAGGGCCTGAAAAGAGCTGTGGGGTTGCCCGGGGCTAGAGGAGCTGTCAGGTGACTACCAGGTGAATACCCTGGTAAAAAAAAACAATCGCAGTGGAGAAAGAATATCGGCTTCTAAGGACATTTTTTGGCATCAATATCTTTGAACTAAGGTACCCATGTAAACCATAAAGAACTACATTTTTAAATGAAATTTTTAAAAACGAGTTGTATCCATCCATTGAAAATGTCAACAAACACACGGTGTGAAATGTTAAGTTTCCCTTTGTTAAGCGCCGATAATCACAGTTCTTACCTGAGCAGCTGAATTCGTGTTTTTGCACCTCCGCCACGTTGAGTCCTCTGAGTTCAGCTGGGGAAGTACACTGGGTGAACAGACCAATTGTAGGCCTCTGTCTGAGCCACTGGGCTAACCAAGCCAGGTGACAGTCACAGTTCAGATTGTTGGAGTGGAGACGGCTGTTAAAAGAAGAGAAAACAGAAAGGAAAATCAACATGGATACATCAAAAGATTATCGCTTTTAGTAAGCGCTAAAAGCATTAAAAGCGTCGACTCTTTCCAAAATCTTGTCGAATCCCGTGCCTCTCTGTGAAACTAAATGATATGCTACAGGGTATGATGATTGTAAATGTCCCATTCCAAAAAAGGAGAAACACTTCTGAATGCATTGCTTTAAACAGCATTCCTGTGTCGAGAATAACTCCTGCTGTGCTGTGGTTGGCGAACGTCTGGGTCTGGAGCACGTATACGAACATGCAAAGCCATATGAGCCGACACATAGTTCACACGCAAACAGAGAAGCTCTATAATATGACCCCACTGGGAGTTTAGACACCCAGAAAGTTACTGCAAAGAAGTGTGGCCACAAGGGTAACGGCTTTCAGACTTTCAGAATGCATAATTGCTTTAATTTAGCTTTACTTCAGATTTAGTAATCACGTACAAAATATGATACAAAATTGGTTTCAGGGCTATTTTGCATCTATCTTGGCCAGTTGTTGCTGCATGTGCTTTAGATGGAGGGGATAATGGCCCCTGGCATTGTTACAGACCCTTCTGTGGTGCATTTTGGCTATGGCTGCTTCCCAAAACTGTCTGGAATGACATTTATGCCCATTGAGATCGTATTGGACTTTCCTTTCTGTGTATGCATACATGTGGAATATAGTTTCATTTTAAAGAGTCGCCTCCCGCCAGAGAGGGAGAGGGACTGTGGTGTGACTCACAAGGTTCGCAGTTTGGGCATGTGGTTGAAGCTGGAAACAGAGATGCCGCTGATGTTGTTGTTGTTCAGTGTTCTGTGAGGAGAAAAGAGCAAACAAAAAAACAGATCATTGGCGCGGTGGAGAGGAGCAGCTCTTAAAATATAGATCATTCAAAAAGAGTTGTGTTGCGGCTGTGCTTTTCCATCACTTCTTGTTAAATCCACTCCCCCCCGGCTGCTCTTTTCTCTCTGTCTCTCTTTGTGGCATCCCACTGGGAATATAACACCTCATTCCACACACACGGGGAGCCCTCACACCTCCCACGCAACCGTACAGTTGTCCATGCAAATCATGCACGTATAAGCGGGAACACAAGCGTCCCCAACTTTAAGTTTGACAAACAGGCTTTACACTCTTATGCGCAAACGCATACGTTTCCCTTGAAACCCAGGCACCAGCTGCAATGAGAGAATCAGGTCATTTCAATCGGCCTAATAGCCCTTTACCATATTTCAACCTGCTCCCCCTTGTACCAAAATCTGTCCTCCTCCCCGATAAAACCTGCATGCAGACCCCATCAAAACAACCCCCATCCCCTCTGGCACCATTAAGACAAGCCTATCAATACATCTGCAATCCATCCACACAGTGAGAACAGACTTTAATGGCTTTTTTTTGTCTCCCTACCCCCTAAAAAGAAACCGAGCGAACACACACATGAACAACAGTCACCATAATTATAACAAGTCTGTCACAGCGCCTTTGTCCCCTGGCACGCACTGTTAGTCTATATTGTTACAGGTGGCGAGCTCTGCTTAGCCTTGGGATTATGATTTTTTTGACGATGATTGAAGGATGATTTATTTATTTTATTTTATTTTTACGTAGAACGTGCTCTAATGTGTGCAGGGTGGAATGTTCACTTGAATGGGATTTTTGTTCGGAACGCCTGCTCAGGGGTGGATGGGGTGTAAACCGGGGTAGAGGAGTGGGTGTTAATGTGATGAAGGGGAACGCTGCTGTCAACTGTGCTGAACAATGAGTTAATGGAGCTTGTTCTCCGTGATGCAGGCCCCTCATGAGGCCCACTGGGGGTATTTTGGCATAATAGCCAAGGCCAGACTAATTAAAGGTCTGCACTGTGTGTTTATTACTTATGGTTATTGCCAGGGCAAAAAGAATATAAATTAACCAAGCGCTTTAAAGGAATGATTCAGCTTGATGAATAGCAACTCTTCAAGACACTTACAGCACTTCCAAGCCTCTCAGAGCTCTGAAGACTCCATCCTCGATGCAGCTGACGTGGTTTTTATCCAGCTGACTGCAGAGGAGAAGGAGAAAGAGGGAGGCTTTGTCACACAAGACTCATGCACAATCATTCTGCCTCCCTAAGGGCTAGTTGTAATCATTGATACAGTAAACCGTACACTGATGGTCGATGGTAAATCGATACTTGGTTAGTCATCCCAGCTCATGTAACCCCATAAGTAGCAAAATGGGACTTTATCTCCATCTATTCCACTCCATAAATCTTTGTGTGTGTTTGAATGTGCATGAGATGTAAATAACAGTTGCTAGAAGCTTTGTGGAACTGAGTGTGCTTTACTTTACTCAGCCAGGGCATGCGTACACACACCATATGCAAACAATATTCTATTCTGACCGAGAAACTTTAGTTGAGCCAGATAGAGAAAAAACCCCATTTACATGCCAGAAATATACTGCGTGACATGTAAACAAAATGTATAATTGTGCTGTTTACTTCAAGTAGCTTTCATTGTGCTTTGATTCATTTTTCATTTAACTTTTTGTGCTTAATTATATACTACCAGACAAGAAACTGAAAACTATTACTTGATAATTAATTAATGATTTTAAAAAATGTTTTAAATACTAATTCACTTCCCTTTTATGACAAAACAATGGCTTGGTAATCTAGTGGTAGATGGGTTTTTTTTGCCATTATTTTTCTTCATTATGAATCAATGCCTGGGCGAACCAGTCCCTGCCAGAAAGGGCACGATACTCACAGGTTTTTGATGTCTGTAGCTCCTCTGAATGCTTTTCTGGGTAAAGACTGGATAAAGTTCTCACTCAAGTCCCTGTGGAGACAAAATAATGGTGTTAGTTACTTTTTTTGGAAGCAATATTAACACATTTCAACAATTTCCTGTGTAAATGTTTGATTCCTAGTGCTTAAAGAATGCCTTTCAACCGCAGTGTATTCAGTGACACTCCCTCTTTTACCACATTCATCAGTGCAGAAAAGTAAGCTCAGGGCAACTGTTCTTTCTCTTCAAAGTTTTGCCAAGACCCTGATTTGTAGAATGTGTGCACAGCTGTACGCACAGTGGAGCAGTTACTTTCTAGTGGCTGCATTATAAAATGTTCACTCATGCTATAATTTGTTCTGTGTTTTGACCATGTTCTGGTGCAAGGTGCCCAAGTCACTGCCTGCATGCAGACCACAAAACAGGCAGCGCACGATGACTGATGATGGGCCCTTGCTGACCCTTTGGGGTGCATTCGTAAAACACTGCGGCACAAAGAATAGTATCTTTTAGTATTAGCCCGCTTAATGATGTGTACAAATCGGGTCCTTGAAAAGTTCATGTGTGTGTAAAATAAGTGAGTGAGAAAAGGGAGGGTCAGAGAGGAGAGGAGGAAAGGAGAGCGAATGAAATCACGTGGCCGTAGTTGTAATTAGTCATTTCTTTTGTCTGTCATTTAAACCCAATTCCGAGAGGCTAGCCTTTTGTGCACATACACCATACAGGGAAGCTGAAAGGCGCTTCCAGAGAAACTGCTGTTTTGGAACACAAACACACACACACACACACACACACACACATGGAGGGCTCACATAGCTCAGACCGACGTAAACAGAACACTTACGGTCGCCTATACAGAGGCTGAAGCCAACATCAGTCTGTGAAACTACACAGCTGTGTGAGACCTTTGATGATTTCCAATTATTCAGTGTTTTTTACTCCATACCGCAAGACATATTCCCATTTTGCACACAAGTTTACCAAACATAAAAAGCCCCATGGGGTAATTTTTATAATGAGCTCCCAAGATTGGTCACACATAGCGTCGTCACTGGATCGGCTTCTCCGGAACTTTCCTTGGAATGAATGTAGCACCCACATTCTTTTAACTGGGATTGAATAAAAAGAAAAAAAAAAAAAAAAAAAAAAAAAAAAAAAGAGGAGAGCAAAACAAGTCAAAACAATCTCTCTAATGAATGGGTGGTTGTGCCTTAATTGAACAGAAGAAGAAATAAAACATTACTGTTCAGGCCACTGCAAATACATCACAATTAAAAATGGAATTTGCATGTTTGCTTTCTTGTTCTTTAATTCAAAGGAAATTGTTGAACTACACATTTTTTCTTGAGCATGCACAGTTCAGTAGTTCATTGGGCATGAACGCATACAACTAACATACCCTCCAGTTATCCTAACTACATTACTTATCAACAGTACATACAACAGCCTAATCTGATCTCAGCTCACAAAAATCTGATATGCATGTGCATATGTGTTGTGGCTTGTGTTCTGAGAGAACATAAATATTCCATCTAATGACAGATTCTAATTTTACCAACCCGCCTTTATGAGTATTACTTCCTCAGATCAGTATATCATCTGCTTTCATTAAACTATTCATTGCAGACAGTTAGCAGGCAATTCATGCAATTACACAACAATGATATCTATTCTATCATTCTGCCATATATTTAGCAGGAGCATATCCCAAACATCAAACTGGATTTATATCTCCATACCAGCAAGTGCGGCTGCCAAAAATTGTGCTCCCTCCAGCTCCCGTTTTATCAAGGCAGAAAAAATATGCACATTCGTAAGCTGAGTCAGTCTGGCACTGGGGCTATATTGGTGCCTCTTATCAGGGTGGGAGAGGAATGCTTTTGGTCTACCTGGCCATGCATTCTGATGACAAATGAGTCTTTTCACCTTCTCCTCACCTTACCGCACAAAACACACTACCAAAATAATATAGAAGCCGTAATGCTGCACTGCAGTAATACGGTTAATATGTCACCCCCAGGTCTCTCGAGTTACGACAAGAAAGTATAGTGTTGGAGTGCCAAAGACAGTAGGTACACTGGAAGAAAGGAGAGAAAGAAAGGCAGAGAGAGTTAGAGATGGAGACAGTCATGAGGACCTGGAATGCAAAGATGAGGCTGGATGTGTCTGACAACTGAAACACAATGGAATGTGTGTAAACAGTCAAAATAAAGCTCCAGGGTGGAATCCAAACACTGAACCCCCACTATAATCCTATTTTTACGCTATAACACGATTGGCTGGAGTATTCTATATACTCCCAATTATGGTGCTCTTTGATTGGATTAGATGCTGAGGTCGTGGGAGGTCGTTTTGTAACTGTAGGTCTGATCTGGGGTGATTTGCAGCCCCCCCAAACAAATCCCATGACAGCCCTAAATGATGCAACCTATAGTGCCAGAAAGTCTGCCTTTCTCTCATTTACTTATATTGCCTTTCTCCCTCAGTCTGGTTTGTTCTGTCCTCTGTCACATATAATAGAATAATCACAGTGGTCACGGTTTGGAGTCTGCACTCTTCTGTGTCCTTTAAGGATTTATTGATGGGTTCACCTCCTACCAAAGCCAGGGCGATATTAAATTTAGCAACGCGCCATTTCTGCATTTCCACATTCTCAAAACAGCAAACAGGACATTTCTGTGGGAGACCATGCTGTATTTTACACAGTCTGTGGTTGCCCCTCAGTGGTATTTTCTAAGCGCAGCCCCGACTGTGTGTTGGTTTGGAGCTGTTTGGCATTTCTGATAAGTTAGAAAGAAGATTTTTGGGGTCCCTTTAAAAAGAGACACAATTATGTGAGAACGGTCACCACAAAGAGTCACGCTGGCCAGTAGGTCTCCAACCCATGGCAATAAATCATATATCAAATAATGTTAAGAGCCCTTCAGCAAATACCACGACAGTGCATCCCCTGAGAAGCAGAAAAATATACTCAAAACCAAACCGGCAAGAATTTATGGAAAGATTAAAAACTGTTGTCTCCTCCTGGTCCATTGTTTCTCAATCGAATGACTGCCTTTGAGGGTGGCCGAAATGGGATTTTGTCTCAGCTAACCTTGGGGTCATCAGATTGTGAAGCGTTGCAGAAGCACAGAGCAGATAAAGTTAAGTATCCGGAGCAGAAGCACAGGTCATAACCTTCAGACGTCACTCTGGTTGCTCACCTCTGTTAAGGGTGGAAGGATTCATGGAAACCGTCAGAGCCAAACAGCACTCTCCACAGCCCAGACTTCATCCATGAACTCATTGCGATTCTATGAAAACTATCAAGTGGCATGGCAGCGAACCCCAGCCTAACTGCAGGCCCCAAGGCATCTCACAGAGTGCCATAATGATGTCAGACCCGAAACGTTTGTTTCCGTATTTCCTGCTCGCAGCATGCCTACCAGTTCTTTTTCATTACAGGTGTGTGAACCAATGCTTGAAAGTGAGTCTGGCTATGTCTGTGTTCAAACAGTCTAGACCTGGTATAGATTTGCCTTAATGCACTACATACCTCGAAGTGGGCAGTTAGTTCGTTAATGTAGCCTGGTGCACTTTAGGTGACGTTGCTCGCAGTTCATTCCCATTGTGGCCCTAATGATGAGGTAACACACATGTTTTCAGGTGTGTCCTCACTGCAGGAGCCGGAGCCCGCGCCTGGGACTTTTAGAGGTTTCAACTGTACAAGACTTCAAACAATGGTATCATTTAGACAGCTACAGATATCCCAATTTACAAGAGTATGAATCTGGAATAATTAACAGCGCTATCAGCCATAGTTTAAGGCGCCTGGTCTGGAGATTAACCACATGTTGAAGTTGATGTCTGGTTCCTGTCTGATTCACATCATTAACCTCTGATCTCTATCTCAATACACTGCACTAATACTGTACACAACTTCAACTCCCCCCTGCAACAGACAAATGCCTATTGTGGCCGCATAAGCGATTTCACCAATCAAAAGAGCAATGCCAAGGGACTAGCGTAGTTTTCAACTCTCAGGATAATCTCTATTTCAACTCCTTAGGCTGGTCTGTATTTCAGGCAGCCAAAAGGGATTTCTGGGGCTACTGCAACAGTGAGGGACAGACGATTTTGGCGAGAACCCTAAAGGCATCCACAGTGTTCTCTGTGGGTAAGTAACAGTAAACCTCAATGCACAGATCAAAACATGCACATTGACCCATGTGCACACATGCCTACATGTGAACAACAACCTCTTTCATATGCCAAAGATTTCATAACCTCCACCCTCATAGTTGGTCGACCACAGCAGTTGGCCCTGGGAGACATAAGTCAGAAGTTTTCTTCTTCAGTGACGCACGGCACACCACCTGTTCACTGTCAGCACTTCTTACTGTCTTTGTACTGTTTAGTTAAAGTAACTCAAGGATAGGTCATGTAGTGTAGATTCTTGATCTCATTGTTTAGGTAAATTACGTGGCTTAATGCTTGATAGCATATTGCCAGAATACTCTTCAAATGTGATACTGCATAGAACTGCAGGCAAATGTGGAACACTAATGCTCAAGGAAGGGGAGACTGTTAGATATTTTGCACTGCTTTGGCATTTAAGAAACAAAGAAAATTATCCAAAAGGGATTGGACGGAAATCTTTGAATGAATGACCCAAGTGCAGATGTGGCTTGATTTCTTCTTTCCTTTTCCCCTTATTTCATCACTGTGTCTTTAGTCTTTCCTTGCATTTTATAATATGTCTCTGAGAAAAAAAAACGGATAAGAAATTTGTGACTAATCATAGATCCTGAAAAGAGTGGCCTGCATGATGCTTGCATATGTGCAAGCGTTTAAGTGCAATTATTTCAGTTTGTTTATCTTAAATGGTGTTTGTGTTCTTGATTTCTTGACTTGATCGCATGATAAGAAAATGTTTAGCCTTGCCAAATGCTCCCAATTCTATTTCTTCATGTAAAGAGGCAGAAAAGGACAGAAAGACAGAGGGGGGGGGGATGTGTCTGATTACTTACTCATTAAGAGAGTTAATGAGGTGTGCGAGGGCTGTTAAAAGAATGGCAGTGTGCTGCCACTAACTGCTGACTACTTTCTTCCTCCCTTCACGGTAAAAACCCACAAATAGACACACATAAACAACCACATACATAAAATGCGGGCCCTTGGAAGACGAAGTGGCCCTTACTTGGAAATGTACCAACAAATGACTCCATGCTGAAAATAAAGCAGCAGTTGAGTCAAATAAACAAACCAAACCCAACACCAAATTGTTTACGTCTACATTTTTTCTTAATCTGAGTCGCAGGGTTTATTTCTTTAACTATTTGTAATAGTGCTCAGTGGCTCTCCTAAAATGAAAATGTGCTGATGAAAGAGAAAATGGAGGAGAGGTATATACTTTTATATATGCAATATAAAAGTAGTTCAAGTCCAGATGGAGAGCTAAATATCAAAAGACTTGAACTGAATTGAGATTTTTCACTGGACAAATCACAGCACAATAAAATACAGAAGAAAGCAATGGACAGACCACAAACCTTGAAGGTTTAACTCATTATATCTAATCAGGTCTCATTTATGCAAAAATAGTAATTTAACTATTTTTTTGAAAGCTAAATGATCAAACAGCATGACATTTCAATTGTGAGTCCTCAAAGACCAGAGAAACAGTAATTGGTCACATTTGACTCTGGACTTGAGTTGCACTTGCATCAAAAGACTTCAAAAATGTGGCATCAGTGCGGGAACAGGTAGAGGAGGTTAATGACGGCTCGATGGCGTAAAAATGGACCCATTAGCCCTGTCACTGCAGCTACTGAGGGGAAGCTCCAACAGCCAATTAAAACGCAGTGACGGATTAAAAGAGGCAGACGCGTTGGAAAGGAAGAGGCGGGGAACTATCTTACCCCTCAAACGAGGCCATTTCTGAAAGCACATTGAATAAAAACACATTAACATGCTGCATTGTGTGCTTGACAGTTAGCAGGATGTGTCAGTTTCAAGTTAGGACTGGGACATGCAATGGCAAAATAATATCTTTATTCTCAATTATCATTTATCATTCTGCTCCCGTGATTTTGCTGTATGGCGTGGCAAAATCCTCTTTACGGGGGTGTGGAAAAATTAATTTCGGATTAACCCTGATGTGATCTGTATCTTCGGTTGAGGTCCAGAGAACTGTCGAAGACAATGACTGTCAGGTAGATATAAAAAAAAAATAAAAAGAGAAAAGGTGTTAAGAGAGGGGGAAACCGTATGGATCGAGGCTGCAGGATATTTGGGTGAAGGCCAAAACACAGGCATGTATGACTGTCTCTTTGTGTGGCCTACAGAGAGTGACTGAATTTTTCTGTGTGCGGTGGAAAGGATCCGCACCTTCCTTCTTATCCTTGTGCCCCCATCTCTTCCCATCCTTCTCTCTCCACACCTTCACATCACGATATCTTTCTTGCAAAAATAAATGATAAAAATGCCTCTGGCACTTCTTCTCCCTTCCCCTTTCTCCTGCTTGCCCTTATTGTTTTGTAGTACCATGCAGCAGCTCGTGCCAACTGGACAATCGAGCCAGACACCACTGTCACTGTCATCATCATGATTACCATTATTATCATGGAGGTCAAAAACCAGTCTTAAAAATAAAATCCCTCACTTATGTACGCACAAATTATCGTGCGGACACACACACAAGTAGTACGAGATGAGTGTGTAAGGTGCTTCTCTTGTCCTTTTGTGGTGGAGAATAAAGGAGGAGGGAGCTGGATGGAGCTCAGTGGGAGGAGGACTTGAAAAGCTGGGAAGGAGAAACTGCTGCTTTTTGAAAGAGGGAATAAACAAGATGCTTTAGGAATACTCTCACTCAAAGACCCTCGAGAGAAAGTTTTCTCTTTCTCTCACAGTCTCCTTTCTTCGACTAAATATAGACTCTACAAAGAACAATAATGAAAATCAAACACTGCACTGATGCCGATTGCAGGACAATTCAATAGCATCTGTTTGTCTTTGTAGGGTTTTTTTTTTCTTATGAAAGATATTGTCAACGTTCCACCAAAACTAGTATAAACAACCAGGGAAAATGATGGAGCCGAGGTGTACGTCACATCTCTCTGCTGCATTGCCTTCTCTGTTTATTCATGTGGACTCTCAGGAAATAAGCAGGATTATATCATTTATCTAATTTCTGAATGACCTCACAAACTTTCACAGCAGAGCCCTCATTTGTATATTTAACCCGCTAATGGCTCATGATTCAATAGATGGTGAAAGCGGGAGACTGACGCCATGTGGACGCATCTGGACGGGGTCTGTGAGTTATTCGGATGTTGAAAGTTTTTCACTCTCATAATACACACACATCCACAAACTGTCTCCTCTCTAGTGATGGGATTTCATGGATGGACTCCAATCTAATCATCTACAGAAACATGCAGCGCTCCTAGACTGGAACCAAGAAAAAACACGTCAGTTGAACCCACATGAGGGATGACTGACATACAAACACAGAGAATCAGGACAGAACTAGTTCAACTGTTGCTCGCTTTTCTTTTTTGACTGTAAATGATTCTGGATGTCTGTGTAGGCTTTAAAATCCCATAGGAGTGTGCACAATTGGCCGTGTGCTTTGCTGCCACCCGTGATGCAAATGAAAGAGTGAGCATGGTGAAAAAAGGAGGGAAGAAAATCCATCCTTTCTCCTAAACTCTTGATTCACCCCAATTTCCTTCTGCCATTATGTGTATTTGTGTTTCAGAATGTGTCCAAGCCTTTCATTGGCAGTCAAGCTGAATGATGGAGCAGGACTGAGCGGCATCGATCACGGCAACTGCTTACGGGCACTATCAACTGTCGGTGGGGTGTACGATAATGCCGCTTCGCACAGGGACACAGCTGAGCGCTGGTCATCCATCATGCTGTAAACCTGCTGGACAGTGGAAGAAAAGTGTGAGAAGAACAGATGAAAGGAGACGGAGTGAGGGGAAAAATACCTCCCAATTGGTCCATTACCACCGCTATTACTTATCCTTACATTAGCCAGCAGGCTAACACCAAGCCAGAAATAATAATCTCCATCTCTGAGAATAGCCTATAAAATCATTTTGCTCATTTTGCTCAGTGTTTCATACTGAAGGGGGACATAAGTTAAAAAGGAAAACAACAAAGCCAATCTGGGTGGCTGCTTTTACTCGCACAAACACTTACACCCTGTGTGGTCTCACTAAACTAGTTAGACACGCTTCTCTGTGAATGGCTGGCTACCTAGAAAGTGGAAATCTGATCCTGAAGATCGGATGACAGCGTTTCCTGGAAGAAATTTTTGAGCTGCTTTAGGAGGGATCCACCACACACTTAACCGCAGGCAGCTGACGCCAGATCAGAGGACTGTCACTAAGACACATGCAATCAGGAGCTGTCCCTGTCAACACAGAAACCGGAACCTTAACGGGACACTACTCAGGATGCTTAATGGAGTCCATGCATTTTGTTGAGATGCAGAGCTGTAGAAAGAAGCAGAGGAAAAACTCAGGAGATAAAAAAAACAAAACAAAACACGAAACGCAGGAAGGAGATTTGATGAATGTTGACCAGCATGAACATCGGCCTTGCTCTCTCTTACGATCCCGAATGCAGCCTCCACTGTCCTCTGGCCTCACAATAATAAGGAGCGAAAGCTTACAGTCATTACTTTAAGCTCTAACAGTGGCCATCACACATGGAAAGTAATAGGCATTTGGTAAGGAGAGGACTAGGCCAGAGGGAAGGTGAGCAGAGTAGCCACCTCTAAATTGTGCCTTCACTTTGTTCAAATCCCTCTGAAAGCTAAACTAAAAAACAGCCCAAAGGTACCTGCTTAACTGTAACACTGTCAAGGACATCTAGTCTAAATAGATGAGCTCATTAGAAGGAAAATTTGTAACTTCCCTTCAACTCATCTGGCTGTATTTGTTACTTCTTTTTATCAGTTTCTTGTTACTTTTCTGATTACATATTTGACTGTGTCAATTTTCTGGATATAAGTATACAATATGTGCGCATCCCTTTGCTGTTGGGAAAATAACTCCACATTGCATCCCACACAGGGAAAGGTGAAATGATGGAACAATGAAGGCTGCAGGCACTTCCCTCAGTTACTTTTACTGCCCTCTGCACACACTGATGTATGAGACAGATGCATTGTGGCCGATGTCAAGTCAACAATTCACCCCAGGCGTGTATCGCCTTATCTTAACTTACACTTGTGCTCCCATACGCAAACACACACAAGGCACCAATGTAATCAGCAGTAAAGTCAGGCCTCGCGTTTTGCATCTCCTCACTCAGCACATTTTATGATTAAGACTAGAGAAGCTGTTAAACAAACAAAAAAGGCTTGGATGTAGACTTGCATGTCACATTCTATCGCTTTGCCAGAGGTTTCTCTAGATATTGCTCCATAGCCAGGAGTCAGATTAAAAATAGCACACTGCAAAACTGTATGTGCATGTCATTCATTATAGTTCATATCATGCTTTGATGTTTGTTTCGCACTAATTTATATTATTGAATGATGTACCACATTTTTTTTTACCTTAAACTCTGGAGCCTTTTTTCCTTCAGATTGCAAAAAATATTTATATCAGCTGGTGACGTGAGAATAGATTTATTCTCTAAAGAGAAAAACTATTTTGGAATGAGGTACAGCACCGGTGAGTCCCAAAACAGGGGCAGTGGATGAGAATAAAAGAGGTGGCCTCGGATTTGTTAGTCATCTTGTGTGCTTAAGAGTATTCAGGGACCTTCCCACCTCCATCTGCTTAATCAGTCTGTAGTGCTCGCCCCACACAGCCTATCACATGAGTAAAAAGGTAAAGGTTAAGTGCTGGTCAGCTAGCACCATGTATTTGTGTTTGTGTGAAAGGCTTTGAGACGGTAACATTTCCTGCCTGCGACAGTTGTGTGTACATGTCATGGGTCCGTAAATGCATTCATGAAGGTATGAATAAATAACTGCAGGGTCTCTGAGACTATGGAAACCTTTCATGAATACTACATGAGACTGTCAGGAAGGTAAACGGCTACAGTCACTGTGTAGTCAGTGCTTACACAACAGAGACAAACTTTAAACTGTGTTCTGTACTGCTTTATTTGACTTTGGGCTCTAAATAATGAGCCCCAAAATGCAGAGTAGAGTTATTGTCCCCATTTTTTTAGGTTTTTGTACGTTAAATGTTAGATTTCTTTAAGTCTTTGTTTACTAAATTCTATATATACATGTATAATGATTTGGTCCTTTTGCCTGATCATATTGGCATGTACATGTTTTTGTTTCCTTAATTGCTAACGCAAGTTTGTTTTTTATACCCCTTTGTATTAATCCTCACTTTTTGTGGACTTTGGCAACAACTAGTTAAAGAATGCAACAAATTATGAAAAAGCCTTGGGGCTTTCTTGGTTTATCAGTTCTTTTACTAAATCAAGAAACACATTCAGTCATTCCAGAGGAGCTAATATCCTAATACCTTTCAGATTCAATTTCAGCAAGTCAAAACACGACTGCTGTAGCTCTGTGTGTGTGTGCTTATGTGTGATTGTGCGTGCAATGTAATCCTAATGTCAGGATGGCCTCTTAGTCCAAATTAGAGGTGCGAGACCAGAAATTGCAGAGGTGCTGGTTGCTAGGAGACAAAAGGTACCCGGCTGGAATTGTGACTAAGCCTTGAGGGTGTGTGTGTCTCTGTGTATTCTGAGCAAGACTGAGGCTGGCAGAGGAAGGAGAGGACAATTGAGTTGGTCCCAGCTGTGCTGCAGTGGGTGGGAGTCATCCTGAGAAAAAGAGCTTAACAATGGCCATCAGTGACTACTCTGGATATTTACTCTGTCCTCCGCACTGCTCTGGAACACCCTCATCCTCCCACACTGACAGCCCACATACAATGCAGGCAGGGGAGTGAGTAAAGCTAGCCTTACTACCGCAGCACAATGACAAAGGCAACTAGTTTATCATGTGGAGGTAAACTATCTGCTACTATGGCCAACAAGATGTTTGCAATTATTCCTACAGTATAGCATTTGGCAGACCGCAATATGAACAGTTTTGATTGGAAGCAGTTTCAAAAGGAAGTTGTTTGTAGTGAGCTCTGTGGATTATCCAAAGAAACCTTTACACTGTTTCTGGAAATGCTTTGCTTTTACATTCTCAGTGCTTTGACTTGCAAAATCGGCAATTCATCGATCTAGAAGAATGTATCTATGAAATCACCATGGTTTGATGCCATACAGGATTAAGTGTGAATCATTTATTTGCATCTTGATTCAAATGCTCCTTTAATACAAAAACTATCACCACATGGCTTTCTCGCCTTTGGAATTAACCGCTTGCATTCCTTAGAATATTTTGAAGTGCCAGATATAGCCTTGAGGCGTGTGCATTAATGAGTGATCACCCTGGAGCAGCAGATGTCTTCCACAATGCTTAGAGAGTAAAGATGAGGCCTGGGAAGACTGAGCTTTCACGGTTAATGAACCCTTGCAGAGGTGTCGCCGTTAGGAAAAGATTATTACCACAAGAGCCAAACACATGCAGACAAGCATGCAGATAAGCATGCAGACAAATTCTAAGATGTCTCTTTGTCTACTATCAACAGTACTTTAAACAAGTCCAATGAAATAAGATAATTCAAATTCAAATGTGTATTTGAACATAATCTTTATCAGTCACAATAACAGTGTTTCTGGATAAATACTATATCCCTGCACAAGGGAAACAGCTTTTCCTTTTCCAACAACACAATGGAGGCTTAAGCACATCAATCATCATCCACAAGCATTAGCATAAAGACGACTC
>KV751325.1:11896783-11917117 GCA_001698575.1 Mola mola
CTCTGTGGAGTAATGAATGCATGCCAGGACAGTTAACATACTGTCGGTGGCCAGATGAGGCCAATACCTGAAGAAGGATTACTGAAATGACAGCTATGACAGATAAGTGGGAATACAGTTGCTTCTTATCCCGCGTGTGAACCCTGAATCAGGTCCATTTGCTCAAGTTGAACTTACATGTCACTCTGCTTGCTTGTGTGATCACATCTCTGACAGCGTGTGTCTTTGTACGCTCTCGAACGCAACTTTCTGGATCATTTTTTCCCATAAGTTCCGCATGGATGCCAATGCATAGCCCCTGGGATAACAGCATGGAAATTTGTGTGGAAGTCTGTTAGTGCTTCAGGGAGACTGGTAGCCAACCCCCCCCCACAGCCCCCAAAGAAGCTGTGTGTCAAAACGCCAGCACTAGTGCTTGCTTCAGGATCAACTGCCAGAGCAGGGGGCATGAAATTAAAACTTGCCACCATGGATTAAAGGGAGAGAAAATGTCAGAACGAGGAGGAGGAGGAGCAGGAGAGGAGAAGGGCGGTAGAGGAGAAACAAAGAATAATAAAGTTGCAGGAGAGGAAAGAAAATAATAACTGGCAATATAAAATCAACCAAGTCAGGGGGGACACAAATGAAATTTGCATCAGCAGATTGGAAATTTGCTCTGCATTAATGATGCCTGCCAAGATTCTTCCATGCCCTATCTGCATCTGGAGCTGGGGAGGGTCTGAGAAAAAGAAAGTTCTGCAGTTACTGAAAAACCACAACCCTCAACTGTTTGGAGAAAACGTGCTGCTGACCCTGAGAAGTTCAACCCATATATCATCATGTGTGTTGACTTGCCTTGTGGCCAGACATACATTTGGTTTGTGTTTCTTGTGTTGGCAATAGATCACCACATTGGTCTAGACCTAATCAACACTGAGGCTGTGCACAGATCAGGCACCTGCACACACACACAGACACACATTCTTTCCCTCATTCTCAACTTTGACCTCCAGAAAGAACAGGAAGTCCAGAGGGACTATGATGAATATGCCAGACACAGCAAGTGTGTGAGGTACACAATGGCATACTTACTGGACTATGCTACATACTAAAGCTAAACTTTGCCATTTATTTTTGGTCTTGGTCTGTTTTACTGTTCTGCGCAAACTCTTTTTCTTGGAACCTTGCTCGCTAGTACCGAGAGGATGTTTACCGAGAAAATAACAGACATGCACACTTGACTGCACACTCATTCACGACTGGGCACAGCCAAGCGGATGTCCTCCGTTTGAGGCTCCTATCTCACCCGAGCTGTAACCTTTCACCCCAGCTCTGTGACTCAGGCTGGGAGAGCCCTGAGCGTGACTGATCGATTAGACTCCTCTGACAAGGATGAGGATGACATCTGAACCCCCAGTGGCAGGAAAGGGAGGAAGGTGACAAACAGGAGGAATACTGCTAAAAAGCTGGGAGGACAGGGGCTTTGGGGATGAAGGGAAAGTGCTTCCTTACGTTAGAGCTATCAGTTTTAAGGACATACCTTATTCCCTTAGTTTTCCCTTTTTAGGTCAACAAATCAGGTTCCGGTGAGTTTAATCAAAGAACAATCTGTAATATAACAAGGAAGCCAGGTGGTGCAAGATAAAAATACAAATGCATTAATTCAAATGAGATGTATCATTTCTTCACATTATAAAACAGAAGTTCTGGGCGTCCTGGTTTTACTTCTAACTCATCAGTCACCATTATGAACCTAAATTTGGCTTGCCTGCATGATCTGGCATACAGTAGGTGTGGATAATTAAATGTTTTCCCTAAATGCTAGTGGGGCAATTAAATCAAATGTGCAGACAATCATATTTATACTGTAAACAACCACCACAAATACACAGTCTGCAAAATGAAGGGAATTTCAGCAACATGTTGATAGCAGAGATGCTGAAAAGACAGGGCTAGGGAGGACATATAACATAAAATAATGTGGGAGGTGGGGAGCCGGGGGGGTTAATGGAGGGAAGGAGGAGGTTGGGAGTTTAAGGCTGAGCGAGTGAGAGTGACAACATTGTCTGGAATGCCTTTGTCTGCATAGGCTAATATTTGCTGTTGGATTTTGCTTCTTCCCCCCTTCTCCTATTTGCTGTTGACAGAGAGGAATGAAAAGGCAGATAGCCAGCCGGGTTACCTAGTAGCAAGACTTTTGTGTGTGTGTACGACTGTGTATGTATGCTAGCAGGATCCCAAGCAGCAGGTGGTGGGCAAACGGTAAAACATTAAGTTAAGGAATCTTGTTTGCTGATCAAAAGTTGCCACCTCTCCCCTATTAACTCTGCTTAGAGCTGCAAATGCATGCCAAAGCAGAAATGTGTGTGTGCGAGAGAGACACAGAGAGGACAGGCAGCAAAGAATGAAGACGTACAAACTCCTCCACCCATGGTGCCAAGATCCCCTCTCCCCCCCTCCTGGGGAGTCAGGGGTTGCGCTAGCCTGGGTGTCTGCCTGATGGCCAGTCTCCCAGCGGGTCAGCTATAGAGCTGTACTTTGATGTCTTTGTGTCTTGACTCCGTACCTCATGTCCACGCTCATTAACTTTGTCAATGACAGATCAATGTGGGCTCACGGAAGAGTGCGCTGCCTAAAAAATTACAGCCTATTTACCATTGTAGGTCTAAGTCTGGACTGGCCTTGCCTCGAACACACAAAACAGCGAGAGACAGGTTGCTTGTGATAGCACCCATTTAACAAGTGAAGCCTCCTCACACATCCTAGGAGGATATTGCTCCACTTTACTCTGGCATCCCGACTTCTTCCAGCTCACAAACGGGAGTCACATTTAGTTCCCTGTTTAATGATTGGGAGATTATGGCCCCTGTCTTTTTGCACCTTGACATCAGTCAGACGGCCGCAGCCGGTCAGAGCACTAAACCCATGAGAGCAGTCCAGGCTCGTCTCTCACAACATAAGCCACATTGTCAAGATTTAGTACTTAGCACCTTGAAACTACTCTCAAGTCTGTCTTGTTTTATTCCCAAACATCAGCTCCTTTTCAGCTGATTTTTACTGCTTTCCCCTACTTTTTGATCACCTTCTAGTTTTAGTCCACGGGAGTAAAAGAGAACCTTGTTTACGGGAGAACAGACAGTCCGTCAGTCCTATGAATCACTGTCACTTCCTTTAACAGTTAACTGTTGCCAAATTTTGATATCAAAGTGACAAGGTTCAATTAGTGAGTGGAGTGAGACTAAAAATGAATTTTGTTTTATATCTAACATGCTATATACAAGCTCATTTGTGCATCAGCCTCTAATATATTCATGCATGCAGCACAAGAACGAGTTTTTAAAGTTGTAATTTGGATGAAAGAATTAAAAGAATAAATAATGATGCATTTCCAACTAAATTAACCAAATTCAATATAAGGGTGTTTTGACGTACTAGTGGCACTGAAGTTAATGAAAGGCCTATTTACATTTCTTGCTGTATCTACAAGGAGTTCCACATGCTCTTTTCATACCCAACAAATGTAATACATTCCCAACCACCACACACACACAAACATTCTCTTATTAATTCACAGAACTGCAATGGATGAACCGACGAACACGCACGCAACCAGAAAGCTCATCAGTGCTATAAATATTCAAAAGTGTGTTCCACTGTCTGCAATTAAAACAACTACAGCATTCCAAAGCAGTACCCCCCACCATTAACCCATTCCTCCATGTCCTCTGAGTCCGTTGTTCTCTTCTTCTTTCTTCCATCCTGAACTTTGCTAATTTATTGGGATGCTTGAAAATCTTCTAAAACAATGAAACTGTGGGAAACTGTTCAACAACGGCCCTCTCCTTTACACCCATTAGTCCCTCTCTCTCTTCCTGTCTCATGTGGACCATACCCGCACCTCCACCCACTACCACAACTGCAGCTCATCTAGAACACCATCAGCTCATTTACCTGTGAAAGAAAGGTCAAGTTTTGCCTACAGGTAGGAAGTCACCTTTTCCTGAGGAAAAGGCCACCATTTCTTGAGCGATATGATATGTTAGGACGGCCCGCAGAGCAAACATGGCAAAGTTCAGTCAGCGTCACATATTCTTTGGTTACAAACCCCGGGCTTCTGTCTTGCCTGGGCCTGTGGGCATACCAGGGGTAAATCCTCTCTCTTCCTTACCACTTCCTCCTGTTACAATCTGGCCAATCCTGCTTTTATCCCTCTGTTTGCTCTGCTGAGCTCACTAATGCTCTCCAGCGTCTCTCACAAGGTAGGTGTTTATATGCATTTATGTGTATCTGTTTGGCTTGGCCTGCATAGTAATGCTTCCCATCCTGTCACCGTGAGCATGAATAGAACGTAGGGTGTATTAAGTCAACGTTCTGTGAGTGAAAGCACACTCCAAATTACATGTAGCACAGACGTGTTCCTGGAAAGGAGAGCAACAGTATATTACTCAGCTCTAGTAGCTATAGATACATGTGAATATGTGTGTGTCTGTGCAGAATTGTAAACAAGCACTTTTCATGAAGTGGAGAGGGTCTATGGAGAGCTGCTCTCATTTCAAACATCATTTATTTATCAGTCCCCTGCGTTTGACACACAGTGACAGAAATTCTGCAGTTTATTCCATCACGCACCAACAATCAACCTCATTCCCTTCCTTTTCTTTATACCCTCCAACCTCAATCCCTCCCTCCTTCCTTGCTCAATGGATTGTTTTTTCACCCAATCCCATGTTTCGTGCAACATTCATCCAAGGAAAAAAGCTCATCTCACACTCAATGAACTTTCATAAACTCTAGTTTGGTGTTGATTGGTAAATGAAAGGCTACAGGCTTGACACACATGCAGGTACGGCCCACACACACCAACAACCCCATTATCCAAGCTTCAGGCGAGGGCTTTGTTTTGTACCACTGGAATCTGACAGTGATTTATGGATAAGGGGAGTCACACTACACCATGATACACACAGCCATACAAAGCAAGGTTACCAGCCCAAACATGGTACAAAGAAAGGTTACTGCTCCCCCAACAAAGCCACACGGACAGCAGTGCATGGTGTGGTTCGGGGTCAACACCACATCAATGCAGCCCATTGGATGAATTCAACTGATCCACTAAATGAATGGAATGGCTTCCTTCAGCAACATGTTTGAATGAATAGCATGAATATGAGTTTCTCACTTTATAGTTCCTTAATTCCTCATCCGTAAAGTCTCCTTAAGTGTTACAGAGTACAAGTTTCAATGCCACTGTGGTTAGAGCAGAGCCGTCACACCCTGACTCACGGCATAGGTATACCCTCTGCAAGGCCTTTTTTTGTCATGTGTGGGGGCATGTTGGGTTCTTTTTATAGCTGCTGTCAGTTACAACTCAGGTAAGAACACATTCCTTCTGACTCATTACAAGTGCTGACAATGCAAGGCGGTGATTTAGCCAGTAAGCCACATTGACTTTAGCTCCAGTCAGTTTTGGAGCATACACAGGCACTGCAAGGGGGAAAATTAATTCTTGCGAGATATTTTTTTTTTTTCTACACAGCGACCGCAGAACCTTTTCTTGCAGCACATTGCAAAATGCATCGTGGGAAGCAGTGTGTTGCTACTCAAAAGTTGTGTGATGTGTTGTCTTGTAATGTCAGCAGGCCCAGAATAAAGATAAAAAGAAATAGGTGGAGTGTGATAGGCAGATGAAGGACACAGAGAAATGTTTCTTATGTGTTACAAAGTTGGATAAAAAACACAAAACAAAACAGCAGTTGAGTCACAGACAAACAACATTGACAGTGAGTCATCCTTAATGAAGTTTAATTGAGGGGTAAAGTACTTTTTGCCTGTTTTGTTTTAAGGGATCAGGGTCGCGCTGAAAACAGGCCACTGTAGATAATCATGCTGTCACATGGAATATAATGTGAGAGAATATAGTGCGCTGTAGTAGCACAAAAAGGGAGATTGGGAGACTAATAAAAGGGGGGCGGGGTTAGTTAATTTTCTAAAAAATGTTCCTCTCCATTTTGCTAATATCACAATTTGTACTTTCTCCATAAGTGCTTCAGCTTTTGCAACAATAGTGCAAAAGTATAGGCTTGTCTGTGTGTGGTGGTGGAGGTTTATCCAAGCCACTCCAGGCCTCTCCAAGGCCGACCAGCCACAGCCAGCTTGACGATTGAGGATCGGAATTCAAGAGGGCGGCTGACAAAGAGGCTCACCCCTGGCGTGTATGTTTTAGAGAACGTCAGAAACACATAGCGCAGATGGAGAGAAAAAACGACAGCGCAAGACAGAGGGCGAGAGATGGAAGCGCAAGCAGGTGTGAGCGCCCAGAACAGCATTGACAACTGGAAGACAGTGGTCTATTGAGGGCTGCGTAATTGCGGTTACAGTAGGTGCTTGATTCTGTAATTTCCTCTTTAGAGCAATGTGGCAGCTCTTGTGTTTCACATTGATTATGTTTTCTGAGAGCCCCTCCCCCATCCCCATTGACTGACAGCTCGGCTGCCTCCTGGCCCAGCCTGGCTCGGAGCAGGGGAGTGGGTGAGTGAATAGGCTAATAAATGGCGAAGGAGGGGTTGGTCACACCCCACTCTATTGTACCAGCGCTGTCACGCCTGACCCTTAACCAAACACACACACACACACACACACACACACTGGAAGTTCATTTCATTTCAGTTTTGTTTTGTTTTGTTGTCTAAAAATGTGTATTCAAGTTTAGTTTCTATGAGTTTTAGTTTTGGAGTATAGTGAAGGCAATTCATTGACCATTAAGCACACTCCTGTCTCAGTAAACACAGGCACCTATTCCCACTCATGTTTGTTATCTTTATTAGACTTTCTATATATCTTAGAAGTTATAGTTTTCTCAGTGCAGTAAATTGTTTCAGTTGGTGTGGGATATATTTCTAAATTAGGTAACTTTAACAATTTGTGCATATGAACTTTTATGTAGCCAGGCCTACACACCTTCACATTACCTCTGTCAGCTCTGACCCCATACCCAATACCCTGCCTCCCCCCTGTATCCGAATGAGGCCCCAGCTATTGCCTAGCAACCCGGGAACAATGAGCTCCAAGGAGAGGGAATGGCTCGAGCAAAGGGCAGGCTATTCTCTGGAGATGGAGGGAGGGATGCAGGGATGGGAGCCAAGGTGGGGAGAGGAGGGGACAAGGGGTGATGGGAATGGTGTGAGGACACATCTTTAACCATGTCACAAAGAGGGAGGCTGCCTTGGAAACATGGCTGTGCTTCTTTAACCTCGCTGGACATTTCTGCTCAACTCTGCAAAAGCTCACTCTCACAACAAGAAACAAATGATGGTTGCAGGGTCACAACATCTCAACTTTGATTACGATAAAACGATCAGAATGTGATCGCCACAGTCAGTACATTTATAGTGGAATTTCAATAGAAAGTTGCTAAATATCTAAAGCCTTAAACACCTGTTTTTCTTTTGGTTTCCACTGTTATTTGAACTTTACTGCCGAATGTCACCACAAGTCTGCCACCAGGCTGTTTTGATAGTAAGTGCAGAGAGTGTACATTTCGTCTTTGCTCACTGAAAGTTGGATTTTAACAGGCAGGCCTAGTGTGGAGGCCAATCCAGGTCAGCATAGTCAGCATATACAAGTCAAGTCAACTTCATTTATTAAGAGCAATGTCGCAAGACATGACATTACCCCTGCAAGCGAGTGCACTGCAACAGTGATGAATAAGAACTTCCTTTTAAGAAGGCAAAATCCTTGGAGCAGACCCTGGTTCCAGGTTGCACGGACTGATGGGGTTGAGAGAGAAACAGAGAGGGTCAAAGAGTATCGAGAGCGTCACAGTTATGTGTGGAACTTTAAACCTCCAGCACTCAAACTCTGAGAACGGCCTTAACAGTGAAGTAATAAACATCTTGTGGCCAGTAATTAAATTTGTGAAATGAATACTTGTACGTTTGTAGACAGGATCATTAAGAATGGCCATAAACAGTAAGAAGGTTGGTTTATCTGATGGTGATCACCCTAACCAACAGTATGTGAACCAGGGGGCCTGAAAGAAATGTGAGTTTGTTGATATGAATAAAGTCCCACACTACAGGTTTAAAATAACTCACGTAGATAACAAACTGCAGTCTCTGTGTTTGAACCATCAATCTTCCCTCCCACTTCTGCACCTGGACTATGTCACTCTTTGTACTCAGTGATACCTTCCTGTCCTTGCTTATACTTACTAATGCAATTAACCTAGCCTCTTTATTTTTAATCCATCTGACAACTACCTAACAAGTATTTGCATCAAATACAGAAACGCAAAAAGCAGGAAAAAATAAAATATTCCATAACCTCTTGTTCCGTTCTCTGAAAGCGAGACCTCTGTCAAACACTGAAAATATTTTTGTTATCATAACACAGATAGTATTATGACAACGTCTACATTCAGTCACTGGTGTACCCAAAGTTATGCTCTTCTGAAACTGTGAAAGAAACTTTCATCAGCTCTCTCTGCCCTAAGAGGAGCGAGGGTGTTAAGACAGACATATTACTATCGCTCAGCTTTCTATATCCAGAAACACAGGTAGGACGGTGAATGAGGGTGAGATCGCAATGAGGGGCCGCTCAACGCACCACAGCAACACTTTGCCAATTCAGTCTCCATAGAAACTATTATGAGCTTTACTATAAAAAGACAGAGGCATGAGGAAAAGTCAAACATACACAACTAGCAACTGGTGAATGCTTTAATGATGTCTCAGAGATAATCATCACATATCCATCTTTGACTAAGCCTTTGCAATTATACTCAAAGTTTCTGTCAAGAAAACAACTCTTGCAAGAAGTCTCTGATCCTAAAATTGACTCCAGCACATAGTACAAACCAAAAGATGTTTTTCAAAATAATGTATGACGTATAACGAAAAACCATAGAGAGCCGTGTTTGGTGGAAGAGAGTAACGTAAGAGGATATTAAATGGTGAAGTGTTGAGGAAGTGTGGAGGGCCGTCAGGCACCAGTCTGTTAGCTTGTTCATGTGAAAAGTCTTTGTTGGCCATGAATGGCCTCCTCTCTTTTATAACAGCTTTATGAAGTGGAACCTGGGCATATCCCGTCTGCTACCTACAAACCGTCAGTGCCACACAAACGCACCACACACACACACACACACACACACACACACACACACACACACACAAACACAAAAGTCCAACTGTACCTTTCTTTCTTTGCAGAAAATTAATCTAATTAGTGCTAAATAGTTACAGTAACAACTTTCCTCTCTTTTTTAACATTGTTAGTTAAGCATCTTTGGGTCTGGGGCTGTTAAAAAACAACCATTTTGTGATGTCTATTTCTGTCAAATTACACATGAAATATTTTGAGTTGCACACATGAACACAACGGCCGCTCTATGATGTGGCCTGATCTACAAGTCAGAATTAATCCCTGTCTGTGGGGTAAATGAAGGTGTCAGGAGGAAGGAGCAATAATGGTGTGTGGCTATGCGTTACGGATTAATAGCCACACACACACATGCTAAATTCGTTTTGGGGGATTTAACAGGGGTGGAGATGGAGGATTTTTCTTCAAATCAAAAGCATTGGCTGTCATTCAAATATCTGTTTTCCACTCCTTCTTTGTCCCTGGATTTCTTCCGATGGCCATTTTATGATGTGTTGACATGCTTGAGAAGGGAAGAGGACAGCAGTCATAGAAGATGTTGCATTTCTTTGTGTGTCTGCCATTGCTTTCTGGCCTGTTGTTGTCCTGCTTGAAGTATTTGACCCACTGTGGCCTGTAAATATCAAGAGAGGTCTCTGGGATAATGTATTGGACAGAGGAATGCTATAACTTACGCAGACTATAATGATTTGCTCTGGTCTTTAATGGTATTGTGTGTCTCCATGTCTGGCTGGGACTCTCTGGACTTCATGGGAAATGTCTACATCTCCAGTTCCGGGCTGTGCCAGGGTTGACCTACTACTCCTCTTTTCTATAAAACACAATTCTGTGTTGGTAATATCCACTCCAGTAACACCGGCACCAACAACCCCCCCTCCAGTCATCACATCAGGGCCTCCAGTCCCTGGGCCTGTTATAAGCCAGAAAGGATGGAGAAATTCATCCAAGAGGAAAGGGAAACAGAGAAAGAAAGAGAAAGAGAAAGAAAGCTCATTTAGGGCTTGCCATCCAGGCAGCCAGGTGTTATACAGATAAGTAACAGGGAGGAGGTAATAAAGGGGGTGCAAAGGGAAGCGATAAGGAAGGTAAGACAAGGTGGATGACAGAGGGGGCAGGGGGATGCGAGAGGGGAAAAACTGACAGAGGGAGGAGACTTTTTTTACTCCTATCTCTGTGTGGTGATTCATCCTCCACAGAGCCCCGGTGCCACTAAGGCCTCCTCCAGCAGAGTCCAGCTTTGAAGTGATAATGGGGCTTTTGGCTAATGCTCCACTGCAGGTGCCCCTGGCTCCCTCTCGTTCTCTGTCTCCCAGTGCGGCCACATAGATGAGAGGAGAAGACAATCCTTTCAGTCTACTGATAAGGCCAATCTTTGTTCCCCTGCAACTTCTTTCTTTCTCTTGTTTTATCTGCCAACCTCAATTTTTTCCTCCCCCTTCACTATTGATTTTGTCACACGAAACTTCTATATTGCCCTTTCACTCATTTTAGCCTTTTTCCACTCTTCTTATCTTCCATCGACAGTATATAGTTGAATTTTAAAACATGGAAAAACTGAGCTTTATAAATAATGAATTAAAAATGTTATGCACCTTTTCCACCTTTATTTTTTCTCACTGCTTAAAAACTGTGCCATCTATCACTCTGTGACTTCATGTTATTAAGCAATGCTTAATGCATCTCTGCTCCTCTTTAGTCCCCCTGAGGTCTCAGAGTGGTGCCACTGCAGAACTCGTACTGGTTACAACAGGTAAACATATGTGGCTGCATCTCAGCTGTCTTGCAGTTGTAACACTCATTACTTGAGTCTTTTATTTGTGTGGGACAGGTCTGTGGATGTGTGTGTGCACTCCAAGTCAAGACAGTGGAGAAAAATAAATCAATTCCATCCCCCAGCGATTTCCCATTATACTACGCAAAGCTAAGAAGGAAAGACACCCCCTACACAGAACAACATTCTGTTTCTCATCAAAAATATCTCCGCAGTCTGCATACACATACACTTTGGGGCTAATGAGATCACTGCTTCTCGCTGTGATACTGGCAGGGGACTATTGTGAGACGGAGCCAATATTGGAAACAGAAAGGCATTTGTTATTCTTTTTTTTTTTCCTTTTCATTGTGCTCGTCTATCCAGCACGGCTCAATGTGTAATTTTGCTCAAATGTGGGCAGTCTACTTACCTAGACATACAAGTCACTTCTGTGTACTGATAAGTAAAATGAGTGAGAAGAGAGCCCAAAACAGAGGCTTAGGATAGAACAATGCAAACAATTAAAATATCTGCAAAATTTAATTTTATTTTGCATGTGCTATGCCTGTTTTTCTTTTTCAGCTGAGTATGTTTACATGCACAGATAACGTGCTGCAGTGAATAGGATATGTAAATTATGTGAACAGATCAATTTTAGGGTGTTTAATAGTCAAATGAAAAATGTCAAAAGGTAAACAAAGAAAAACTGATTTTGTTAGGTTTTGTTAGGTATGAATAATCAGCCAAAAAAACTGAATGCTGTAAATATTGTGTTTCAGCAATAGTGAAAATTCACTGTTCACTGTGGCGACTCCTAGAAAAAGCAGGGTAAAGTGGAAAGAGGAACTAGACATGTGTGTAATCACAGGATTTCAAAGGAGTAAATTCATCACCTTAAAAAACGTAATGCATACAAAAAAAGAAGAGCCACCTATCGGCCTCATTGATCTACAAATAGACTGAGTAGCAAACATTGGAAGGAGGGTGTTACATAGCTACATATTTTAGTTTAATAGCACTTGGTTTACTTTTATGAATATTGTATTTGTACTACAGCAATGTGACATAAATATTGTTTCCATTTAATTTTTTGCAATTTAGCATTATATTCACTGTGGCATCAGGTGTGGAGGGTCCAGAAAAGGTGAAACAGCTTGAGAATAATCTGTATGAATGCCATGAGCAATTGAAGACATTAAAAAGTAATTAAGGTTAATTAAACTGCCAAATAAATTTACAGCTTCAATGTCAGAATGATTATATCCGTCTGAATGGTGCCTTGATTTTTTTCGTGACTGCATTAGATCCAAATACACACTGGGAAATATACAGCTCAGCAGTTTCTAGTGCAATCAGTCCGCACCTGCCAATTGGCAGCTCTGTCGGAGACAGAGGAAAGAGATGAACCTTCAACAACAGTTGCAGAAAGACAACGCTGCATTCACTTACTCAACAGTTTTTCAACTCTTATTAACCATCAAACCTGTTGCCACAGGTTTGTTTCTTCCACCATCAACCCAGATCACCTTAATCGCATTAACCCCAAGGCACACATGATATGTCTTTGCACAGTGAAACACTCACTCACAAAGTCTTCACGTTCCGTTCCTGCTGTGCAGCCTGTGGAGTCTCTACAGAACAAAAGCCCCAGAGGTGTGCTAAGTATAAAGCTCTAAGAATGGATCTGCTCACCACAGACAGAGAGGAGAAATAGTCCAGAGTTCTCACTCACACACACACACACACACACACACACACACACACACACACACACACACACACACGATATATAACCAAAGGGAAAAGGAGAGAGCTCAACAAAGCCTCCCCTTACAGAGGATAAAGGGATGAGTCTTAAATCCTATATAATTATATGCACAAAAAACTAAAAAGCTGTTTATATCCATTAAACCAAAATTATTCCAAGCAATTGGAGTATATCTTGTTTAGAAAATTTGTTTCATTTTGAACAATTTTGCCTCCCAAATCTTTCTGTCTGTGAGTGTCTTCCGCTTGCTCGATAAAGGTAAACAGTCCGAGTCTGAGCCCAACAGAGCGTTGGTTGCTACAGCAGCAAATTGGCAGGAGTGGGCAAAGTATGCTTGCAATGAGCATTTGTTTGATTGCATGAGTGTTTGTGTATGAGATGGCAAGATTTGCCCTGCAGTTTGTTTGTTTGCTCTCTTTAAATCTCAGAATCAGAGACCGAGGACTCCGACGCCAGAGGTTGGGGGCTGAAACAAACATTTACTGTTTGTATCCGAGTTTGCTGGGCACGTGTATTGGGTGGCACGAGTGCGTTTGGGAAGTTGCGTGCTACTTCCTGCTTCATATAAAGTGACCCCTCTCCGTCTCCACTCCCGAAAGCGGGGAGAGGCAGCATTTTGGGTCTGCTTGGGATACTTCCAACAATGAACTCCAGAGTCTCCAGTCCAGACCCTAACAGCTCATAACTAGGGACTACACACAGACTCTTCCTGCAGAGCTGCTCACACACGACACTTCCACATGAGGATCAGATAAGTTTGATCGAAACCCCAGATCTTGTTATAACAAGATGGACAGACACACTGAGTGAGGGAAACACCTATTGCAGGGAGATTGCCCTCTATTATGTCTTTGATAAATGAGCTGGATATTTCCGTTTGCTGGCTGCATTCATGCTCCATGCTGCTCAACTGTACTGAGTCATTATGCACGTACACACGCACACACACATACATCCACTGAGCATGTGTTCATGCACATGGGCAGGACAAACCAACTAACACTATGTGGGTTGTTATTCCTGGATGGATTTCCAGCATTCCACAAGCCCCTGCTTCTAGATTCCAAGCAGTACGTTTGTGTGTGTGTGTGTGTGTGTTTGCATGTTTCTGTGTGGGTTAGGACATGAGAGCAGCCTTTTCTCCCATGTGTGTCAGTTCCAATCTGGACCAGGCAAAGCCGGCCATCACAGGCAAACTGTTGGCGGCGGCATAGAGAAGAAGAAGGAGGAGGAGGAGGAGGAGGCCTCCAGCGGAAGCTCTGCGAGTGAAATCCCTGTGTGTATATAGTCATGACGGATCTAGACCACACTGTGATGTCTTATTCATGCCATATCAATTCATAATGACCAGACAAGTCCCCACTGTGAAGACGTGCATGCACACACACAAACAGCGCATGTGTATGACTGAGATGGTCATCACAGAAGGACCTGAGTGTGTGCGTGCATGTTTGCTTGTGAGAATATTTAGAGCATCAAAAGGTTGTATGAGTGACTATGTAGAGCAATGTGTTCCAGAAGCTGGACACACATACACGCAAAACTGCGCTGATGTTCAAGCTTAAGTGTGAATATTTAACAAGCCTCAATCCATCTCTTCAATTATTCATGAGAATGGACACAGAATCGTTAGTAAATATAAACACCACTGTTCCTCTCCTGCTTTCACCATGTCTTTGCTCCTCTTGCAACTCTCATTCGCTTTGCCTTCACTTTCTTCTTCTTTTCTTCGGTTTCCTCCCCTCCTCTCGTTCTTTCTCTCTTGCACCCCTTGTGCTGTGGTTGTGAATATTTCAGATGGCGGAGTGGTTTTTAAATTACCCCCTTTTGGCTTCCGCTGTCCTCACATGGTTTGGTCTGCACTTCTCTCTCACACATAGTCCGAATCGTACAGAAAACAGTGACAAGCCATAAAAGCCACTTTTACCAGCTGACAAGGACGGACGCAGGAAGAGGGGCCGTGGCAAGGTGTCAAAGTCCGCCTGGTATTTTTCGGCTGGCCACAAGGTCAACAACAAGAAAATCTAACATGCCTTTATGTAGTGCCTCAAACCTCTTGGCTTTATTTATCCAGGTTTGTCATGGAAAAATATTTTTGCTGGTGATGCTCACAGCATTGCAAAATTATATTTTACAAATTCAGCAACTATAAGAAAAGCAGCATCCCTTATACTGCATAAGTTGCCAGTTTGTATGGTCCATGCATGTATTTTGCTTTGATTGTGTCTAAAGTTAACTTTACTGACTTAAGTCTTTGCTGTCAGTGTTTACTTAGTGTCAGACAAACTGCAGTCAAGAAATCAGGATGTCTGCCATCAATGGCACAGAAACCTTCTGATGGGTTGCCATGGGGACCGCTGCCAAGCAAGGGCTCAAACAGTCGAGAGAGAGAGAGACAGAGAGAGCGAGAGCGAGAGCGAGAGAGAGAGAGAGAGAGACCCAACACATTGAGGCAGGTCATTCACAAGCAGAGACAAAGAGAAGGAAACGACAAGACCAGCCTCGACCATTAGCAGCCTGCCAGATATATATACTAGTATGCACAGCACAGTATGATACAAACACTTCAAAACAGTAACAAGGAGGGGGAAAAAAAACACTTCAATGTCAATCTTTGAGCCGGTCATACACAAAAAGTCAAAAGCTGAAACAGTTAATATGCTTGCTTTGTGGCATTAAAAGGCTTGGAACACCAAAGCCAGTTTATAAAGTGATCAATCAGCAGCAAATGAAAAGGAAAAAATAGGCCGCACTGTTCATCGAACGGAAACAGTCAAAAACATGTGACGGAGAGATGATTTCCAGGTTTGATGATAGCGCACATTATTTACTCTAGATCTTCCCCTGAGCAATTCTCTATAATTGTCCCTCTTCTGAGGTACTGTTCCCTCAGCATCGAGCAGTCAACAAACAGAAAACACAGTATCCTTCCAACACAAACACTGAAGCTCGCCATCGGCACATAGATGAAGCCACTCTTTTATCTACAGTCAAAGGCATATAAAGAACATACTCCCTCATGTGGGCCTGCCATCCACACATTAGCACATGGAGATGTAATTATAGTGTTATTCTGTGTGTGTTTGTGTCTAATTAGTGTTTCCCTCTTATATTTTCTCTCGTGTGCTCACTTGTTCATGTGTGTTGCCCAACTAGTGCCTGTGTTGTGTTTGTCAATATCAAGATGCCAGTTGTCAAGCATTAACATGAAAATGAAAGATCTCACAGACGGATGAGACACACCCCCTCCTTCACTAGGGGTTCCTTGGCTCCGCTGTAGTGAAGGTACTACCACACCTTTTCCTTCATTCTCCCTAATACCTCCCAGGGAGATACCCAAGGGAGAAGCTTTCTAGCATCACCCCACCATGTCGCACCGCATGTTAGCCATTATTGAAGGCAATTCCCCTTCAAGCAGCCTGTGTTGTGGCAACATCAAGCCATACAGCAATCACAAACCGCAAAATGCCCCTTCACCTCCTCCTCCCCCCACCCCCAACCCCGAACTCAAACCAGATGCTATTCCCCGGGGCCAGCTGTCCGGCTAACTGCTTTGCACTCCTCCGACTCTGTTCACCTATTACTCTTTTTTCCTCTATCCCATGGCCCTTCCTTCCTCCTGTTCTCCCACTGCGAAAAGCACAAATTACAGACCTGGATGGGTAGATTATAGGTCTGACATGTAGTGGAAGTGGGATGAGGAGAAGTCAGAGGTGGTGGGCTGGGAGCAACAGATCGGTATTAGTGATGAATGCAACTCTATTTTCACTGTTATTGTTCACTGCTGTTCTCTGCAGCACCTCTCAATTCCAAGGCGTTCCCATGCCTACTCCCTGTGTCATCCATCACAGGCAGCTTTAACTATCTCTAATCATCTCTAATCAATTCCAATTATCTCTCCTCTGGCCCTCATGTATCAAGGTCTCTGGTATCTCTCAGGCATGGGAAAAGACAGAGGAGCAGCAGTGTGAAAAAAGAGGGAAGCTCGCAGAAAAGAAAGCCAGTACATTTTAATACAACAAAGGGTTGAGCTTTTGCAGAACATTGCAAATGTGTGGTTATATTTACATACAAATTTGTTCTTTTTTTCCCTAGAAAACACAAAATATGCCATTTTTAAAAATGTGCATTCTAACAAGAACACCGCATTAATTCACCATCTTCTCTCTGTAGTGGAGTCTCAATACCTTGTTAACTTAATGACAGCATGTAAGACGAGTGTGTAAAAACAACCCACAAGACAGCAGTCCTTTGCTCATTTAACTGACCGTCTTCCATTAACTCTAGCTAGTTTTTTCTCAAAAGTTTTAATGAGAGCAACAATCTTATTTGCTAGCCTTCCCTCCTCTCTCCCCTATGTCCTTCTTTCTGTTTGTCCTCGAAGCGGGATATCTGAGACAAATAGCCATTTTGCTATACAGTGCTGTCCTTAAAGCCTCACTCAAGAAATGAAGTACAAGCAACACAAGAAAGCAGAAGAAGAACAGTGTAAAAATTACAGAAAAGGACTAATTAATCCAACTGCCAAGAGGAGAGAAACCATCTGGGGGAGTCCTCCACTTGAGGGCAATGGGCTTGCACTTTAGCCACTCTTGTTTGGATCATAAAGGCAGACCCTAACAAGCCCTAATGAGTTCGCTGAGCAAGTTCAAAGACACACTCATACACACAAATACATAAGCAACCATCGACTGTCTGCGTCTCTATCATTCTCTCACTCACACACACTCAAAAATGTGCACATGCAATAGCAGTGAAAGGCTTCCCCTGGGAGCTGAGAACCTTTTAAGTCCATTAAAACCTGCTGGCGGGAGCGGGATGAAGCTGTAACCTAACCGCATCAGACTTGAACCAGAACCCTCGATGCAGCCCAGACACACAGCTCAGGAGTAAAGAAACACATTAGGAAAAAAAACTTTTGTCTTCTACTGCTGCTCCTGATCCCACACTACCAGTCCTAATTTTTTTAACAAACACTTTAAGTCATTAACAAAGCTGTCGTCTGTGAAGATTCTCAGTCATCCAGGTCATGGTAGTCTGTCCATCAAAAGCTGTCCGTCAAACACAGGGACCAACAATAATTGCATTATTTTCAATTCCGTGGCCACAGATTGCACATTTGTTTTAGCTGCTAAAGAATGTATGGAACTGCTACACCTTCAGCTTCAAGGCTCATTATGGTTCTCTATACAGTCATGGATAAAAAAAACAAATGAATGTATACACAGACACATAGTGAATCAATTAAGCACTGTTAAACAAAGTCTCACTCTAGAACGTGGCGGGAAAGCCGACGCTAGGGTGAGAATAATGAGCATGAAGTTAGATTGGATGAAACAGCGGCGCTGTGTTAGCACAATCCTCTGTTTTGTTGGCAAGTCCTGCTGCTCCAGATGGACTAATCATGCTTGTTCAAGGGCATCCGCTGGTCTGGAAGGCCTCTGTCTGTTTTGTGTCTGTTCCAGCTAGAAAGACAACTCAGCGTTGCTAAGTGTTGGCAAACCACAAGCAAACCAGCCTTGCCCCAAAGGATGAGTCTCTGCCCTAAAGCCCCACAGGTTGGCTTTGGTGTAATGGTAGGTGACATGAGGAGATAGTTGAGAGGAAGTGACAGATAGATTCAAGATGGTGTTAAACATTGAGCATGAGATAAACATATGGAGAGCTGAGGCCCTGGATCATGGGTTAGTAGTACCATTGTGTGGGATGAAAGGAGGGAAATGATTTTTCCATGTCTCAGTGTTTCATTATTCCCAGATGCTCCAGGTAATGTGCACTTGAATAGTGAGAGCTGGAATGATCAGCTAACAACAAATATGATAAATAAAAATGACGTATCTGGAAATGTGTCACTGCATGCGACGCATTAGCGTAAGGATGAGTGGGTGTAGTAAGAGCATGGGATTGTCTTTAACAATTAGAAAGTGAATGAAAACTGTGATGACACATTTCATTCATAGTCCATCCATTGGTAGAGTGAACATCTCCAGTGACATAAAACGAAATCATTAAGTAACACAGACACCCCTCCACCCTTGAACACAATTCAGTGTCTAATGTGTCCCTTACTTCAAGTCATGCCGGTTTCTCTCGCAAACAGGCAAGCAGAGACACTGCAGATGACTTGGCATGGAGCCCCAACGATGTGCAAAGAACTCAGATTTCCAATTCATCCAGTAACACACAGTAGGTACTGTGGAAGTCTCAGGGTCCATTTCACACAATTCACTATTGAGTGAGAATGTGAAGCTGACTGTGAGCTGATGGCATTCCAGCAAGTGCAACTGAAGTTTGATTGCTCTTTAAATCTTTTCAAACAAAAGACAACATTCAACTAAGTGTGGGATCTCTGAATACTACTGGTGGGTCATTTAATAAAGAAAAGCCAGCGAGAGACAGCATGTGCTCTGACAGAAGAACAAGTGTGTGTGCTCAATTGAAAAAAAGAAAGTGAATGCACTTACAGTCGAGACAGGGCCGGGTTCTTCTGAAACAGCAACTCAGGAAGCTGCTGCAGTTGATTACGGTTCAGCCGCCTGCAGCAGGGAAAACATATGATCAACCACTGAGTCTGTGTGTGTGTGTGTGTGTGTGTGTGCGTCTCTTGTGTCATGTGTGCCCTTCTGTAGGCTGGGAATAATTTCTGCTAGCTGCCGTAGATGCGGCTTAGCCACAGGCTATTGTGTTTCAGTGTGCTCTGAATGTCACATAAATATCCAACTCAAAGTTGGGGGGAGTTTAAATTCTAGTTAAAGACAGTGTTGTAAATTATCTCTGCACAGTTAAATTACAACGCTGCACCTAGTAGGATGGAATCCCCTGCTAAGTTTCCCAGAGTAAAAGAATAACAGCATTCTTATTTAAACAAGTGAATTGTGGATATTAGTTATTTGAACATGAAAAGATTTTGGGCTGCAATACCAGAATAAGATACCTCTAAACACAATTTAAAAACAAAAAAACAAAAAAAAGATTACCCTATTGGGGCCTATGGACATATTGACAGGAATGGCGGTTGGCAGCCGACTCCATGTCAAACAAGTAATGTCCAAGTCTAGCAGGCTTTATGCAAATAAGACAATTAAGTCAATGAGGAACAGACTGTTACTAATCGGTTGAAAACCACAACTCTTTTCTGCCCACTGAAGAGAAGGAGGGTGCAGGTCTGAAAGGCGGGCTGCTGTCGTTCCTTCAAACTACTACAGAAAGATGTTTGGATCTGAGCCACTCACTTAAATGTGCATAATGGGCTGCTCCTGCTCCAACCACACAGAACTATACCTGGCGGTGGGTTTGTGACTGAACACTTAGAGAGTTGCTTAGATTCCACATGGGCCCGGCACATGGATATGTCTACCAAATGTTTGGGATCGGTCGAATGTGGAAGAGAAGGGTAAGGGAGCTGGTCATGGCTTCAAGTTGGGTAATGTAAACTGTTAATGTGGGTTTCAGATGAAGGGGAAAAACTTTAAAATGTTAACCACTGCATGACGGCATGTGTCCAGAAAGTCATCTGCTGCGCAGGTTTCCATGTGGGTAGCACTATTGATTTGCTAATGAGCTGGTTTAGGTGTGGTTGGCTGTGTTTGTCTGTGTGTTTTCCCAGCCGCTTAACAAGCTGTCGAGGAGTCCTGGTGCTGTCCAGATGAGCCAGGGTTTGCGGTGTGGGAGAGGCCTC
>KV751325.1:11917130-11927822 GCA_001698575.1 Mola mola
CAAATCTAATAAAAAAAATACCCCCAACCCACAATGTACTCTCTCAGCACCATCTGACCACAATGGAATGACAGGGAAGAGCCTCGCACTTGATACACCATTTATAGCTGGTTCCTCCTGTTGGTCTCATTACGCTCAACCGACAAAAGCACTTTATACTGATCAGTTGAAGATTGGGATTTTCATCTAAAGTTCAAGTTTTGAAAAGACATAAAAATGTGTTATTGCTGGTCAACCTGGGTGGTACTCACAGTCTCTCCAGCTCCTTCATGTCATCAAAAGCACCACGCTCAATCACAGTAATCTGATTCTCCATCAGTTGCCTGCAGAAAGAGGAAAGAACCTTAGTCACCATATGATCCAGCATGGCTTTGACTTTTTTATGAATCTGTGGATGGTCATTCAGGCTTTAACAGCGTGTAGGAGGCTTTATGATTTGGGTGGTGAGATGTCTTGCAGTAAGTATATTAAAGCTTGGTGCAGTAATATAGAACACCTCTCTCTCTCTCTCTCTCTCTCTCTCTCTCTCTCTCTCTCACACACACACACACACACACACACACACACACACACACACACACACGTGCGCGCACAGCCAGGGCAATGGCCTGGACTCGGGGCACCATGTGGAATCTTGGCAAATGATGCAGAAATAACAGCCAGGAAAGTTTCTATGGTGGCTCAGAAAGTGTGGGTCTGGGCTCTGGTGTGGTCCACTGGGTGTAGAGTCTGGGTGGAGACATCACGAAAAGGTAGGAAGGGGGTCAAAAAGTGCAAGAGAGGAAACTGCAGTGGGTTCCAAGGATTTTACAAATGGTACAATCAAGGGAAAGTAGGCTGCCTGTGTGTATAGCTGCCTTTTGGTTAGCGTACTTAGAGTCATAGGCAGCACTTCAAGGTTATTAGTGATACACAAAAAAAACAAGGACGCAAACAAACATACAGTACACGCACACAAGCAAGATCACATCCTTTTCCTTCACATTGACTGCCAAAGCTAATGCACAAAAAAAAGGTTCGGATAGTTTTGGAAGTGATACACCAACACAAGTCCAGCTGCTTTAGAAGCAACAAGAGCTTTCCTTCATTACATACACAACTGTTCTGTGTTGAAGTCAACCTCTCATGTCTCCTGTGAGGCCATGCCACAGTGCAACTCAGCAGTCTGGGCTTCCTCCCCATCGAATATAAATGCTAATCACTGTTCACACTCCATAAACATTGAGAGAAAAGTGCAATTCACCTCTGATCTTTCTCTCATGAATTTAGATGGAAGTCCAAAAAAACTGTGAGTGCTTTTGGATAGAGAAAACTTTTTTTTGCAGACAGTCTGAGGGCATTTATCCTTTTTATAGTGTCTCAGAGTACCTTTTCCTGATTGTTCCTCATTTTGCATTTGCTGACACACACACACACACACACACACACACACACGCACACACACAGCAGATTTCGATCAGCCGAGCACCCATTACCAGACAAATGGAGGTAAATAAGCTGTTTTGATTTAAGACTGACAGGATAGATGGCAGCTGACTGTAAACATAAAACCCTGCTCTGTTTTTTTTTCCTTCTGAGGGTTGCCCAGGGGTTAGCAAGATCAGAGGTCAGCCCTCTGTTAGTCTTAATGCTTTTGGCCCACAGGGGTCACCCCCGACAAAACACAGAGACAGCATTTTTTTTTCTTTTTGAACACAAACATGCCATGTACCAACATAGTGTTAAACATGCATCATGCATATAGCTGGCTGACATTTCAAATAGGAGGTGTGTGTAGCACGGTAGTGGCTGTGAGGGAATCAGAAGCTTTATGGCAAAGGAAGTTCTGTCTTTAGTACCCTTTCAGGGAGTTGTTTCCTTTTTACTTGCCAGTGACAAGCCGCTGACATGAAGGCATTTAACCTGCACGTGGGGCTAGAAAGCAGTGCAGAAAAGGAGGCATGCATAAGAAGACAGGAAGGGCCAAGGAGCAGAGGCAGTAAGTGAGCTGAAGCTCAGAAAAGAAGGGAAAGACAGGGGGATGGGTGAGTAATGATGAGAGCTGAGAAACAGTCCTCCATTGCTGGGTATTTGGAATTATGTACAGCTCGTGTTACATCTAAAATATTTTCAGGTCTACATAGCTTCCCCTCCAGCAGTGTTTATAACACCTATAGCACTGCTCCCCTGTTTGTGTGTGTGCACATGTACACTCTTTTACAACTACTTTAATTCCAGAAGTCACAAATGCTGTTTAATTTTTTTAGCGAGGGAGTCAATGACTTCACCTGAATGTGTTAACTGCATTGAGAGGCTATTTAGGACTGGTGCTTGTGTACACATTACATGTTGATGTGTGGGAACGGAGGGCAAAGTCAGTGTGTGTCTGTCTGAGGGACAATAAGTGCTACTATAATGGACAGAATACAGTGAGAGAGAAGTCCATTACTTCACTTCACTCAGTAGCTTAATGTACTCTGGAGTAGGACTCTTGACAGAAGCATCTCCACTTCACTGGGTTTATGCTAATTCGAGCAGCATGTCTGTACAACTTGTGAGCTACAAGGCTAGATGCAGCCCAGGTATGCATGAATTGTTAAAACTCAGACACCGACATGCACCGCAGATGTACAAACATTTTATCATCACACATGAACACGAAGGCAACTACTTACAGAACTCGGATGTACTTGAGTCCGGCAAAGTCACTCTTGGTGATGCGTGTGAGGTTATTTCCATTCAGCTCTCTGCAAAGACAGACACGCAAACATGTATGAATAATTCAGCTTTATTCTCCCTCTGAACCTGTTAAGCCTTATGACTAAAGGAGCAGAGAGTAGCGTGGAGGCATCTGTACCTGCTGATACCTGGAGCTTTGCAACATAGACACACAATGAAAGGGACACATGGTGGACACACACAGTGTCCTAAGCCATTTGCTAGAGCATTTTCCTGGTGTAATATATGCTGAGAATGTCTTTAATTGCTGGTGTTTTTCGTTAATGCAAACTGGTTTAGATATGATGTGAAATGTAACAAATCTTGACAGGTAGAATCAGAAAGGTTGTGTTAACAAGAAGTTCACACTTGGTTCTAATTCCACTGGGAGACATTAAGAAGTCCCATTAAAATGGACGCCACATTTGAGCAGCCTATTTGTCTTTCTGTTCTAGCCCTCTCCCACCAACACCGACAGGCCCCCTCCCTCCCTGTCTACCCTATCCGTCTACTATTGGTGGGGATTAGCAAGAGCCAGTAGAGGGGATTTGGGTAGGGCCACAAGGCCAGAAAGCTAAGTGCTGTGGATATAATGGGAGCAGCTTCCCTGCTGAGAGTTGGCCATCACTACAAAAGAACGGAAGGACAATACATTTGAAAAAGAGAATTTTTGAACTTACAAGTTAACCATCATCTAATGGGGGACAGTTCTTTGAAAAATGTTGTGTATTTGGTAGCTGTAGTGTGGCATGGTGAAGTGGTGAATTCAGTCACCTCTGCTGAAGTTAGAAAGGTTTACATTGTCCTTTGTTGCAGCAGAAGACTAAAATAGATTGATATTTTTTCCTAAATAGCAGATTGTATTCCTGTGGCAGTAGAAAAAGAAAGAAGGCAAAGCACACAAATGTCTTTCTGCGCTACTGCACTATCTTAAGTGGTATTGGTCCACCCCACCATAACCCACCAACTCCCCACCCGACAGTACAACTAAAAAAACAGCTTCAACTCTACACCGAAGGCCCTGGTCTCTCTCCCTCAGTCACTCTCTCCTTCTCTCATCTAATGACCACTCCAGGGACTGTAGTGCTACGCAGTACGAAAGAGAACGGTCATTATAGACAGATGGTGTGCGTGCGTGTGTATACACAGGTGCATCGATAGGCCAAGCGGCAGGGCCACGGGAAATAAATAATGGACTGGGCTTCATTAGCCTGGGCTCCGATACACACACATGTGGTGCTCATTACAGGTACTTACACAAATAGGCATTCACGCAAACCCACACACACCTCTGGATTCCCAGTGTCTTATCTTCAGGGTGGTCATTGCTGATGACACCCGGAGGACATTAAATCGGAGGTAGATGGAAGAGGAGAAAGGGGAGATATGGTTTAAGTGACAGGTGGTGGTGGTGGTGGTGAGCTTGCATGTGGAAAAATGACTCATGTAAACGAGTGAAACCGTGGTTTTCTCCCTCCGCAACAAGAGTGGCTGAAATAATAGCCATGCCAAAGTTTTTGTATGTTGACCAATCAATGTCGTTGCGCAACAGCCTCTCAGAGTGTTTTGTAAGTTCTGGTGAATGATTTAAAATGTAGTATTCCCACAAAAATTCTGAAATTATCCTACCACAAGTGCCTATCTTATAAACAGTGTTAGCTGTGCACCTGCAGAGAAATGCTATGACATTTAGGCAATGTTCAAATGCCACCAGCAGCGATGCTTTAACTAGTCAGGATCCACACCGTTTATGACTTAATCTGACCTTTTCTAATGGCATTTTGCAACAGTAACCACGCAGTGTTCCAAGTCCTGAAATGGTTTAGCAGATAATTCTGTCTTTGAAAACTGCCCTGTTAATAATGCTCCCTCTCAATCTAATCTGCTACAAGGATCGATGACTTTTGCATGTTGACATGACCTTCTGCAGTTGACATATTCTGAGCTTCAAATGACACATTTATGAAATACACTGTCCCAAACATGCAGTTTCCATACAGTTCTTACTGGTTTTTATGAACACATGGCCCACATACAGTGCTCAAGCTTCTGGTGTTCGTCTAAAGTCTGATGAAGTCTGCTAGTGACCTAAGGGAGTGTGTTTTGTCTCTGGGAAAACATAACAAGTTACGCGTGTGTGACAATTCTCACTTACTGATTTATGTAGCTGGAATTCACATCAGCTTTAGTCATGTTTGCCTGTCAATACACTCTACAGTAGTGGCATACACATTGTCAATGAACTTTGGTGCCAAGTCCTGCATGGATGAACAAATCTAGGTGAACTGACATATACAGAAAGTTAAGAAAATATTGATTCTAGATATGTATAAAATCTGCGGTCAGCAGTGCAGGACTTTCTGATGAGTCCCAGTTTGTATGGGTTGCAGTGTGCCAGAGTAATATACGTTTCAGGGCCTAAAAGAAAATCTGCTCTTTATTAGCTACAATGTCATTCACTGCTATTTTCTTAGTTTTACAATCAAAAGGAGCAAAGAAATGGCTTTTGGCACAGCAGAAAAGGCACGTTCCGTCCTTTCATAGACAGATGTTTTGTGCAGGTTTTCACATTACTGTACTGCACTATGACTTTTGAGGCTGAAAATTATTGGGTATAATTCCCAGTTCTTACAGCAACGGATTTCCACCTCCAAATGCGTCAGTCAAATCCATTCCATCCTCTGGAAACTCTGCAAGGATTCCCAGTGCTGACACACTTCCTGTAGACCAAGTGGATTTATGACATCACTATCTAATCCCTCCTCATCTTCTGTCTCAAGTTGATTGATGCTTGGGAGTACTTCCTTGTGCACCTTCCCTCGGGTGGACACTCGGCAGTTATGCTCCACCACGCCACATCTCTATAATTCAAAGCGGTACAGAGTTCTGCCACAATGCTGAAAAACTCATTATGTTTATTTCTGCCAGCTGCTGGGGTCCCTCAGCTGTGGGGGATCTGGTTCAAATTGAGCAACATCACATGAAATGAAACCCCAAGAATGGAGGGGAGAATAAGCAAACACACTGGTTCACTAAAGCCTGCCTAGAGATAGAAATACAGGCAAATACAAATATCCACATTTGCCTTGTCTTTGAAATACATACACAAAGATCATATAAGTATACTGTAGCAAGGATTGCACACAAGCAAACCGGGTCAGAAAGAACATAAGGGTCATGTGGCTGCAGGACTATACATGCAGTGGGGCAGTGTGGGCTAGCGAACAAGTCAAAGTGTTGCATAAAAAAAACACCTAGGCCTGACCACTTTATTTAAAGCTCACACTTTTCAGCTCTCAATTTACAGTTGATCAGCTAAACCTAAGGCCCGGTTTGGACCCTAGGGTTGGGTGAGTATTGAAAATATCAAAGTACTGGGGTTAGACATGACTCAAAATATTTGGTCACTGTTGGTATCAAGCTTCAGTTTTAAAGTCCTGCTGCCACAAAACTGCTAGCAGTGCAAAACCTACTCCTACATAGTTTGGTAAAAATGTGGGCAAGACCAGAACCAATGTAGCCACAGTTGCAAGGTTTTTAAAACGTATCTAGCATGGTAACAAAAGCTATCATATGTTTTCCTTATTTCTTAATACTCAAGACAATGCAGTCCCTTATGTACTGCTACTTGTTCTTTTTGAGTATATGGTAACAGAAACAAGGACAAAGTGAAAAAACAATTTGTTCACACGCAACCCACGCATCTAATCTAATTGTGCAAAGTGCCCTTTGACATCACCAGCAAACATACTTCCCATTTGCATCTCACGTGTGAAATATGGTTGTGTTAATGAGGGCTCTAGTGCAATCATATCTTGTTAGTTTTTCATTAAGCCATGACGTGCAATGTCTCTTAGAGCCTCTATCTAAATCCATAATGATAAATCCAATATTAAATGATATTGAATTGATTTTACATTGATGTGTTTTTTGAAACCGTTGTTGTTCCTAACATGATTGCTAACCGTCTACTCGACACCATAGCATCTGCACTGAACTTGAATTTCTATTATTTAATTATCTGCCATGCAACTGCTATATGCCTTAATTTTTTTAATGCAGATAATTAAAGGTTTACTCAGAGGACAGTTTGCAGATCAGTGTTCATTAACTTATTGAAAATTTAAAAAAAAAAAAAAGAAAAAAAAGAAAATTCCCAGGAAGCAAACACATCTTGCTACCTTCTTCTTTATAAATCAAACTTATTAATGTGCTTATTTTTTTGCAGTGCAGTTACTGTTTCACTGCTGTGAGAACCACAGGACCATTTGTCCTGGACAAATTTAGCCTGGTAGGGAAGACAGAAGCCAGCTGATTGAGGATCATAGACATGGTGCAATCCAAATTTCTCAATGTGAAAACAATCTAATGATCAGAAGCCTGAAGTCGCGTACGGCCTGAGCGTGGGTGTTCACTAATCAAAATCATACAATGATAATGCTTTCTGAGCAGACCAGCGAACGCCTCCCTATAATGAATGAATTAAGAGGCAGAAGAGTGAAGCGTCCCTCCTCCTTCAGACTCCACAACATATGGACCTGACAGCCGTGAAACACACAGAAGCAGAAAAGGGAAGGTTGGATAGAGTCACAGAGAGACAGAAAGAAGACAGATCTGCTCTGACAGTGTTGTTAGCTGCCCAAAAGTGACAGAGTGGAGCAGTGCGCTGGAGTGTTGCGAGCAGCCGTGGAACTGTGAAAAGCTGACGGGAAGTCTGGAAAACGTCAGTGCAGAGATGTGGCCTGGTGGATTTTCGAGGACAAAATGTGGCCTACATACAAGTTGGTCCAATGGGCTACCGAAGCAGGCAACACCATCCTGGTTCATATGAACTTACTTCTTGAAGATTGAGAGACTCGGGAAGTGAAAGAAAGGAAGCGAAAAGGAAAGAAAGAAATGCAGACCACCATGACCAAAATAACACTTTGCAACCCAAATGGAACACTTCTATCCACACTAAGAGGTCGGATTTCTGCTCAGCTTGAACAAAACATTCCCTCCCATTGAAATGTGGCTTTCAGACGAGTAGTTAAGGCCCTCAACTGTACATTTTTAGTGTGTGTGTGCGTCAGCGAGCGACTAAGTGTGTCTGTGTGTGCATAGATGTCTGAGAATATTTTCCCAGCTCCTGGGCTCCTCAAGGGCTGTTTACAGTTTTCATTCTGCTCAGTCAGGCCTCGGGAGCAAGATTACTGATAGGGAAGGTAAACTGTGTAAACTCACCAGATCCAGCACATTTACTAAACACACACACACACACACACACACACACACAAACACTTTCTCAGAGCCTTCACCCCAGAGCCTTCTTATTTTATACGTGGCTACAGGTGAAAGTTAATAAACTGTCCTGCACTGTTTTTACCTGGCCTTCACAGTTAATAACATCCTTGACACAGCGATTTAAAACAGACGCTGCTGTAGGCAAAGAGCAGACAGAAAGACTGGGAGACGGGACAAGAAGCCAGGGGAGAAGGACACTGAAGGAAAGGGGCACGTAGCCAACTTTTGATCAAACATAGATTACTTTTCACACCGTCTCAGGCTGACGTGAATCAATTAAACATCTGTTTCTGCTGTGTGCTTTTGCCACAGGCTGAAAAGGAACACACACACAGCTGTAGTGGAGGCAGAGACTGAAGGCTCTTTCATGGTTGATACTTTATCTGTACTTTGTTCAGTGACACACGCTGAGGTTTTGTTGTGGCTTCGAGTCCGGCCCGGAGGCATTTTGGACGTATGGATGCACACGTCAACTACAGTGTATCGTGGATAAAACTTTCATGCTGCCATATATATTATGTTTTGGTTATTCCAGACGGAAGACTGAGAAGAATTTTTGCCTGGCACACGCATGCTGACAACTGGTAATTTGAGGGATACTCCATGTGTGCTTGAATCTGTCTGTTTATCCTGAAGAATAAAGGGCGAGTCTGTGTTCGACTCTCTCTGCTCCACCGAGCACACGGATATTTAAAGTCCTGCAGCTCTGCACATGTGCCAGCAGATAACACATATGCAGAAACTGGAGCGATAAGTTAATAAAGTGATTACCCAAATCAAAAGCAACTGTTTTGTCAATCAAGCCAATTGTTTTAGTCATATTTCAAGATGGAATAGCAAACTTTAGGGAACACTTAACATTATGAATGGCCGAAGCAGAGTACATTAAAACACTCCAATGTTGCACCACATGCATCTGGAATGTTGCCCAGATTTTCATTGAAAACCTGCATCACATCAAAAGCATATTGACTAGTGCGATACAATGTCATGAGTGTTCACTCATGTGCATTTTAACAGACACACACACCCTTCACTCTGCATTGCTCTGGTCTGACTGGCCAACCAGGAGGGGTAAATGGAAAGACAGACTTCTGAGAGATGAAAGGTGATCCAGGTGGATTCTGCTAATGCAATTTTCACAGTCTGCTGAGATAAAACCACTCTCAGATCGGCATGGAATGCAATCATGCATGTATGTTCACACACGCATGTAAGCATGACAGGTATGGGTATAAAAAACTGTTCATTGGTGTTGGAAGGCAATCTCTAACGCACACACATGTAATATTGATGGGGCCAATCCGACCGTGGGTCATGAGTTCAATCAAAGACTTCCATAAAGTAGTGGTCTTCGTCAGGAGAGCTGGCCAGTGGGTCTGGGGTGAGTTTAGACACAGACCAGCTTGCTTTGATGCTCAGCAGGCCCTCATTGCTCTGCATAGAGCAATATCGTGCTTGTGGTACAGGTATGCAAAATGAAGCAAGGTGCCTGAATGTTTAGACCAGTTGAAAATATAAACAGCAGAGAAAACCACAGGAGATTCTACATACGCCTACATACGCCTACAATACCCTTATTACCACTTTCTTTGTCTGGCAGTCGTACTTACAAGACAATTTAGAAAATACCAAGCTCTAAAGACAGCTATAGCAAAGGTTTATACCTCAGTTTTTAGCTCAAGAGGAGAGACCACAGCTGTGTAGTGCAGGCAGTAAATTAAACTGACTGAGTCCCAGGCCTGTAATTTCACAATCCTCCACTGAGCATAAACATTCTATGAATGATCTTCATTCCAGGCATTATCACTCCTCACGGGATTACCTACTGTGAGGATGGATATATTAGACCGCAAAAAAATGACCTGAATGAAATTCAGTCTGCCTTGGGGCTAGACCTCTGTTGCCCCTCATAATAAATAATGCATTATCCTTTATTCAATCATTTAGCTTTGTGATGAAGTTACAATACTCCCGCCGGTTGTTATCCCTTCATTAGTGATTAAAATCTCTGCGATGATGGCAACGTTGATGCAAATCCTGCTCACCACCATTAATGCTTCATCCTTCAATGCACTCCTTTTGTCTTTTCCTGCCTCAATCTTTGCAGTTCAGTCACACAGCCAGAGCTGGCAGGTAGCTGCCAAGCTGTGTTCAATCTTGTGAGAGTAAATTATAGATCAGGTGGTCGGAGGGCTGTCAGTTGCACTAGCATGGTGCTGCTGCCAAAAAACACAGCAGGCATTCCCTGGCACATGCACACAACTCCCACCTCCAACCCCCAAATGCATAAACATCATTATCAGAGCAAGGGAGCCCCTCATCAACCACCACCACCGAACCTCATGTGTTTTCCTCTAACATTGTTCATTCAAAGCATGTGCATGGAGGTACATGTTCAAGTTTATGAACAAAAACAACTGAACATCAGATTTATGAAAGCAGGCATGAAAACAGACACATTAGGTATGTGGTCTTCAGCCTCTAACAAGCCTCTAACAAGCCCCTAAGTTACAGTACAGATTGTTTTGTGGCAAAGTGTCTCTAAATCAAGTCAGTCAGAGATGAATCACATACTTAATCTTAGCAGGAGAGCTGCTTGATAAAGCCTGTCCACTCAAAGGCTTAATTATCAACCTTTACTATCTGAATAGTTGATTGATGAATGATAACCACTCGCTATTATGCCACAGCAGTTGGATATAAGAATGT